>BLBF01000093.1:63009-84171 GCA_015471245.1 Laticauda colubrina | reverse complement strand
ATTATATTATATTATATTATATTATATTATATTATATTATATTATATGTCAGATATTTTTGAAGGCTCCATTATAGTCATAATTCAAGGACTCTCTGTACAATGTAGGGCAGGGGTGTCAAACTCAAGGCCCGAGGGCCAGATGCTGCCTGTGGGGTGCTTAAATCTGGCCCGTGGGACTGCCCTGGAAACAGTGGACCAGCACACAGTGCCAGCAAAATCAGAGCTCGGGAGGTCCGCTTTTACTGGCAGAAGGTTGCAGGAGGTTGCTGCAACTGAAAACGGTATTCGGGAGCCCATTTTTTTGCTGGCAGCGCGCTCAGGCCACCACAGGTTCCCCAACATGAGTGACATAGAGGTGGCCACGTCCACCCTGCTCATGCCCACCCCAACCCCGAGATCAGACACAGCCCTGATGCAGCCTTCAAAGAAATCGAGTTTGACACCCCTGATGTGTAGGATATTTCCAAAGCTTGTGTTTGCTGTTAAGCATCAATTGAAAGGCCCGCAATTCCTTCTTACATATTGTTTTTGATATCCCATGCTCCTAATTATTCAGTCTTCAGATAGTGAAAGAATAATTTTTTTTCCAAGAAAATAGAAAAACTTCAGGATGATTAGGGGACTGGAGACTAAAATATAGGAAGAACGGTTGCAGGAACTGGGCATGGCTGGTCAAGTGAAAAAGAAGGACCAGGGGAGTCAGGATAGCAGTGTTCCAATATTTGAGAGGCTGCCATAGAGAGGAAGGGGTCAAGCTATTTTCCAAGGCACCTGAAGGACAGACAAGGAATAATGGATGGAAACTGAACAAGGAAAGATTTAACCTGGAAATAAGGAAGAACAATCAATGAAATGGAACAGCTTTGCCTTTGAAAGTTGTGGGAACACCATAACTTGAGACTTTCAAGAAGAGATTGGACTGCCATTTGTCAGAAATGGTGTAGGGTCTCCTGCTTGGGCAGGTGGTTGGACCAGATGACCTACAAGGTCCCTTCCAACTCTGATTATCTCTTAAATCTGCTAAAATAAGTGTGGAATTGTCCAAAGGGATATAATGACTGAGGTTAAATTAAAGCTTTAGGCTCACAAAGAGGAACCCAGCAAAATCTTGGAAATTGAACAATAATGTATTTAACATTTTTCTGTGATGGAAAATATAACTAAATATAATTAATAATTAACCAAAACAATGTGCTGAGGTGGTTGGCAAAGGGTAGAGACGGATGTGGGTCATAACACCTGCAACAGGTGTACATTTGGGAATTAAATATCATTCATCAAACACCACTGTTTAAGTTTCAGTGGTGGCTGAATGAATAATTGCAACTTGGGGGACTACCTATATATAAGAAAACCATACAAAGAATGCAATCCAGAAAATATGCAGAAATAACAGGTGAATAATTTTTTTCTGCGATGAAAATAATGAACTTTTTTTTTTCTTTTTTCAAATAAGCTTATGGACAAGCGCATGACAATAACCAAGGGCCAAGTCTAGTGCTATTTCAAGAGATCCAGTCTGAAAAGGGGATGGTTGGAAATCCGGGAGCAGCTCCAAAAAGTGTGAAAACCTGTCTAAGAAATGGAAGGAAGAAATCTTCTCGTCACAATGAAGTCCTGGGCTTCCCAACCCAGCAACTTCAGCAGCGGGAAGAATTTGGGAAACATTTCAGATATGGCAAAATAGACAAAGCAAAATCTATTTTTGGTAAATATGATAGGAAGCCAATTGAAGAGGAACATTGTGAACGTCAAGAATATGGGCAAAATATCAATCTTGGTTCCTCTCTTGTTTTACATTACCCACCATACATCCGAGAGACACCATATGCATTTATAAATTGTGGGGAAGAATTCACTTTGAACAGTCATTTTAGGCCCCATAAAGAGGAGAATCCACATGAGTGTGAAACGGGTGCCAGCCAGAAACAGTTGCTTATTTTACCCCCAGAAAATCCCCCAATGGAAAAACGATATAAATGCCCAGAATGCGGAAAGACCTTCACTCACAAATGTAAACTTACTGTCCATGAACGGACCCACACAGGGGAGAAACCATATACGTGCCTGGTATGTGGAAGACAGTTTAGCCAGACTGGTCACCTTACCAGACATCAACGTACCCACACTGGAGAGAAACCATATTCGTGCCTGCAGTGTGGAAGGAAATACAGTGGGAGTTCCAGCCTTATCAAGCACGTAAGGAGCCACACGGGGGAGAAACCCTATAAATGCACAGAGTGTGATAAGAGCTTCAATCAGAGCAGTCACTATATCCGCCATAAAATGATCCACACAGGTGAAAAACCCTACAAGTGCTTGGAGTGCGGGAAGAGCTTCGGGCGTAACTTTAGCCTGATGCAACATAAAAGGACCCACACTGGGGAGAAACCGTATCAATGCCTGGTCTGTGGAAAAAGTTTCAGTGGATCCTCGGATCTCATGTATCATAAGAGGATTCATACAGGGGAGAGACCATATAAATGCCTGGAGTGCGGAAAGCAATTCAGTAGGAGAAGTCGCCTCACAGCTCACAAAAGGAAACACACAGGGCAGAAACCGTATACATGCCTGGTGTGTGGAAGGCAATTCAGTCAGAGCGGTCACCTCACAAGTCACAAAAGAACCCACACCGGGGAGAAACCATTTGCCTGCTTGAAATGCGGAAGGAAGTTCAGTAGACGATCAAGCCTTGTGATACACGTGAGAATCCACACGGGGGAGAATCCATATAAATGTACCGAGTGTGGGAAGGGCTTCCGTCAGAGAACCACCTATATTTACCATCGAAGGATCCATACAGGAGAGAAACCCTTCAAATGCCTGGAGTGTGGGAAGAACTTCAGGCGAAATTGTCACCTTAAGAAACACAAAAGGATGCACACTAGGAAGAAGTTGTATCAGCGCTAGGGCTGTGAAAAGACCTTTGGCTTTCACTCAGATTTTTATTACTATTATTATGACCTTTATTGTCAGAGTACAACATGTGTACAGTGAGATTGCCTGAGCCTCCCTTTGTGCACCCTGCCCCTCCAAAACAACTCGCAGTGAGGACGGAAGTCCCTGACCCAGTCCCAGTGTTATTACACTATGTGACCTTGTTGCACAACATGCTTGCCCTGCAAGTCTATCATACTATATGGCTTCTCATAGAAGTACAGGCAGTCCTCGACTTACAACAGTACATTTAGTGACCATTCAAAGATATAACAGCACTGAAAAAAAGAGACCATATGTGAAATACTGAAGTGGTGATGATGACTGGAGTGACATTCACTTTGAAATGCCCTGTGATGACCTGGGGCGTGGCACAAAAGCAACCAAGTCACAAAAGTAGGTAAACTTTAATACCTCCAACTTGGCCTCCAATGTCCAGTTATCATCGTCTGGAGAAAAAACTCTCTCAAAAACAGTTTTCAAAGGGAAGAAATTCAGTCTGACCCCAAAGTACATATAAATTAGAAATAAAAACAAACCACAAACCACACTGCAGCAATTAACGAGACAGAGCAGGTTAAGGAATTGCAGAATTCAAAAGATAACGAAACACACATGGTTGGGAGGATGCCAGAACCCAGATAAGACTTGACAAACAAAGATAATGCACACTTTGCTTCCAGCAAGGACTGTGTGCAAAGACCCTCTTTATCCTGTTTTCCCAGCTGCAGCTAATGAAGGGAATCAGGGCCTTTTTCTCCCCTGTAACCCATGTTGCTCCCTTATCCTTTCCTCCCTGCGTGCCCTAGGATGAAGAGGCGGTGGGCTTAGGTTATCCTCTGAATGCCCAGCTGGACTGTGCCCTTCCCCAGATTCCTCCACAGCCACCGGAGTCACACTCCTATTCCCTGTCAGCTGTTCGACCTCCCTTTCAGAATCAGACTCCAACAGGGGCATGACATGTCCTCCCATCAGACCTAAATGAATCCACATGGGAGAACCATAAAAATACCTTGCAGTGATGAAATGGGTTAAAACACAGCATTGCCCTTGTTTCCCATAGGAAGTCCTATGAGCCTAAATGAATGTTTGCTACCAGTTCTGCCTCCCCCCCCCCCCGCAAGGAACTACATGCAAGCTTGAATTTGATTGATTTTCAGGATAGCTAAACCTGCAGACTGAAAAGCTGATCCCCGCAGGAAAGATAATACACCAAGAAATGGAGCAAAGCAGCTATTTTAAGAGAATGCGTCTTCTTAAATACTAGAAAAGTTCCACTCAGGAGAAAAACTGCATAAAAGAGTAGAACATAGAAAGAGTTGTGGTTTTTTTTCCTCTTAAGTCTTCAAAAACAAATTGTAAGCCCCTCTCCAGATTGTTAGACCTATCTTGAATATTTTTCTTGATGTAAACTTGGACTGTTGTATCAGAGGGTGATGAGGATTATATGGTTGATCAGGGTTCAAGTCCCATGAAAATAGTCTGGGGCCGATGGGAATGTTTAATCTTGTAAAAAAAGCAACCAAGAAGGATTTAATATCCCTGTCAAAGCATCTGGTGCGATGTCCTATAGAAGGAAGGAAAGGTTTGTCCTGCAGTGCAGAATACACATCGCAGAATCAGAATTAATGTAACAAAAATATTATGATAGTGATGAAACTCTAGAACACTCAAACACTACCTCTGCCACCCCCCTCCTTTAATAAATACAGGAAAACACTTCCTCCTCTCCACAAATCCCCATTTTATACAACTTTGTACAAATGTACCTGTCCTTCAATTTCACAATAAAATATTTTGAGTTTTCTAAAGACTGTGGGGTTGTACTTGCTTAGCAACTCTTTGAATTTATGATGAACCATCCCCCAAAAGATAATTATGAACCAGTTCTGGATTTAGAAGGGCGTCCCACACCAATCAGAATAAAGCTGGAAAAGACCTTGGAGATCTTGTCATCTGGTCCAATCAGAGGTGGTATTCAGCCATTTCTGACAGGTTCTAAAGAACTGGTAGCGGACATTTTGACCAGCAAATACCACCTTTGACTGGCCCCGCTCCCATCTATTCTCCATCTCCTGAGTCCCAGCTGATTGGCTGGGTGGTCTTTTGCTGCCCTGCACAGGAGAACGGAGATGGAAAGCAGGTTAGTGGAGTGGGGAAGGAATGGGGATTTTGCAGTATATCCTTTCCCTGTCACGCCCACCAAGCCACGCCCACACAACTGGTAGTAAAAAAAATTGAATACCACCACTGGTCTAACCCCCCTGCTAAAACGGGGAACCCTGTGATGGGGAACCTATGGCACGCATGCCAGAAGTAGCACACAGAGCCATCTCTGCTGGCACGTGAACCGTCGCCCCAGCTCATTTCCACTGTGCATATGCATGCACCTCTTGCCAGCCAGCTGATTTTCGAATATCTGCTGTGCGGGGGTGGGGTACATGCTGGAGATGCATGTGCATGCACAGGGGGAGCACGGGGTCAAGTGCATTTGCAGAGGTTGGGAGAAGCATGGGGGGGGGGTCATGAGCATGCACAGCGGGGCAGGGGAGCATGGGGGGGTTTACGCATGCATTGCATTATGGGTGCAGGCACAGGTCCGTACGTGCACACTTTTGTCACACGGTGACAAAAAGGTTAGCCATCGCTGCCCGATACCATTTCAGACATAAGAAGATGAGACTAACTTACGACACCAAAGAAAGAGAGAGGAAAAATGATTAAAGATATATTTACTATTTTAAAGTTTAGAAAGTTTGCACATTAAATTCAAAGTCACTTGGAGCTTGAGACTCGGGCCGAAGTAGCCCCTTGGTTCCTCCAGACGCCATTCCTGATCTGCTCCTGGTCACTAAGCGTCCTTCAAGCAAAGGGATCCCATGCAATGCGACATACTTTAAAAAAAAACCATTGCAACCTCTCTTTTTGAATGGTGTTGGGGAAATGAACAATCTTGAAATTCTTTGGTGTCTTCCAATCCCAGCAAAATCAGGATCATTCATTTGCATAGCTCAGGGATCGGCAACCTTAAGCATTCAAAAGAGCCACAAAGGTTCTAACTGGAAGCACACACACACACCCCGTTCAATTCTGGAGCCGACCGGAAGGCCGGTTCCCCCACCATAAAGTTTCCTTCTAGCATGGTATCCTTTTTCCTCTACCTGTCCTAATCAAAAGCCTGATCAATCGTTGAGCCAACCAGGGACTGGGAGCCACAGCAGAGGGATGAAGGAGCCAACCAGAAGTCCGGTTCGCCCACCACAGAGTCTCCTAGCATGGCATCCTTTTTCCTCTACCTGTCCTAATCGAAAGCCCGATCTACTGTGGAGCCAACCATTGACCGGGAGCTGCAGCAGAGGGATGAAAGAGCCACATGCAGCTCCCGAGCTGTGGGTTGCTGACCCCTGTCATAGCTAATAGGTGACCTTAGCTGCTACAAATAATGTTCCTCTCTATTTGAAGGAATTTTGGAAAAACATGAAGGAGCCCTGGGAGAGAAGTGAACAAACAGGAAAGATCTCCCACATGTTGGGAAGAGAGCTTTTCATTGCCTTCTCCCAACATTTACAGAAATACTGACAGGCAACTGGCTCAGGTGGTTTCATGTTCATAAGATACAATTTATGGAGGTTTTTGTTTTTTGCTGGGAACCAGACTTTTCAAGGTTTCTGGCAAAAAACGCCCATAGGAATACTTTGTTTTTTTTTAAATGACTGTGGACTGTGCTTTACAAATGCTGCAAAAAAGGTCATAAAATAAAGTTGCTCATGTGGGTACCTCAATTTATGACGGTTACAACCTATGTGTCAAGATTCCAACAGTTACCCCCAATTAAATCATGAATCTCGAGCCAAACTTCCAAAACTTCAAAAGGATTTATTGGGAGTTAACATGTCTGGCACTGCCTGGATATAGCCGACTCAGACACATAATTCATTGTCACACTTTCCCCCCATTCCCTGAGTGTATCATAATTCATATTCTCCAGTGGGACACATTCATAGCCAAGAGTCATCAATCATGCTCTCCAGTTAGAATTTTGCCAAGCAAAAATTTCAATCACCTAGTTACTATCTTTGAAAATTATTTATGGAATGCACTTTTGGTTTCCAAGCTGCTGCACTGCTCTCCCTCCCTTTCTGCTGGCAACTCTAAAAAGACCATAGAAGTATTTTATGAGTTGACACTTTGCTTACGATTAAAATTCCAGCCTCCGTTATGGTCATAAGTTAGGACTATCTCTACTTTCTCATGCTGCAGAAATTGTAAACAAACTTCCCTCTCTTTTTATTTTGCATTTCTAGATAGAGACCAGTTGCTTCGAGTTAGCGTTGTTTTTTCCTCAAGATATGTTAAAGGTAGACCATGGAATGTGGAAAAAAATGAACCTTAGGAACTTTCACACACAAAGTGAAAAGGGAACACGCTGAATTTGGGAAACAATTGGGTCAGGAAGGGAAAATTTAAATCCTGGAGTGCCATCTGAAGAATGAGACTATTCAAAACAAGAAATGAACCTTAGCAACTTGCACAGTCAAAGTGATGAGAGAAGGCACTGAATTTGGGAAACTGAATTGGGTCAGGAAGAGCAAATTCAAATCCTGGACTACGCAAAGTGCCATTTGTAGAATAATCACCATTCTAAATAATGTGGCCATATTATTCAGAAAGGATCCTGCTGACTGTTGCCCGCAACTCGTCAAATAATGGGTTTATTTCCCATCATTTCCCATCCAGTCAAAGCCATGCAGTCACAGGCTTATGCACCAGAGACAAATTCCTTGTGTCCAATCACACTTGGCCAACAAATAATATTCTATTCTATTCTATTCTATTCTATTCTATTCTATTCTATTCTATTCTATTCTATTCTATTCTATTCTATTCTATTCTTATTCTTTTCTATTCCTTATCCTATCCTATTCTTCATTCCATTCCATATTTTCTTTTCTCTTTTCTTTTCTTTTCCATTCCATTCCATTCCATTCCTATTCCCTATTCTATTCCTTATTCTGTTCTGTTCTGTCCTATCCTATCTTATTCTATCCTATCCCTATTCGTTAATGTGTTCTGTTCTGTTCGATTCGATTCTATCCTATTCCCTATTCCTTATTCTATTCTAAATTCTATTCTATTCCATTTCTATTCCTATTCTATTCCATTCTAACCTATTTCTATTCCCAATTCTGTTCTATTCGTATTCCTTATTCTGTTCTGTCCTATCCTATCTTATCCTATCCTATCCCCTATTCCTTAAGGTGTTCTGTTCGAATCGATTCTATCCTATCCTATTCCCTATTCCTTATTTCTTATTCTGTTCTAAATTCTATTCTCTTCTGTTCCATTTCTGTTTCTATTCTATTCCATTCTATCCTATTCCTTCTCCTATTCCGAATTCTGTTCTATTCTATTCCTATTCCTTAAGCTGTTCTGTTCTGTTCGATTCCATTCGATCCTATCCTGTTCCTTATTCTAAATTCTCATGTGTTCTCATTCTATTCTACATATATTCTCTATATCTCTATCTATTCTCTTCTATTCTTGCACTCATTCCTATTCCTATTCCTATCTCTGTTTCTCATTTCAAATCCATTCCTTATTTTCCATTCTGTTCCCTTCCCTTCCACTCCACTCCACTCGACTAACCGTGGCAAAAAGGCGGGGAATTGCTCCCTACGCGGATTAGAGTCCTCTCCCAATCGGTGGAGGATCCTCCCTGAGGCTGCTGGGGGATTTTCTCCAAATCTCGGCAAGATCAAACCCGGGCGGAACCAGATCCACCCGCGGGTTTTTGCAAAACTCGAGACCTGGGGAAGAGGCGCGTTGGCCTGGAAAGCGGAGTGGAGGCCAGGCAACGGATTGCCGCTGCGCTCCTCCCACATCCAAAGCAGGAGGAAAGCGCGATCCCACGGACCCGGGAAGCGAAGGGAATCCGGAGTGGAAGAGCTGAGCCTCCCGGGCAGGAGAGGAGCGGAGCGGAGCGGACTAGGCCCGACAGGTAAGCCCGGTGGCCTTGTGGAAGAGGTGGGGAGCAGCGCCGGGCCTTCCTGCCTCTGAGTCCGAGGAGGAGAACTGCAAACTTCCCACTCAGTCCCGGGGTCCCCTTTCCTCGCCCAGATTATTTCACACGGGAGAAGAAAGGGCATCCATCCCAAGGGAATTTGCATCTCCAACTATGGAAATAAGAGGGTCCGATTTGGGAGACACAAATGCAGGTCAGAACAATAGAAGAGACTTTGGTTTCCCTCCATTTTCAGTCTCCCGAGTTCTCTTTTCCCTGCTCAGATTATTCCACGGGAGAAGAGAGGGAAACCCAAGGGAATTTGCCTCTCCAACTGTGGATATAAGAGGGTCCAGTTTTGGGGAACACAAATGCAAGTTGTGAGAATAGAAGAGACTATTTTTCCCTCCACTTTCAGTCCCAGAGTTCTGGTTTCCATCCAGGTTACTCCACAGGAGGAAGAGAGGAACTTTGCAGATTGTAACAATAGAAGAGACTTCGGTTTCCCTCTATTTTCAGTCCCAGGATCCTCTTTCCCCACCGAGATCATTCCACGGGAGAAGAGGGAATCCCAACCGAATTTGCATCTCCAACCATGGATATAACAGGGTCCAATTTTGGAAACACAAATGCAGGTTGTAGCAATGGAAGAGACTTTGGTTTCCCTCCTGTTGGAAGGAAAAATCCACCTGGTTCAGTTCCAAGCTGGGAAAAAAAGACAGGCTGGAAATAAAATGGAGGTTGATTGGAAAGAAAACTTTAGTGATGGGTGGAACCAACAACAGTTCTGGGTCAGCCAAACAATTAGCTAGATGAGTGCCAGGATTTGATAGAGGTCCTGAAATGCTGCTTGGGGGGAGGCGAGGGGGTTGTGCACTGTGCGAAAGGCCCTTAGGAAATTGTGCTATGTAGAGAGCTATTTATTCTTCCTGCTAAATAGCAGATGGGTTAATCCTAAATGGTCATATCCTGTTCTTAGAATTGGGGTGGAGGAGAATGTAAACATTTAATCCCATCACTGGAGGCTGAAGAAGGTCTTTTCTTTCTGAATAGGCTGGCCTCGTCTTTCTCGATGGGCACAACATATCTGCTGTGGCCTATTAAGAAATGATTTCCCTCCATTTTCAGTCCCACAGTTTTCTTTCCAAATTATTCCACAGGAGGGAGAGGGACTCCTAAAGGAATCTATGTCTCCAACTCCACTAACATGGAGACACAAATGCAGGTGGTAACAATAGAAGAGACTTTGGTTTCCCTCCATTTTCAGTCCCAGATTTTTCTTTTCCCTGCCCAGATTATTCCACATGGAAGTCAATGGTGTTTTGGATCAGCCCCCCCCCCCCCTTCCCAAGGAGAAATCCACAAGGAGCCCCTGAGGGAATCTAACCAGCATTGCCTGCAAAGCTAAATTTTGGGTGGCTATTACAGAGATTTGGAGCTATATTTCTGGGCTTCTTGGAGGTAAGAGAGTTGCTGGGAAAAGAGGGGTTCCTTGTTTCCTATTTGGGAAACCTGGGTGTCTTTTTCCCTCCTACAATCAGAGACCAAAAGGCAGCCCTGAAAATATCAGAATCTGATCAGAAATGGGGGTAGTTTAACTAGAGAGGCTGGGTAGCCCCTTTGGCTGCTAGATCACATTGGCAGTGATGGTGGATTGCTGATTTTTTTTCCCTCCCTCCCTCTATCCAGGATCACTCCTGTATAAAATATATAATTTCAATTGTATCACTTGTGGCTGTAGTTGCTTTCTCTCCGTAGATGCTGTGACATGCTAAACCTGCTGAAAACATCTGGATCCACAGCATCCTACTGAGACTCCAAACTGGATACCTACGGAGCTCACAACTGCTCGCCTCATGCAGCACCTGGGACTGTGGGCTTTCTCTGCAGTCTCATATTGCCATCTATTCAACCCTCTACCATGAAGAAGACCTGTCTGCCGACAATTAAACCCCCCCAAATGGCCCGGCGGAAAGTAGACATTGAAAACAGATGTTTTCAAAAGAGGTGGGAGGCAGAGTACCTGTTTGCTGACATTGAAGATAGGGCGGTGTGCCTTGTTTGCAGAGATACGGTGGCTGTCTTTAAGGAATATAACATGAGACGGCACTATGAGGCCAAACATCAGGACAAGTACAAACACCTGAACATGCAGCAGAAGCTGAAGAAAGCGGAAGAGTTGAAGAAGAACCTGACGTCCTTCAGAAAAGCAAAGTCACAAAGCAAAGCTGCTGTGAAAGCTAGTTATATCGTGGCAGGAGAGATAGCTAAATCAGCCTGGCCCTTTACCGAGGGTGAGTTTTTGAAGCGCTGCCTGCTTCAAGTGTGTGAAATCTTGTGTCCAGACCAAAAGGAAGCGTTTTTGAATGTAAGCCTAAGCAGAAATACTGTTGCCAGTCGGATAGGTGAGCTTGCCAGTGTTTTACACGGACAGTTGGTTGAAAAGGGAAAAGATTTCATTGCCTATTCCCTTGCTGTGGACGAGAGCATTGATATCTCTGGTATGGCTCAGCTGACAATCTTCATCCGTGGAGTGGACTCAGCTTTATGCATTACAGAGGAACTTTTGGAGATGAAATCAATACATGGCACTACCACGGGAAAGGACCTATTTGAAGCAGTATCGAAATGCGTAAATGACATGAAATTGCCCTGGGATAAACTTATGGGACTGACAACGGATCGAACACCTTCAATGTGCGGGGAAAAGAGTGGGTTAGTGGAAAGAATGCGAGAGAAGATGAAGAGCGAGAATTGCACAGGTGTGCTGACGGCATATCACTGCCTCATGCACAAGGAAACACTGTGTGGCCAAACCCTGAAGATGGAACATGTAATGAGTACTGTCACACAGACAATTAGCTTCATAAGAAAAGCCAAGGGTTTAAACCACCATCAGTTTAAGTCTTTCCTTGAGGAAATACATTCTGAACTTGGTGATCTGCCCTACCACACAGAGATGGGTTGGCCAAGTCAAGAAAAAGTACTCAATGGATTTTTTGAGCTGCGTGTGGAAATTTGTCAGTTTGTTGAAAGTGAAGGGAAAGACTCCACGGTACTGAGGGATGGAAAGTGGCTGTGCGAACTAGCCTTTCTGTGCGACATAACGAAGCATCTCACTGGGCTAAACCTTCAGCTTCAGGGACGGGACCGTGTAATCACAGACATGTATGACGCAGTGAAAGGCTTTCAAGTAAAGCTGCGACTCTGGGAGACTCAGATTCAGCAAGGAAACTTGGCTCACTTTCCCTGTTGCCAAGCAATTGTCAGCCAAGTCTCCACCAGTGTGTTTTCGCCGGCTCAGTTTGCGGATAAACTGAGCGCACTTCACAGGGAGTTTACATGTCGCTTTGTTGAGTTGGAAGCGCAGACGTTCAATTTTGGACTGTTTGTTAATCCGTTCTCAGTCGATGTGAAGCTAGCCCCTGTGGACCTCCAGATGGAGCTGATAGAACTCCAGTGTAGTAGTACACTGAAGGCCAAGTACGATTCTGTAGGATCCACCCAGTTCACCCGGCTCATCCCTGAAACGATGCCCCAACTCCGCCTACGAGCTGCTCAAATGCTCTGCATGTTTGGTAACACACACCTGTGTGAGAACGTTTTCTCCATGATGAGGGTGAACAAAAGGGCACACAGGAGTCTTCTCACTCCTGCACACCTCCTCTCTATCCTGAGAGTTTCCACAGCTCAAAACCTAACCGTAAACTTGGATGAGCTTGTAGCCAAGAAAAGATGCCAAACATCCAGCAGGGACAAAAAGGTACGAGAGAGAGAGAACTAAAAAGATTTGTGTTGTTTTCTTTCTTTTAAATTAGTTTTTGCAGATTTATTTGAAATAATTTATTTGAAATGTTCAAATTAATATTTGAAATGTTAATACTGGTTGGCTCAGGTCTTAGACATAATACACTCCTGAACTAATAAGATACAATAGTCATACATGCAACTGGCCCTTTGAGGGCGACCATGATGCTAATGTGGTCCTCAATGAAATTGTGTTTGACACTCCTGAACTAAGCTGTAACATGGTCTCGCTTTGGAGACTCGGTCACTCTTCTGTTTAATTGTTTTAACATTTGTTCGTCTTTCATCCTTGGATATATTTTAAATTGCAGGGCCAGCTGATGAAGATGGCCAGGGTACCCCCTGACTGTGGAGAAGAACTATCTCGTCTCTCTGCCGCAACATCTCAGGTAAGGATCCTTATCTGAGTAGGAAATCCTTAAAGTCCAAAAGGTTAGTCTGTCTTGTTCAAACAGTTTCCGTGAAAAGTGATGTAGTGAGGTATCGTAGCTTCTATCAGAATGGTAGCTTCTGCAAAAAAAAAAAAAAAAAAGGTTTTCACACAGAAAGAGATGCGACAAAATGGCGTTCCTTTTCAAAGTCTTTCACCGAAATGAACTGTGGTAGGAAGAAATTCTAATCAGACAGATGGATTGTCGGAGAGGCAGGTATCAAACCTAGTGGTACATCGTATCAGAAAAGGAACATTTTCTGTCTTACAGAAACTTACCTTTAGGATATTGGAATGTGGAAGAGAAAGTTCTGGGATGTCTGTGCTGAGTAACATTTCCTTTGAATTTCAGGGCTCTGTATCCTTTGAGGATGTGGCTGTGTATTTCACGGAGGAGGAGTGGGCTCTGTTGGATTCTAGCCAGAGAGCCTTACACAGAGAAGTCATGCTGGAGAATTCTAGGAATCTGGCTGCTGTGGGTAAGGATCTGTTTTGATGTGGTTGGATCTGGCCTGCATAGCTATCCTGGAAATAGTAAGAGGCCAGCCTGTTTTGCTTTGGTCTAGCACACACTGTCCCAGGGTAAGCACAGGAAGGTGGGTGCATGCATGTATATTCCCGGCTGACCCCATTCTGGCGTATGCACTGGAAGCGGCGGGCTTGCATTATCTCATCCGTTTCCACCTCTTCCTCCCAGATCAGGGGGGCTCAGCTGGCATCAACAGCCTGCTCCCACTCTCCGGCCAGTGCCCTGCAATTCTCGCCCTCCGCAGCCTGCTCTGCACCCAGCAGTGGTCCCTTCAGCCGCAGCCTTGGAGCTGCCCAGCAGCCATGCCCTCCTCACTGCCTGTTCCAAGCCAACCCTCCATTCCCCATCCGCTGCCCCCTGATTCTTGCGCTCCCCAGCCTGTTCCGAACCCTTCAGTGTCTGCAGCCCCCTCGCTCAGGAAGAGGTGGGGCACACCGTAGCCGAGGAGCCCTGAGGGCGCAGCTGAAGTGGCTTCCACAACTGGACACAAAGCAGGCTGGGAAAGGTGAGAATTGTGGGCCAGCAGCCAGAGAACGGAACTCTTGGCCGGTCATCCAGGTGGAGGGCTGGCTCAGAGACGGCCGTGAGGAGGGAGAAGCTGCCATGCAGCCCTGAGGTTAAAGGTCATTTCAGGTTTGTGTGCCGGGGGGGGGAGGTGTCCGGCAGCAGGGACTGTGTAGATGGCCGTCCAAGAAGCAGGCATGACAGTGGCACCGACAGCAGGCACAGTCTTCTTCATCTCCTTGGTTGCCTGACTATCAGTGACAGTTGCTCATACCATCAGTTTGAACAAAAGGACCCTCTCTTTATCTCTTGAGCTGAAGATGTATAAGTTCCCTGTAGAGCTCAGAACAAGCAAAAATAACAGTTGCTGCATTTTTCTGTCATGAACATAATGATTAATTTTTTTTTCTATTTTTGTCAAATCAGGTTATGGGCAAGAGCATGAAAATTACCAGGAGCTCAACTTAGCGCTGTTCCAGTCTGAAGAAAGGATGCTTGGAATTCAGAGGGTGCTTCAAAAGAATACGAAAAGCTGCCTAAGAAGAAAGAAATCTTCTCCTTCAGATCACAATGAAGTCCTCGGACTCCCAACTCAGCAACTTCAGCAACAAGTAGGAAGTGAAAAATATTTTGGGAGTGACATGAAAGAGAGATCGAAATTTGTTTTTGATAAATATTGTACAGACCAGACTGAAGAGGAACAATATGAACATCAAGAGTTGGAGCAAAATATAAATCTTAGCTCCTCTTTCGCTTTGCATGAGCCATCATACAATAGAAATTGTGTGGAAAAATTCACTTTGAACAGTCCTCTTATGTCAGATGGGGAGGACAATCCAAATGAGTGTGGAAAGGGTTTCAGCAAGATACAGTTGGTTGTTTTGCCATCCAAAAATGCCCCAATGGAAAAACAATATCAATGTCTGAAGTGCGGAAAATCCTTCCCTCACAGATGTAATCTTACTGTCCATGAAAGGATGCACTCAGGGGAGAAGCCATATACATGCCAGGTGTGTTGGAAAAGGTTCCGTCAGATTGGTCATCTTACAAGACATCACCGAATCCATACTGGGGAGAAACCATATATGTGTCTTCACTGTGGAAGAAAGTTCATTGAAAGTTCAGACCTTAGCAAACATGTAAGGAGCCACACGGGAGAGAGACCGTATAAGTGTTTGGAGTGTGGAAAGAGTTTCAAATGCAGCAGTCATTTTATTTCCCATAAAAGGACTCACACAGGGGAGAAACCATTCAAATGCTCAGAGTGTGGAAAGAGCTTCAGTCGGAACAATCACCTTTCACTACATAAAACAATCCACAGAAGAGAAAAACCATAGTTTCCACACTTCAGGCGTTTTTATGGTTCTCCAATGTGGATTCATTTTGATCTGATGAGACGTCCTTTTGAACTGAATGTTACTGCAAAGTCAACATATTTCTGGTATGTTTAGAAGGCACTTGTGATGGAAGCTCCCAATCACAAGTGCCTTCTAAATACACCAGAAATAGTTGACTTTGCAGTAATATTCAGTTCAAAAGGTCTCATCAGATCAAAATGAATCCACATTAGAGAACCATAAAAACGTCTGAAGTATGGAAATGAGTTAAAAGGTGTCACTATCCTTATTTCCCATAGGAAAGCCTATGAGTATGGACGAAGCTTTGGTGCCAATTGGTCATTTCCTCCCAACCCCAAGAAAATATATATATGGGTTTGGATGAACATAATGGATGTGGACTGAAGAGCTGATCCATACAGGAGTGACAATACCTGAAGAAAAGGAGCAAAGCTATTTTAAGAGGATGTGCCATCTTAAATACCATAAAATTTAGCACCAGCAGGAGCAAAAGCAATTTGTGTGTCTATGTGTGTGTGTTTGTATTTTCTTAAGTTTTCACGGGTATTTATATGTAAGGTATTCAGCTTTGTTCGGGTATTTTCCCATGTCATAGTTGTGCTTTTAAAGTTGTAGCAACTTTCCGGCAGAATCTCATCTGCCATCATCAGACTTCTGTATTGTGTTCGTCTGTAATTTTACAACAACTGTAAAAGTCTGATTCACAGATGAACACAATACAGAAGCCTGATGAGGGCAGATGAGATTCTGCCGAAACGTTGCTACAACTTTAAAACCACAACGATAATGACGTGGGAAAATACCTGAACAAAGCAGAATACCATATATATATATACATATACGTACACACACACAATGACAATGAGGGTTGTTATTAAAAATTCCACTCAGGAGAAAAACTGCACAAAAGAGAACGTGAAGAGGATTGGTAGGTTTTTTTTGCCTAGGGCACCATCAACAAATCATGAGCCCCTTTCCGCATTGTTAGACCAATTTGGAATATTTTTCCTGATCCAATCAGGGACTGTTGTATTGGAGAGTGACAAGGATTATACAGTTGTTGAGATTTCAAGTCCCATGAAAACAGACTGAGGCTGATGGGTCTGTTGCAGAGAAAGTGACTAAGAAAGGGACTAAGAAGTTTATAATATCCCTGTAGAAGCATCTGATGCAGTGTTCCAGAGGAGAAAGGAAAGATTCGTTCCTATTGCGTGGAATAAACATAGTAGAATCAGGTTTAATGTTACAAAAATTGTGATACCGATGAAACTGTCAAATACTCAACAACTACCTCTGTTGACAAGCCTCCCTTAATAAAAACAGGAAAAGACTTCCTCCTTTCCAGAAATCTCATTTTATGCAATTTAGTACAAATTTCCAACAGTGTTTGTCCTTTAATTTCACAATGAAATATTTGAGGTTTTTTCTTTTCTTAGAACTGTGGCGAGTATTTGCTTAGCAACTCTTTGAATTTACATAGGACCCTTCCCCAAAATATAATTATGAACCAGTTCTAGATTTGGAATGGTGGCACACACCAATTGGAATAGAACTGGAAGAGACCTTGGAGATCTTATAGTCCAACCCCCTTGCTCAAGCTGGAGATATTATATCCTTGATTGCGGACCTGTGGCTTCTGTGCCACAGGTGGCATGCAGAGCCATTTGTGCAGGCACACGAGCCCCAGCCAAACTTGCCTGCACTGCGCATGCACACACCTTCCAGCTGATTTTTGTCCTGTTTGAGGCTGTTTTCTCCCTCCCAGAGGCTCAAGGGATGCCACTGCAGACTGAGGAGGCCGAAAAATGGGCCTTCTGGAAATACCAGAAGTGCCGAAACAGGCCTGTTTTCAGCCTCCAGAGGTTTCCGTCGAGCCTCTGGGAAGGCGAAGGGCCTCAAATGACGAAAATCAGCTGGAAGGCATATGCATGCACAGTGCAGGTAAGGGGGTGAGGCAGGGGTGTTGCGCATGCATGCACAGGGGGCGGGGTGCATTGCATTGTGGGTGCTGGCATGCATGCTATCTCTTGCACTTTTGGCACACCACAACAAAAAGGTTTGCCATCACTACCAGGGGTGGGATTCTACCAGTTCACATCTATTTGCTAGAACCGGTTGTTAACATTCTGAGCAGTTCGCAGAACCGGTTGTTAGAAGAAATTACTGGCCTAATCCTGTAAGGAAGGCAGGAAGGAAACATTCTGGTGTTGCTTACAGAAACTGCCTCTCCGTTAACCCTTATTACATTCTTGGCAGAACTAGACTTCCTGTCTCAGGAACCTCTCTGGAGTTTTTTTTCCCCTCCTTTGCTGGTACTTTACTTGTTGTGGAGTGACCATTCAAAGTTACAATGGCACTGAAAAAAGTGACTTACGACCATTTTTCACACTTACGACTGTTGCAGCATCCCCACAGTCACAAGAGGCCATGCAAGGAGATGCGTGCCTCCATGTGAGTGATGTTGAGTTGGCCATGCCCAGCCAGTAATATGACCACCAAGCCACGCCCACCAACTAAGCCACACCCACAGAACCAGTTGTTAAAAAATTTGAATCCCACCCCTGCATTGTACTATACCATTTCAGACAAGTGACTGTCCATCCCTTCTTAAAAACCTCAGGTGATGGAGCACCCACAACTTCTGAAGGAAAACTTGACCACTGGTCAATTGTCTTCGCTGTTAGGAAGTTTCTCCTTAATTCTAAGTTGCTTCTCTCCTTGATTAGTTTCCGTCCATTCTTTCTTGTCCTGCCCTCTGGTGCTTTGGAAAATATATGACTGCATTTCAGGCCCTGGACAACTGTTTCGTCTTTACAGCTGGTTACGTCGTTCTATGTTCATATGATACAATTTATGGCTTTTTTTGCTGGGAACCAGACTTAAAAGTTTCTGGTAAAATAATGCCCATAGGAACACATTGGTTTTATATGGCCTTTGCTTTTACAAGTGCTGCAAAAAAAAAAAAAAGCATAAAATCCAGTTGCTCATGTGTGATTCACTCTTTAAGGAGCCATAGCAATTCAATTTTTCAATTCAGAATAGAACTGGAGGGGACCCTGGAGATCTTCTAATCCAGCAGGAGAATCCTTTGTTGGCAGGACTACATGAATCTTAACAGCTTTTGTTCCCTATGCCATGCATCTAGTAAACTGCCAATTTTTGTTTTTCTCGTCATGTACATAACATGTATACATCTGAACTAGAGTGTTGTTTCTCTGTATCCAGGGCCGTCTTAACAGCATTATGGGCTCCGGGCAAAACAGCGTACTGGGGCCCCTATGACAAATCACAGGAATAAAAATGTAAATGGCCGATAAAATTAAACATATTTGCATGTTTGTATTAATTAAAAATGCAGTAAAATGTAATAAATACGTTGCTGTATTTATATGATAAAATGTGCCTTGAAGGATTAACATACACAAATTAGTATGGGGGCCCCTATGCTCCTGCCCCTATCATGCCCATGCATTAAGACAGCCCTGTCTGTGTCAGGTAATATATGTGTGTATACACATAATTTTGTATTTATTGTTTTTTTTATGTAGTGAATCTTGGAAGTGATAACTGAGAGCTGTATGCAATGAAATTTCATTTTAATGTATGCTGATTGTGTACTTTTCAAAGTGACCATGTTTTTTTTTATTCTATTCCTATTTCTGTTCTATTCCTAATTCTATTCTGATTCTATTCCTATTTCTATTCTAATTCTATTCTAATTTTTATTCTATTCCTATTCTATTCTTTTCTATTTCTATTCTGTTCCTATTCTGTTGTTTCTATTCTATTCTAATTTCTATTCTAGCCATGTTCATTTCTATTCCTATTTTTTTCTATTTCTACTTCTATTCCTATTTCTGTTCTTTTCCTATTCCATTCCTAATTCTATTCTATTTCTATTCTATTCAAATTTTTATTCTATTCCTATTCTATTCTTTTCTATTTCTATTCCCATTGTGTTCTTTTCTATTCTAATTTCTATTCTAGCCCTGGTCTTTTCTATTTCTATTCCTATTCTATGCCTGTTCTGTTCTATTCCTCTTCTTTTTTATTCCTATTCCTGTTCTTTTCCATTTCTATTCCTGTTCTATTCTATTTCTATTCTTGTGTATTTCTATTCCTATTCTATTCCTGTTCTATTCTTGTGTATTTCTATTCCTATTCTATTCCTGTTCTTTTTTATTTCTATTCCTATTCTGTTCTATTCTTATTTTATTCCACTATCATTTCTATTCTTTTCTATTCATATTCTGTTCTATTTCTATTCCATCCCTGTTCTTTTTTATTTCTATTTCTATTCCTATTCTGTTCTATTCCTATTTTATTCTACTATCATTTCTATTCTATTCCTATTCTATTCCTGTTCTGTTCTATTTCTATTCTATTCCTGTTCTTTTTTATTTCTATTTCTATTCCTGTTCTGTTCTATTCCTATTTTATTCTACTATCATTTCTAATCTTTTCTATTCCAAGTCTATTTCTATTCCTATTCTGTTCTATTCATTTCTATTTCATTCCAAGCCAAATCCACCCGGGGGGCTTTAGGAAACCGAGTCCCCGACAACTTCAGACCTTGGGCTGAAACACGAGGCGGGAGCTCTTCCCTCGCCGTCTCTTCCCGCGGGAAGGGTGAGGGAAAACGGACTGGCTGGCCGCCGGGGAGCTTGCAGAGGAGCCTGGCCTCTTCTCAGAGGCCGACCGGCCGTGCCGCTGAAGTCAGTCGGAGCAGGGAGCGAATCGCAGCTGCCTCTCCCCCAGATCCAGACCGGCGAGGAAGCGCGATTCCCGCTTACCCGGGAAGCAGGCGGGCGGAAGGTGACTCCAGAGAAGCGCTGTGCGCAACGGAGCGGCTGCTGTGCGTCCCCAGGAGGCTGGCCGGGCAGGAGAAGTCAGGGGCGGACTAGGCGCGGTGGGGCAGCTCGATGGCCTAGCGGATGAGGTCGGGAGCAGCGCCGCTGAGGGAGAGGAGGAGGAGGCCCGGGCCGGAGCCAGGCTGGAGTAAAACCTCCCCGAGGAGCCACGGGGCTCCGAAGCCGAGCGCTTCCTCCGCTTTGGGCTCCCGGGCGTCGGTAAGGCCCCCGGGAGGCTGCAGCGGCTTCGCCCCGGTTGGCTGAACCCTGGAGAGGAGGAGCAGCTGAGATCCCGGTGGAGGAGGACCGGGGGATCCTGGAGCGACTCCTGGCCGGGCTGCCCCGGGAGATGGCGCGATGGCTGGGGGCGGCCCTGGCCGAAAGCTCCCTGCTCAGCCAGGCCGAGGAGGCGAGGAGGCAGCGGCAAGTGAGGAACTCCACTCCTGGGAGGAAGATCCAGTTCCCTTGCCTTGATCAAAGGCAGGTCGTATCAAGAGAAGATGCTCTCCTTTCCCTCCAATTTCAGACCCAAAGATTTGGTTCCCCATCCAGGTTATTCCACGGAAAGAAAAAGGGAATTTGCATCTCTAACTATGGTGATAATACAGTCCAGCTTTGGAGACATAAATGCAAGGCGTCACAAGAAAAAAAAGATACTTTATTTTTCCCTCCATTTTCAGCCCCAGAGTTCTGGATCCCCCATCCAGGTTATTCCACGGAAAGAAAAAGGGAATTTGTGTCTCC
>BLBF01000093.1:0-62999 GCA_015471245.1 Laticauda colubrina | reverse complement strand
GGCAGGACCAGCCGATGAAGATGGCCACAGGACAACCTGAAGGCAGGGAAGACCTCTCCATTCTCTCTGTGGAGCAGCTGTTGGGCTTCTCAGAGGAGGATCCAACTCAAGACTTCTTGCCACGTAAGTGAAAGATTACTTCTGCAGCCAGTCATTTCATTCTTGTGCTTCCCCTACACATAAGGTAAAGGTAAAGGTTCCCCTCGCACATATGTGTTAGTCGTTTCCGTCTCTAGGGGGCGGTGCTCAAGTCAGTTGCAAAGCTGAAGAGCCAGCGCTGCCCGAAGATGTCTCTGTGGACATGTGGCCAGCATGACTAAATGCACGGACCACTTTTACCTTCCCACCAAAGTGGTCCCTATTTTTCTACTTGCATTTTTTAACGTGCTTTCAAACTGCTAGGTTGACAGAAGCTGGGACAAAGAACGGGAGCTCACTCCATTATGTGGTGCTAGGGATTCGAACTGCCAACCTTTCTGATCAACAATCTCAGCATCTTAGCCATTGAGCATCCCTCCTACACATACTTCTGCCTTTAATTCCCCAATAGTTGACTCAACCATCTTCCAAATATTGTTTGTCCATCTCCTTTTATCCTGTTCATAGGGAAACCAAGATAGTCATTGGAAATGACTGAAACATCTCCTTTGTCTGGTGGAGCCGCAACAGCTCAGGTAAGGTATAGTACATAAAATTATATATTGCAATGTCCTACCTGTCAATGAATACTTCAGCTTCAACTGTAACAATACAAGAGCACAAAATAGATACAAACTCAAGGTAAACCTCACCAAACTTGATTGCAGGAGATATGACTTCAGCAACAGTGGTCAATGTCTGGAATACTCTACCTGACTCCGTGGTTTCTTCCCCACCCCCCCAAAATTTTAACCTTAGACTGTCTACTATTGACCTCAACCCTTTCCTAAGAGGCCTGTCGGGGACATGCATAAGCGCACCAACGTGCCTACCGTCCCTGTCCTATTGTTTATTTTATTTTTTTTTATTTTTCTTATATATATCCATTTCATGTATTCATAATTATGTTAATACTTATACCTGTTATAATCGCCTGACAAAATAAAATAAAAATAAAAATAAAGAGCTATCATCAGAGCAGGAAGTCCTTTAGGGGGTTCATTTATGTCATAAGAGTCAACACAAAACCTATTAAGGAGACCAAATGTCAAAATTTAGCTGGGTCCACCTTCAAGATGAAAGCACCCACCCCTCTCCTGGAAGAATGAAATATTATAGGAAATATTAAAAAGGCAGAATATTATATTTCCCTGGATGAGAAAAGTATTATTATATTTGTCTGGATGAGAAAAAGCTTCCTGCAGCTCCCTGGGGGATTAGGATTAGCCCTCTACCCATCTCACCACAAGGCACTGGGAAGACTATATCACCCAGCAAGGTTCAACCAAGCTACCCCCTGCATGGCCCCATGGGAGCCTGACAACCATACATTTCTTTCCACAGGAATCAGAGTTGGAAGGGATCTTGTAGGTCATCTAGTCCAAACCCCCGCCCAAGCGGGAGACCCGACATCATTTCTGACAGATGGGAGTCCAGTCTCTTCTTGAAAGTCTCAAGTGATGGCGCTCCCACAACTTCGAAAGGCAAAGCTGCTCCATTGGTTGATGGTTCTCACTGTCAGAAATTTTCTCCATATTTCCAGGTTGAATCTCTCCTTGTTCAGTTTCCATCCATTATTCCTTGTCTGGCCTACGGGTGCTTTAGAAAATAGCTTGACCCCTTCCTCCTCTCTGGGACAGCCCCTCAAATATTGGAAGACTGCTATCATGTCTCCCCTGGTCCTTCTCTTCACTAAACTAGACATGCCCAGTTCCTGCAACCATTCTTCATATGTTTTAGCCTCCAGTCCCCTGATCATCCTGGTTGCTCTTGTCTGCACTTTTTCTGGAGTCTCAACACCTTTTTGTAGTGTGGTGACCAAAACTGGATGCAGTACTCTAGGTGTGGTCTTAGTAAGGCTACTACGGCTTACTAAGGCTACTAAGGGATTCTCAGCATGTCTTCCTTTGTCGCCCAGGAGCTCCAAGGCACGTGATCCTGTCCACCATTAAAACCATCCTTCCAAGCAGCCTCCATGTTTCCAGTGTCTTTCTTCCCACTTGGAACTGAACCCAGGGGGACATTTCTTCCAACGGTTTAAGCACAAGCTACAGAAGTTCTCCATAGGAGGCCAAAATTGAATCCAGTAACATGGAAGTTTCTTTCATGGGTTCCAGTAACAGAATCTTGCAAGTTGGAGTGAGTGCATCTCATCCCTTATCTCGATGAGAACTAGGGAGAGTCACCCCAAGACATTTTCTCAAATTATATTTCTGTCCCAGATTCAGATTTCTTTTGCATATATGACCCATTGTCTTGGTAGGTGTTTTTCCTCTCTTCCTTGTTGGTTTGCCCCATTATATATATAGTCATATTGAGATAACTGGATTCATTTGTGGCATCAGCTGAGCTTTTAAGTTTATTGTATCCTCTGTGGATTACGTGAATTTATTTAAAATAAATCCTTTACTATCTGAAGTATGTGCAAAACCAAGAATTGGCTAGCAAAAAATGAAAAGCAGGAGTCCGTTTTAATTCATTTAAGTTTCATTAAAAGATTAGTAGGCCAATTCAGTACCCGTTAAAAGAAATTAGTGCAGTTAAATGACAGCACATATCCAAGTAGAGCCAGCTAAAAGTATAAAAAGAAAAACAGTTCAAGATGCTTGGGAAAACACACACACACACACACATTTTCCCAAGCATCTGGAACTTTTACTATTCCTTTCACTATTAAGTCAGTTCTCTTAAAGTCTAAAACATTAGTCTGACTTTTTCAAGCAAATTCAGTGAAAAGTGATATACATAAAGCCCATGTCACACTGCCCAACGGATGCAAAAAGGACACAACGGACGAGCAAAATGTTCCATCCGTTGTTATCCGCTCTCAAAAGGGGCAAGAATTTGCATAACCGGAGCAGATAACACGGACGCGGGGAGGACGCAGGGCGGATGCGGAATGGAAGCGGATGGGAGTGGATGGCACATCCGCTAGGCTTCCGGGGGGCCTCAGCAAAGTGGACACGGAATGGATACAGCGGATGCACAGCGGACGCGGAACGGATGAAGCGGATGCACAGTGGATGCACAGCGGAAGCCTAATGGATGCCTGGCGTTAATTGCGCATGCGGGGAGGATGCATTGCGTCAGCCCCGCGGATATAACGGAAGCAGCTCGGAAGCAGGTCGCCATTCAGAGGAAAGACCTGCTGCCGGACGGATTGGCTGCCTTGCCTGCCCTGCTTGCATGTCTGCCTGCCAGCCTTGCTGCCAGCCTGCCTGCAAGCCTTGCTGCCAGCCTGCCTGCCAGCCTTGCTGCCTGCCTTCCTGCCAGCCTTGGTTCATGTCTGCCTGCCAGCCTTGGTGCCTGGCTGCCTGCCAGCCTTGGTGCCTGCCTCCCTGCCAGCCTTGGTGCCTGCCTTGGTGCCAGCCTTCCTTCCAGCCTTGGTGTCAGCCTTGGTGCCAGCCTCCCTGCCAGCCTTGCTGCCAGCCTTGGTTCCTGCCAGCCTCCCTGCCAGCCAGCAACCCCACAACCACGCGGAAGCACAGCAAGCCTCAACCATCTGCTGCCAGCCCTTGCAAGAGGGACAGGGCTACCATCCCGCGACTCCACTGCTCCAGCTGGGGAGTTGCACCAGTGTTTCAGGAGGTTGCGCTGCTTCTTCGCCTCACGTGAGGCTCTGTTGGGGCCTTGCACATCCTCAGTGTCGATCAGGTTTCGCCCTTGCCTCCATTCCCCAGGCTCCATGTCCCCATTGCCTTGTTGGAGGTCCACGAGCCTGTTCTGCAAGACTGGGTAGCGGGTGCGCATGAGATTGTGCAGGATGCAGCAAGCTTCCATGATCCTCCTCATGGTCTCTGGGCTATGCTGCATGTTGGTGAGAAGTACCTGGAACCTGTTGGCCAGGATGCCAAAGGCGTTCTCCACCACCCGTCTTGCCCTGAACAGCCTGTAGTTGAAGATCCTCTCTTCACGGGTGTGGTATTTGGAGGTGTAGGGCTTCATGAGGTAGGTTATGAGGGAGAAGGCGTCATCCCCCACGATGAAGTAGGGCACATCTTGCTTGTCGTTGGGCAGCGGGTCTGGATCTGGGAAGCCCACCATGAGGTGGCCTTCCAGCCCCTCCTTGAGGTCACTGGCGTTGTATACCTGGGCATCTGAAGATGACTCGTTTCCTGAAGCATCGATGTACATGAACTTGTAGTCTGCATCGACCATGGCGAAGAGGATGATGCTGAAGAAGCCCTTGTAGTTGTGATAACTGGACCCTAAGTTGGCTGGAGCTTTGCAGGCCACGTGCTTGCCATCTATGGCTCCAACGGTGTGGGGGAAGTTCCACTTCTGATACCACTGCTCTGCAACTTTCTTCCACCCTTCTTCAGTGGAGGGGCACTGGAGGAGCTCCTCCAGGTATTCTTCAATGATGGCCTGCACCACTTCTCTGACCACAATGCTGATGGTGTTGGGTGGCACCCTCCAGCCGTACTGCATGCTCCTGTAGGTGGTCCTGGAGGCCAGGTGGCGCAGAGTGAGTGCCATCTTGAGCCCAGGTTCCAGGCTGGGACGGAAGTTGGTGTTTGTCTTGGTCAACCTGGGTGTCAGCCGCTGCACAAGTTCGTCAAACATGGCTGGAGGCATCCTCATGAAGTTCTGGAACGCCCGAGTGTCTTCGCTCCTGAGCTCCACCATCAGCTTGTTGTACAGTCCGTCCTCTGCTCTTCTGGCGAATCATCTTTGGACCCAGACTTTTTTTGGGTGGCTCCTTTTCTTCCCGTAGTAGAGTTCACAGAGCCTGTAGATGGCTTTGCACTGTTGCAGAATGATGGTGGCTGCCGAAAGGACTTTGTCACAATCCACGGTGGACATGACTGGATGCTGTGGAAGAGGAAGAGTCAGATGAAGGCTGCAGAGGTCTGCACCGCTGGGCTGCTGTTCTGAAAGTGAGATGCAGGCGAGTTGTTCCCCCTTTTTATAGGCAGTATATGTGTCCCTTTGCATCCTCTAGGCATCCTCTAGGCATCCTGCAGACATCCTTAATATCCGAGATAGGTCCCCTCTGTGAACGTTTTTTCCGTTTTAAATGCTTTGTTTCCGTGCTGCATCCGTTCTGCATCCGTTCTGCATCCGTTCTGCGTCCGTTCCGCTTCCTCCCTGCGTCCGGGCGGATGCGAGTTGCGCGGATGCGTAGCGGATACCTAGCGGATATAGCGGATGCGTAACAGATGCGTAGCGGATGCAGAACGGATGAACTGGATACATTTTCCGCGCAAAAGTTTTGGGCAGCCCAAAACTTTTGGAGCGGATGAAACGTCCATAAACGGATGCTGGACGGATAGAGAGGAAGCAAAACGGAGGCAGTGAGTACATCGCGTTTTCCAACGGATGGCAAACTTTTTTGTCCGTTTTACATCCTCTTTGCATCCGTTGGTTCAGTGTGACATGGGCTTAAAGTATGGAGTTATTACTCCATCAAAACTGTAGCTTCTGCAAAAAAAAAAAAAAGTTTTCACACAGAAAGAAATGTGACAAAATGGCGTACCTCTTCAAAGTCTTTCACCGAAATGAATTGTGGTAGGAAGAAATTCTAATCAGACAGATGGCTTGTCGGAGAGGCAGGTATCAAACCTAGTAGTACATTGTGTCAGAAAAAAAGCATTTTCTGTCTTACAGAAACTTACTTTTAGGATATTGGATATGTGGAAGAAAAAGTGCTAGGATGTCTGTGCTGAGTAACATTTCCTTTGAATTTCAGAGCTCTGTATCCTTTGAGGATATGGCTGTGTATTTCACGGAGGAGGTGTGGGCTCTGTTGGATTCTAGCCAGAGAGCCTTACACAGAGAAGTCATGCTGGAGAATTCTAGGAATCTGGCTGCTGTGGGTAAGGATCTGTTTTGCTTTGATATTCAGGCATTTGTGGAAGTCTTTTGTTGCCATAAATGTTCAGAAAGCAGCTTCTGCCTAGAAGGAGGACATTTTGGACTTATTTTTGTTTTCCTAAGACCAGAGTAAATGGAGAAGATGGGAGATAGTTTACAAGATCCTTTCTCTGAGTTTTTGAGGAAGTTCTTTAGCCGAGATGACAGTTTCACTTTAGTCTGATTCCAGAGTAATTAACTAGAACAGCTTTAGGTGAGGAAGACCCTGCCTTTTAACCGCTTCCTCTTCTAGGTTGTCTTACTATCAGTGGCAGCTGCTCATACCATCGGTTTGGACAAAAGGGCCTCCCTTTATGTCTTGAGTTGAAGATGTATAAGTTTCCTGTAGAGCTCAGAACAAGCAAAAATAACAGTTGCTGCATTTGTGTGTAATGAACATAATGATTAATTGTTTTTTCTAATTTTGTCAAATCAGGTTATGGGCAAGAGTATGAGAATTACCAGGAGCTCAACTTTACACTGTTCCAGTCTGAAGAAAGGATGCTTGGAATTCAGAGGCTACTTCAAAAGAGTACTAAAAGCTACCTAAAGAATGGAAGGAAGAAATCTTCTCCTTCAAATCACAATGAAGTCCTCCCAACTCAGCAACTTCAGCAACAAGTAGGAAGTGAAAAATATTTTGGGGATGACAAGAAAGAGAGATCAAAATTTGTTTTTAGTAAATATTGTATAAACCAGATTGAAGAGAAACAATATGAACGTCAAGAGTATATGCAAAGTATCAGTCTTAGCTCTTCTCTTCTTTTACATCACCCATCATTCATCCAAGAGACACTATATACACTTATAAATTGTGTAGAAAAGTTCACATTGAACAGTCATCTTATCTTGGATGGAGAGGATAATCCATATGAGTGTGGAAAGGCTTTCACCAAGAAACAGTTGCTTATTTTACCCCCAGAAAATCCCCCATTGGAAAAACAATATAAATGTCCAGGGTGTGGCAAGACCTTTACTTATAGATGTAAACTTACTGTCCATGAATGGACGCACACAAGGGAGAAGCCATATACGTGTCAGGTGTGTGGGAAAAGATTCAGTCAGACTGGTCACCTTACCAGACATGGATGAACCCACACTGGGGAGAAACCATATACGTGTCTTCACTGCGGAAGGAACTTCAGTGGAAGTTCAAACCTTATCAAACATGTAAGGAGCCACACGGGAGAGAGACCGTATAAATGTGCAGAGTGCGATAACAGCTTCAGTCGGAAAACTACCTTTATCATAAAAGGATCCACACAGGTAAAAAACCCTACAAGTGCTTGGAGTGCGGGAAGAGCTTCGGGTGTAACTTTAGCCTGATGCATCATAAAAGGACCCATACCAGGGAGAAACCGTATCAATGCCTGGTCTGTGGAAAGAGTTTCAGTGGATCCTCAGATCTTATGTATCATAAGAGGATTCGTACGGGGGAGTGACTGTATAAATGCCTAGAGTGTGGAAAACAATTCAGTAGGAGAAGTCGCCTCACGGCTCACAAAAGGAAGCACACAGGGCAGAAACCGTACACCTGCCTGGTGTGTGGAAGGAGATTCAGTCAGAGTGGTCACCTCACAAGACACAAATGAACCCACACCGGGGAGAAACCGTATACATGTCTAAAGTGTGGAAGGAACTTCAGTGGAAGTTCTAGCCTTATACTGGGAAGGTGAGAATGTGAGAATTCACATGGGGGAGAAACCATACAAATGTACCGAGTGTGGAAGATGTTTCCATCAGAGAACCACCTATATTTACCATCGAAGGATCCACACGGGAGAAAAACCCTACAAATGCCTGGAGTGTGGGAAGAACTTTAGGCGAAACGGTCACCTTATGAAACATAAAAGGATGCACATGAGCGAGAAACCCTATAAGTGTTTGGAGTGTGGAAAGAACTTCAGTGTTCGCTCAGATCTGAACTGTCATAGGAGGATTCACACTGGGGAAAGACCATATAAGTGTTTGGAGTGTGGAAAGAGTTTCAAATACAGCAGTCATTTTATTTGCCATAGAAGGATTCACACTGGGGAGAAACCATTCAAATGCGCAGAATGCAGAAAGAGCTTCAGTCAAGAAAATCACCTTTCACAACATAAAAGAATCCACAGAAGAGAGAAACCATAGCTTGGGAGCTTCCATCACAAGGGAAAACCCACCAGAAATAAGTTGACTTTGCCATAACATTCAGTTCGAAAGATCATCTCATGAGATTGAAATGAATCCACGTTGGAGAACCATAAAAATGGTGTGAAAATGTGGCACTGTCCTTATTTCCCACAGGAAAGTCTATGAGTATGGACAAACTTTGGGTGGCAGTACTGGTTATTTCCCTCCCCCCCCCCCCCAAGAAAATATATATGTGAAGTTGGATGAATTTCATGGATGCTAAACCTGCAAACTGTAGGAAGAATTAACTGATCCATTCAGGAGACATAGTACAGCAAGAAATGGAGCAAAACAACTATTTTCAGAGGATGTGTCATATTAAATGCCAGTTCCACTTAGGAGAAAAACTGCATAAAAGAGTGAAACATGGAGAGGGTTTGTAGTGTTTTGTTTTTTTCTTAAGTTTTCACCAATAGATCATGAGCCCCTCTCCATATTGTTGGACTAATTTTAAATATTTTTCTTGATATAATCTGGGACTGTTGTATCAGAGGCTGACCAGGATTATATGATTGATCAGGTTAAGTCCCATGCAAATAGACTGAGGCTGGTGCAAATGTTTAGCCTTGGGGAAAAAAAGCAAGAAGGATTTAATATCTGTCAAAGCATCTAATGCAGTTCCCATAGAAGAAAGGAAAGGTTTATCCTGCAGTGCAGAATAAACATGGCAGAATTGGGTTTAATTTACAAATTATTATGATAGTGGTAAAACTGTTAAACACACAATAACTACCTCTGCTGACACACCAACCTCATAATAAAAAAAGCAGGATTGCATCTTCTCCTCTCCAAGAATGCACATATTATGCAACTTTGTAAAAAGTTTACTACAGTGCTTCTCCTTTAATTTCAAAATAAAATATTTGAGGGTTTCCCCCTCCCCTTTTCCATTTGTATCTCTAGATGGAGATCAGTTGCTTCAAATTAGTGTTGTGTTTTCCTCATTATTCAAAGACATTTAAAGATAGAAGCTAAATGTGAAATGATTGAACAACTATGGAGATTCTCAGTCATCCATGTCATGGTTGTCCCAAAGGTCCCCCTTTTTTTCAAGACACAACTGGATTTCCTTGTTTTTCTTTGAAAATGTTTTCATTTCTGATTCTTCAGTTCTGACTGGATGGTGGGGAATGGAAGGATTTATATTCCTTGCAGCCAGCTGGTCATTTGCATTCTTTCAGAGTAGGGCTGTCAAACTCTGGTCACACCCATGCCCAGTTTAGCGAAGGGGGAAAAGTCATGAGGCATCATGTGACAATGCCTTGATGATGTGAGTTTTAACACCTATTTTAGAGAGTTGTTGAGGTCACTTGGAGGTTTATCTGTGTCGTTCGCTTTACCTGAATGGTGCAAATGGGTATGGAGTCTTTTGTAGGATGTTTTCTACAGTGTGTCCCTTCACTGTTGAACAGGCTGTTGGGGATGAGTCTGTGTTGTCTGCATCTCAAACTGAACTGCTCAAAAGAAGTGCAAATGAAGAAGCTTCATGGGTGAGAAGGGAAACGTCTTCAAAGACAATAAAGTCCCGTTGCTTCTTGAAAAAGCACCTTTGGGACGAAATGATTGACCTTTAGAAACATGAACTCCCAATGAAGAGGGAACACACATAATTAAATAAACCAAATTGAACCAGTGACTATGAGAAACACTGTTCAATGCACAATGCCATCCAAAGCAATGCAGGGGGCCATCCTGAGAAGTTCCTGCTGACTCTGTGCTTGTCCATAACTCATTAAACAACGGGCTTGTTTGCTATAATTTCTCATCTTGTCAAAAACCATGCTGTTACCACCATGGTTTGGTGATTGCTGCCCAGTTGTAGTTTGACATTCCTTAATGTGGCTTTGGGGGTTCTTCCACTCACCAAACTTTTGTGAACTTGAGGTATCAAAAATTGTAATATCAGCATTTACAAAATGGAGGCAGCAGGACAAGGACAGCATCTCTTGACAGATGCAGAATCTTCCTTGTTCAGGGGGAAAAAAAAGGTTTTTTATTTGGAGAAAGTTTAGTTCTTCCGTGGGAATAGAAAATAGAACAGAGCTGGAAGGGACCTTGCATGTCTTCTAGTGCAACTAGAAGCAGGAAACCATATACCAGTGATGGCGAACCTCTTTGTAGTGTGCTGAAAGCGCATATGCGCGCCACAGTGCAATGCCCCCTGCCCCCTTGCACATGCGCACACAGCCCCCTTTACCTGCACTGTGTGTGTGCCTCCCAGCTGATTTTCAGACCGTTTGAGGTTTTTTTTTTGTCCTCCCTGAGGCTCGAGGGAAGCCTCTGCAACCTTTGGAAGCAGAAAAACAGGCCTGTTTCGGCACTTCCGGTATTTCCGGAAGGCCTGATGGCAAACCTTTTTGTGTGCCGAAAGTGGTGCGCGTGCCCACAATGCAATGCACTCTGCCCCCCTGCGCATGCACGCGCAATACCCCCTTACCTGCACTGTGCATGTACGTGCCTCCCAGCTGATTTACAGCCTGTGTGAGGCCTTTTTCACCCTCCCTGAGGTTCGAGGGAAGCCTCTGCAGCCTTTGGAGACCAAAAAACGCCCATTTCGGCACTTCCGGTATTTCCAGAAGGCCTATTGTTCAGCCTCCAAAAGCTGTGGAGGCTTTCCTCGAGCCCCAGGGAGGGCGAAAAAGGCCTCAAACGGGCCAAAAAATCAGCTGGGGGGTGCGCATGCGCAGTGCAGGTAAGTTTGGCTGGGCTCACGTGCCCACACAAATTGATGGTGTGCCATAGGTTCGCCATCAGGGCCGTACACTATTTCAGACAAATGGCCAGTCTCTTCTCTAAAACCTCCAGTGTTGGAACACCCACTGATTAATTGTTCTAACTGGCAGGAAACTTCTTAGGTTCCTTCGTCCTAACAGAGAGCTATTCAGTCGCTTGCCTAATGATGTTGCAGGGGTTCTGTTCCCGGAAATAATCAGATAATGGGAAAGATAAGATTGGTCAATCATTTGTCTGAAATCAGTATAGAGCTGGAAGCGATGGGGTTGGGTTTCTACCGATTCTGTCCACCTCTGTAGAACCGGTACCTCTGAAGAGCAGCAGACATAGAACTGGTTCTATGTGTGCTGATGTTTTTGCCCACCTGGGCTCTTCTTACCTGATCTTTATTTCCTGATTTTTTTCAACTTCAGCTGCCGAACGAGGCACAGCTGCACTTAAAAAAACAAGAAAAGAGGGCTGTTTCAAAGGCTGCTTCTTAGCACGCAGCATGCTTAATGACGATTTACAGACTCGGGGCTCACAGCGGGCAGGGAAGCTCGTAAATCCTGAACCGGTAGTTAACCCTGTCGTATCCCACCCCTGACTGGAAGGTACTTTGGAGGTCATCTAGTCCAATCCCCTGCTCAAGCAGGTGATTCTATACCATTAAAGACAAGTGATTGTCCAGTCTGATCTGGTCTGAGCATTCCTGAAATGGGCATTGGGTTGGACTACTAGAGGACTTCCAAGGCCCCCTCAACCCCCACGATTCTGCCCTTTCCAAATCACCCCATAGCAAGGGTCTTCAAACTTAGAAGCTTTAAGACTTGTGGACTTCAATTCCCAGAATTCCTGAGCTAACATGACTAGAGGAGGGATTCTGGGAGTTGAAGTCCACAAGTCTTAAAGCTGTCAAGTTTGAAGAACCCCTGCAGTAACGAAACCAGGCTTAAAGTGTACCATAACTAAAAAAGCCAGTTTGGTCGAGTGATTAAGTCAACAGGCTAGAAAACAGGAGAAGATGAATTCAGCTTCTGCCTTCGGAATGAAAGCCAGCTGGGTGACTTTGGGCCAGTGACTCTCAGCCCAGCTCACCTCACAGGTTGGTGGTTATGGGGAAATAGGAGGAATAAGTGGTCTTGGATATGTTCATCACCTTGAGTTATTTGCAAATGTAATAAAGCTGGGATATAAATATACAAATAAATGACCATTTCTTCTTTAATTAAAAGACAAGCTCCAATACACAGTTCATTCTAAATGCTAGTCATTCCAGAGACAATCGCCCCAAATAGCAGAATATCCCATTCCAAGAAACATTCCACTTTTCAACTCCAATCAGAATTGGAATAGAGTGGAAGGGACCTTGGAGGTCTTCTAGTCTAACCCCTTGCTCAAGCAAGACTTTATACCATTTCAGACAAGTGGCTGTCCAGTCTCTTCTTAACTTAACACCCCCCCCCCCCATTGATGAAGCACCCACAACTTCTGAAGCCAAGCTGATCCACCAGTTTATTGTCCCCACTGGAGGTTTTTAGAAGATACTGCACAGAATTGCTTCAAGGTCTCCTGCTTGAGCAGAGGGGTTGGATTAGATGCCCTCCAAGGACCCTTCCAACTCCATTGTTGTGTTACCGTTTTCTTGGGGGAGGGTTGCGAAGAGAAGCCTGTGAATCAGTAATGGGTGACCAGGAGGAGGCAGAACCTTTTTCATCTTTCTTCTTCCAGAAGGGAAATGGAAGCCTCAGTTAAGTTATTGTCAGAAATGGTATAGTGTGTAATTAAGTTGTCAGAAATGGTGCAGTGTGTGTGTGTCTCCTGCCTGAGCGGGGGGGGGGGCGTTGGTCTAGATGACCTCCCAGGCCCCTTTCAGCTCTGTTGATGAACACCGAACGACCCTCGACTGGGATCCTCTCCTTCCACCCCGCCTAGAAACCACAGCGGCCATCCACCCGATGATTCTGCGACGCAGGAGGGTTCCAAAACTGACTTGTGAACTTCAACTCCCAGAATTCCTGGAGAATTCTAGGAATTGAAGTCCACAAGCCTTAAAGTTGCCAAGTTCAGAGTCCTCTGCCAATGCGTGGTAGGTGCTTCCTGCCTTAGGAGAGGGACGGAGCATGCGCCGGAGAGCATTGCGAAGAGCGGTTGGCTCGACTGCTGGAAAGAGGCGGAAGGCGAGTGGGTAGACGGCCGCCATTTAAAAAAAAAAAAAAAAGGGAGTGGGGAGAGCGGGAGGCTGCCGGAGTGTCGCCTCTCTAGGAAGAAGCGCTCTCTCGTCCCGCATTCCGAGACCTTCCTGTCACTTTCCCTCCCCCCCCCTCCCCGCTCCTCTCAGTCCCTGAGGCGGCGAGGACGGGGATTTGTTCCTCAAACAGGAGATCCGGGAGCGACTTCGACCGTGGGGAAGCGCGAACCCGCGTGTCCGAAAGGCTGCCTTCCTTCCCCAGCAGGGTGCGGCGGCGTCTCCAAAAAGGGTGGGTGGGAAGCCCCCCACCCACCCAAACTCCCTTGGCCGGTTCAGCCCCGCCGCTCTTTCTTTCCCACGGAGACCCGACACCCATCCGCGGATGCCGCGATCTCGGGGGGGGGGGGGGCTTTAAAAGCGGGTCAGCCGATAGGATTGACCTCGGTAAGAGGACCGAGGAGCCAAAGGGGAGGCGACGCGTTGCCTTGGGTTGCATTTGGGTTTATCATGGCCCTGGGGGGCGGCGGGGGGAGGGCGGCTTCGCAACGTAGCCTATAATAGCATCGATTTCATAGAATAATAGAGTTGGAAGGGACCTTGAAGGTCATCTAGTCCAACCCCCCCGCTCAAGCAGGAGAGTCTATTCCAAATATTAGCCTCTACCAAGGATCGAACCCACAACCTCCTTTATTAGACGAATTTATTTATTTATTTTATTTTATTTGTCAAGCGATTATAACAGGTATAAGGATAAACATAGTTATGACTTCATGAAATGGATACATATAAGAAAAATAAAAAGAAACAGGAGGACAGTGATGCATAAGCATCACTTGTTGGCGCATAAGCGCACCAACGTGCCTACCTTCCCTGTCCTGTTGTTTCTTTTATTTTTCTTATATTAATCCATGTATTCATAACTATGTTTTTACTTATACCTATTATCTTGTAAGCAATTGACAAACCAAATAAAATAAAAATAAAAAATAAAATGTTGGGCACATTGGTGCGCTTACGCATGCCTCCTACAGACCTCTTAGGAAAGGGATGAGGTCAATAGTAAATAGTCTCAGGTTAAAGTTTTGGGGGTTTGGGGAAGAAACCACAGAGTCAGGTAGAGTATTCCAGACATTGACCCCTCTGTGGCTGAAGTCGTATTTCCTGCAATCAAGTTTGGTGTGATTAACCTTTGAGTTTGTATTTATTGTGTGCTCTTGTGTTGTTATGGTTGAAGATGAAGTATTCATTGACAGGTAGGACATTGCAATGTATGATTTTATATACTGTATTTAGGTTGGACCGAAGGCAGCGTAGTTCTAGGTTTTCTAGATAAAGAATTTCGAGTCTGGTGGCATAAGATAGTTTGCAATGAGTAGATAGAAGAGTGGAAAACTCTTCTTGTGAAATATTTCTGGATTTTCTCCACTGTATTGATATCAGATACGTAATGTGGGTTCCAGACTGATGAGCTGTATTCAAGTATTGGTCTAGCAAAAGTTTTTTATGCTCTAGTTAGTAGAGTGAGAGAAAAAGCTAGGTTAGGTTAACAACTCTTAATGCCTTTTTGGCTATGTAGTTACAGTGGGCTCTAGCATTTAGATCATTAGAGGTGAGTATTCCAAGGTCCTTGGAAGGCTGAGTAGACCTTGAACCTGGGGAGATTGGAACTGCCAAACTGCTGGCAGGCAGCAGATTAACAGGATTGGAAGGGACCTTGTAGTAGGTCATCTAGTCCAAGCCTCTGCCCAAGCAGGAGACCCTACGCCAAGGGTCTTTCGACTTGGCAAGTTTAACACTTGTGGACTTCCAACTCCCAGAATTCCTGAGCTAACATGACTGGAGGAGGAATTCTGGGAGTTGAAGTCCACACATCTTAAAGCTGTCAAGTTTGAAGACCCTGCCCTACACAGAAGTAGCCTGCACCACCATCGCTGGAGGAAGAAAAGACTGGACAGCCACCTGTTTGGAAGGGTCTCCTGCTTGAGCAAGGAGTTGGACTAGATGTCCTCGAAGGTCCCTTCTGACTTTCTATTCTGATGAATGGGTGGGTGAATTTCTTGTTGGCTCAGCCTTTGCTTTAAACCAAGGGTCTTCCAAGTTGACAGCTTTAAGGCTTGTAGACTTCAACTCCCAGTCATTGTTAGCTCAGGAATTCTAGGAGTTGAAATCCACAAGTCTTAAACTTGCCAAGGTTGAAGACCCCTTGCTTTAAATTGTTCTTCCAGTGTTTTAGAAGGGGAGGTGCAAACTCTTTCTCTGCAGGTTGACTATCTCTGGCTTGTCCACAGGAAAGAGGTTCAGTGTCTGGAGGCTCTTCACAACATGTGGCCAGGAAGGAGAGGAGCAGAATAAGCGCCATGGGAAGAAACCCTCAGGATGGACATGCCAAAGTCAGGCAGAGAGTGAAGAGGCGTTCCAAGCCCTCCTGCCACTGAACCTGAGGAGAGAGGGGAGGTCTGGCCCAGAGCCAGGCAGGAGACCCTCCCTGAGGAGCCCCTCAGCTCAGAGGTCGAGAGTTTCTGACGCTTTTGCGACCTGGAGTCCGCGGGATCCCGAGAAGTTTGCAGCCTTCTGCAGCAGCTTTGTCATCGATGGCCGAAGCCCAAGAAGAGCAGCTGAGCTCAGGTGGTAGACCAGGTGATTGTGGAGCAGTTCTTGGCCTTGCTGCCCCCAGAGATGGTGGGCTGGCAGAGGGAGTGCGGGATGGAGAGCTACTCCCAGGCGGTAGCCCTGGCCGAAGGCTTCCACTTCAGCCAGGCCGAGGAGCAGAGGCAGCAGGTGAGAGAATCAATCTTGGGAGGATCCTCTCGGGAGATAATTTCCTTTCACTGGCCAGGGTGTCAGCAACCATCTGCTCTCCCCTCCCAGTCACTCCTTCCCTGGCCTGAGAAGGTAAAACACAAAAAACAGAAATGAGAGGGAGAGAGAAAGAGAAAGAGACCCATTTCCCACAGAAAACACCGCAAGCCACAAAACCTGGAGAGACGTGGCCGGGGTCATGTGACTGGGTGGGAGTGACATTGAGTTGGCCATGCCCACCCAGGTTTTGAAGCTCCCGGTATTTTCTATAGGAAACAGGTCCAGATGGCTCTTTGAGTGTTAAGGTTGAAGGCCCCTGCCTGTCTGCCTCAAGTGCACTTTGTAGCAATAGAAGAAGCTTTGGTTTTCCTCCATTTCATCTCCAGAGTGGTGCTTTCCCATCCAGATTATTCCTCAGAAGGAAGGAGAATCACAAATGAATTTGCATTTTCCCTAAGATGGTCCAGCTTTGAAGGCATAGAACACAGGTGTCATGCAGAGCCATTTGTGTGGGGACGAGAACCCAGCCAAACTTACCTGTACTGCACATGCATGCGCCTCCCAACTGATCTTCAGCCCGTTTGAGGCCATTTTCACCCTCCTGGAATGTGGTAATTTTTATCTGTATCAATATTATTTTTGTACCAAAACAAATGATACTCAGACCCTACACTGTCCATGAAATGATACTGATTTATGTTTAAAAAAAAAACTTTACCAAAAAAAATGAATTCTAGGATTCGGTGTCCTTTGAGGAGGTGGCTGTATATTTCACGGAGGAGGAGTGGGTGCTGCTTAATCCCAGCCAGAGAGCCTTGCATGAGGAAGTCATGCTGGAGAATTTTAGGAATGTGGCCGCTCTGGGTAAGGACCTGTTTTGCTTTGGGCTCAGTTAATTGTGGAAAGCCTTTGTCAACTAAAAAATACTCCTTTGGTCTTTTTAGTTGCCAGCAGAAAGGGAGTGGGGGAAAGCAGTGCATTCCTTAAATGCCTCAGATAATCACATTGGCTGCCCGAAGTTGTTGGCATGCGAGAATATTACTGGAGAGCATAATTGATGACTCTTGCTTATGGATGTATCCCATTGGAGAATATACATCCAAGGGGTGGGAGGAAGATCAGAGTCAAGGGGGAAATGAATGGTGTATTTTAGTGTCCGCCCACCTAGCTAACGCCAACATCTTAATTAAAAAAAAAAAATACTCTGGGAGATTCTAGCACCTAGCTAGAATAACCACAGGAAGAATGTGACCTATATCTGTCTGGTTTCTGTTCCTCATAACGACCCATTTTCCTAGGTTACCTAATAACCAATGGTAGTTCTCATACTGGCTGTTTGGTCAAAGGGCCATCCTTTGGCTCTGAGTAAATCTTGTATAAATTCCCTGTAAGGCTGAGAACAAGTGCTATTTCTCTGAGTACTTCAGTCCAATATTGTTTTTTTGGCAGCTTTTTTAAAAAGATGCTATTGGGAAACCTGGGAAGATTTCAAGAAGCTGCATCAGTTTAAATTCAGTTAATACTGGACTAAACAAATGTCACACCAACTGCTGTCTAACATAAAGATGCTTTTTCAGGAGGCAACTGGACTTTCTTGTCCCTTTCTTTGAAGATATTTCTCTTCTCATCCAAGAAGCTTCTTCAGTTCTGCCGGGATGGTGGGGAATGGAAGGATTCAAATCACTGGTCATTTGCATTCTTTTAAAGTTGTTGAAGCCACCTTTAGGTTTTTCTGTGTCCTCAAGGTCACCTGACTAGGGCAAATCGGTGTGCAGCTTTCTTGGAACAGTCCTTTCAACAGTTGTCTGCAAGGAGTATAAATCTTTCCATTCCCCACCAACCAATCAGAGCTGAAGAAGCTTTTTGGATGAGAAGAGAAACGTCTTCAAAGAAAAAACTGAAAGTCCAGTTGCCTCTTGAAAAAACATGTTTGGGACAATCATGACCTGGATGACTGAGAATCTCCATATCTATATATATCAGTAGGTGGTGGTGAGGGGTGTGGATGAGCCCATCAGTGGTAGAGCACGTAGATTCTGTTGCTTGAAGCCAGCCAGTGGCAGGGATCCCTTCAGAAGGGAGCTATGATAGATGCCAGAGAAGAAGAAGATAATAATTGCACAGAGTAGGAAAGGAAAGAAGGTCCACTGGGGATGATGGTAGTCGAATACCACGTTGTTTTCCTCTTGGCCGTGCTTTACAGGGTGACCAAAGAACACAGATATGGGAGGGAGATAGATTGGGCTGCTGAAGCCGAGGCAATTCTACAATCCCCTTGAAAGTGTCCCTTGCTTTGGAAGAACTGAGTCCGGTGGACAATCTGTACAGCATAGGGCTTTTCCAAATATAATAAACGTCAAGGCATCAATTGAAGAGGTCCACAATTCCTTCATCCATTTAATTCTTAATGACCTTTTCTGATCATTCAGTCTTTGGATAAAGATTATATTTTTTTTCATAAAAAACAACAACAAATACCTCATAAAATTAAGAGGGAATAGTTGCAGAGGCATTACTAAAAATAAAATAGAAATGTGGTTCCTTACAGGCATACAAAGAAAAATTCAGTAAAATCTTAGATATACAGAAATAACAGGTGCAGCTTTTTTTCCCTATTGTGAATATAGTGATTAACTTTTTTCTCCTTTCTTTTTCAAACCAGGTTACAGGCAGAAGCAAGATAATTATAAGGAGACCAGGGTAGCACTATTGCAAATGATCAAGTCTGAAGAAGGCATGCTTGGTAATCAAAGGGCATCACAAAGGAGTAAGAAAACCTGCATAATGAGTGGAAGGAAGAATTCTCTTTCTTTTGAATATAATGCATTCCATGACTTCCCAACTCAGCTAGTTCAACAACGAAAAGATAAAGGAAAATATAATGGATGTGATGAGAGAGACAACAAGAAGGTTGATTTCCAAAAATACCAGACTGAAGAGGAACAATATGAATATCAAAACGATGGGAAGAGTGTCAATTATACCTCTTCCATTAATTTACATCACCAGTCATATCTCAAGGACACACCATATGCACCTGCAGATTGTGAGGAAAGTTTCAATTTGAGCAGTCATCGTATTTCCGATAACGGTGGAAAACAGTGTGAGTACAAAGAGGGCTTCACTAAAAAACAGTTGCTTATTTTACCCTCAGAAACTCCCCCAAAGGAGAAACCCTACAAATGTTTGCAGTGCGGAAAGGCCTTTACACAGAGATGTAAACTTACTATCCACGAAAGGAGCCACACAGGGGAAAAACCGTATGTGTGCCTGGTCTGTGGAAAGACCTTCACACAGAGATGTAAGCTCAACATACACGAAAGGATCCACACAGGGGAGAAACCATATATATGCTTGGTGTGTGGAAGACGATTCAATCAGAGCGGTCACCTAACAAGACACAAAAGAATTCATACTGGGGAGAAGCCATACACGTGTCTGAAGTGTGGAAGGAAGTTCAGTGAGAGTTCAAGCCTTGTGATGCACGTAAGAAGCCACACGGGAGAGAAACCATACATATGTACGGAATGCGGAAAGAGCTTCCGTCAAAACAGCGTCTTTGTTTGCCATAAAAGGATCCACACCGGAGAAAAACCATACAAATGCACTGAGTGTGGAAAGAACTTCAGTCAGAACAGTAGCCTTTTGAAACATAAAAGAATTCATACAGGGGAAAAACCATACCAATGCCTGGACTGTGGAAAGAGATTCAGTGTGCGCTCGGATCTTACATATCACCAGAAAATGCACACAGGAGAGAAATCGTTTAAGTGTTTGGAATGTGGAAAGAGTTTCAGTTGCAGCCGTTACTTTATTCGCCACAAAAAGATCCACACAGGGGAGAAACCATACAAATGCCTGGAGTGCGGAAAGAGTTTCAGTCAGAACAGTCATCTTGTCAAACACAGAAGGATTCATACAGGGGAGAAACCCTATCAGTGCCTGGAGTGTGGAAAGAGCTTTACCACAGTCTTAAATCTTACATATCACAGAAGAATGCACACCGGGGAAAAACCTTACAAGTGTTTGGAATGTGGAAAGAGTTTCAATTGCAGCAGTTATTTTATTTGCCATAAAAGGATCCACACAGGGGAGAAACCATATAAATGCCTGGAATGCGGAAAGCAATTCAACAGGAGCAGCCATCTTGCCTATCATAAAAGGATGCATACAGGAGAGAAACCGTACAAATGCACAGAGTGTGGCAAGAGCTTTTCATATAACAATGGTCTTAGGTACCATCAAAGGATCCATACTGGAGAGAAACCATGTACCTGCTTGAAGTGTGGAAAGAAGTTCAGTACAAGTGCAAATCTTATGATGCATATGAGAATCCACACCGGGGAGAAACCGTATAAATGCACGGAGTGTGGGAAGAGCTTCCGTCAGAACAGTGTCTTCATTTGCCATAAAAGGATCCACACAGGAGAAAAACCGTACAAATGCACAGAGTGCGGCAAGAACTTCCGTCAGAATAGTAACCTTATCATACATAAAATAATTCACACGGGAGAGAAACCGTACGAATGCACAGAATGTGGAAAGAGCTTCAGCCACAAAAGTCACCTCACGAGACATAAAAAAATTCACACGGGAGGGAAACCCTGTAAGTGCACAGATTGTGGAAAAAGTTTTAGTCGAAATAGTCACCTTATGAAACATAAAAGAATCCACACAAGAGAGAAACCATAATTTGGGAGTTTTCATCCAAGTATTTTCATCTCATAAAGGGAAAAATAGAAATACGGTGACTGTAAAGTTCAGTAGCCTTGTCAGACTTAAAGGAATCCACATGGTAGAACCATAAAAACACATAAAAACAAGAAGTGTGGAAATAAATTAAAAGAGTGTTTATTTTTTTTATTTAGTTTATAAAACACTTATTTCTCATAAGATGTCGTGTGGTGGGAAGAATGTCTGGAGTAAATGGAATTACCAGGACCAACCTTTTTTTCCCCTTAAAAAAAATACAGGAGAAAATACATAAATATATTTATGTGCTACATGGACTGATATGTGCAACGTGTGGAAAGACCATATCCATTTGGTATAAAAATTATACCTAGGAACGGATTAAAAAAAACCCTGTTTTAATAAGGCCTATCATTTTATATCCTAGAGATGTCCCATTCAGGAGAGAAACTGTAAATGAGTGGAATGTGAAAAAGGTAGTGACAGCTGAACCTGCAAAGTGGCTGTGACAAAGAACAACTTCATATTGTTATTTGAAAAGGAATCATAATCATTGCCAAATAATATTTCTGATTGGCTAATCCCATATGTCAAGCCGTCTTTCTTTAAATATGATGCAGGCAAGAGGTGAAGGGTTTGGATCATGACATGTGGATATTGTTTTGATCCCCTGAAGAGATCTCTGATTAAAATCCTGGATCTGAGCTTCACTTCTTACAACTTCCTCCATTTGGTTCTCAGCCAATCAGTAATTATGACATTTTTTATAACATTTTTCTTCCAACCTGCAATGTTAAGGTTCCAGGTGGTCCAAGATAGGCCTTGTAGCTTAGTTCCTGAAATAGACCTCAGTTAGTATTTGCTGTCATTTGTTGGAACAAAAGAAATCCTAAATATACATCCAAAACATTTTCTCTGATAAAGAAAATGTGAAACAAGAATGAAAGAAGATTGAAAGGACTCCAGAGAGGAATGCCTGAAGGAGAAGGAATTATTGCTATTTATTATTATTGTGGTTAATCTTTAGTGAGATTCACAACCTTTGGGGCTGGTTGGTAGCTCAACCGTTCGAGTTCTAACCAAAGACCTAGGAACTGTTAAGGTAGCGTCAGAAGATATAAGCTGTTCCAAGTAGGGTGGATTTTTGTAGAATCAGGGTATTCAAGTCTGATAAATTCAGAATTTCCAACTAGCGAGGTAGCCCTTTCAGTATTGCTCCAAGGGCTCCAATGATAATTGGGACAACACAATTTCTTTTTCCAAAGTTGCTCAACTTCCATTTGTAAATCCCAGTACTTTGTGATTTTTTTCTTGTTGCTTGTCTTCAATTTGTGCATCATCAGGTATTGCAATGTCAATGAACCAACCCTTTTTCTTTTCAACTATTGTTATGTCAGGTATGTTGTGGGCTAAGTGCCTGTCATTGTGAATTCTGAAGTCCCATAAGATCTTGACTTTTTCATTCTCCAGAAGCGTCTCAACTTGATGTTCCCAGTAGTTGTTACTATACTCCAGGGGTATCAAACTCATTTTCATCGAGGGCCACGTCAGCATAATGGTTGCCCTCAAAGGGCCACATGTAACTGTATGACAGTATAAATGTAATCAAATGTAACTACTCCTAAATGTTAATTAACTCTGAATTTATTATTTGTTCAAATCACAAATATTACACATGCATTTGCATAAATGTAAAAAAAAGGTTGCTAGTAGCTCTGTTAAGATAACATTAAAATTTACTTTGTCAAGTTAAGAAACCCACATTACTCCATCAATCAATGATCAATCTATCTGAGTGAATAATAATAGAAAAACATCAAACAACATCAGTTATGATAATAACTTTGTTTAAATCCTTTTTGTCACAGCTAGGAGGGGCAGAATAACAGAATAAGTACAACCAACAATTGTGAGCTTTTAAGAACATTTGTAGCATTTCACAAAAACAAATGGCTGCATATAGCCTTGCAGATTTGTCTGCATAAACTTATAAACCTATAAACACTAAATGCATTACTACACATATAAAGTTATATTTGTAAATAACTCAAAATAACAAAATCAGGGTTGTCTCGATTCACAACTATATTCTCTCAAGTTTTTAGGTGAAGTTCATGAGAAGATGCTGACTGTCCTGGAAAACACTGAGTGGATCCCCTCTCCTCCATAATCCATTGATCATGTTCTAAAAATAACAAAATGTCAGCACAATCATTAAATTGCACAGTTTAACTATTCTTATTGAAATACATTTTATTATATATTAATTAGGTTTTTAAAAATGCTTACTTATGAATTTTCTGGCTGGATCTTTGGCACTGTTTTTCCATAGCCAGTGTGTCAATGTCTGGTTTTAGGTCTTGTGCTGAAGCAATCTGTAGAACAGCGTGGAGGTTCTCATCAGTGATACATGATCTATGCTTGTTTTTGTTTAGATTCATTATTGAAAACATCTGTTCGCACAGATAGGTGCTCCCAAACATAGACAGAACATGGGCTGCATGACGTCGAAGCTGTGGCATTGAACCAGGGGGTATTTTACAGTAAAAGCCCTGGATCGCTATGTAGCTACGTGTCTCTTGGGCCAGCTGCGTCAACAGGTTTCCTGCTAGTTCTGTAACTCAGTCCACAATGGTGTTCCTTGATAAACTGACATTTTTTAAAGTCTGTATCTGGTCAGGGCACACCTGCTCACAGACCTCAGCAAGCACTACTTCAAAAACATGCCCTCTGAAAAACACTTTGAAGCTCGGGCGATTTCTTCTGCAACGATGAAGCTAGCTTTCACTGCCGCAGTGTTTTTGGTTGTGGCTTTCGTGAACACATTCTGCTGCAATTGCAGCTTGCTTTTTAATTTTTTGACAATCTGTCATTTTTCTGAAAGGCTAACTTTGGCATACTTAGCTCCGTGTTTGGTTTCAAAATGCCGACATAGATTGTACTCTTTGACAACCAATAATGCCTCATAACATAAAAGACATATCGGTTTCTCTCCTTGAAGCACAAACACGTATTCACCTTCCCATCTTTCTTGAAACATCCTTCCATCTGCATCAACTTTCCTCTTCCTGGACATTTTGGGATCATTTGTAATTCCATATAATTCAACTTGCAGAAAATAACATTGATGCAGATACAGTACAACCTAGTGGCGGGATGTTGGCAATTCGCTGGTAACATAATTGGTATGCATTCTGGGAAATGTAGTTTGTGGTCAATGCTCTCTTTTGCTTTATTTAAAGACAATTGGAACTTTAGCTCTCGCGAGCCACATAAAATGACATGGCGGGCCATATTTGGCCCGCAGGTCTTGAGTTTGACATCTGTGCTATACTCAAATCCAAACTTTTGACACAGTTTCCAGTGAATGGTTTTTGCAACTCAGTTATGGCAGTTATGGTTCAGTTTGTGAAATTTTGCTGCACCCACTGATTAAATGGTCAACTGTTCCAGCTTTCTCATTACAGAGGCAGCATTTGCTGTCGGTGGTGACATGCTGAATCTTTTGCCTTCATGCAATTTGTGGCTAAGGCTTTTTTCTTGAGCAGCCAAAATAAAGCCTTCAGTTTATTTTTTCAGTATTCCTGCTTTTAGCCAGTTCCAAGCAAGCTTTTGGTCAGCTTTGCCTTCAATACATTTCAAGTATTGGCCATGCATAGCTTTGCTTTTCCAATTTTCAGTTCGCTTCTCAATTACTTTTTTTTTGTATTCAGCTTTTGACTTGGTTGTCTTCAAAAGGCCTCCTTTATGTACTCCCTTAATCATTAACTCTTCACTTTTCTGGATGTAGTCATTCCAGCCATGTCTTTCTTCTACAGTCTGCTTTACTAGTCGGAGACCTCGACCACCTTCTGCTCTTAGTAAATACAGTATAATCGATCAACATCATTTTAGGGTGCAGCGCGTGATTCATAGTGATAAGCTTCCTTGTTTTTATGTCCAAATTGTCCAGCTCCATCTGGATCCAGTCAATTATTCCTGCAGAGTATCAAATCACAGGTATAGCCCAGGTATTTATTGCTTTTATGATGTTCCCACCACTCAATTTGGACTTTAAAATCTTGCAAATTCTTCAAATGTACTTGGCTGAAGTTGATTCCTCGACTTTATTATGCATTAAATTAGAAGCTTCTAAAATCCCAAAGTACTTGTAGTTTTCTTTTGGTTTCATTGCCTTGTTTCTTTTTCATTTCTTTCATTTTCATTTCTTCATTTTCAAGTTCTATTCCATCATCTTATGACCTTGTCTGCTTGAATTGCCATTGTTGCACATTTGTCAGTTCCAAAGAACAGCCGATCTGGCTAAATTCTTTTGTGCTTTCAATTAGTGAATTCACTTCACTTTTTGTTTTACCAAACCGCTTAAAATAATCCATGTACAACAAATGTGAAATTTTCAATCCTTTCTTTGCAAGTTCGTATCCACCTTCTATAAAATGGTTGTAAGTAGTAGCATTGACAGAATAAATAGTAGGGGTGAAAGGGAATCACCCTGGAAGATGCCTCGTTTAATTTCAACTTCACCCAGTTCTTCTCCATTATCCATAGGCTTCGTTTTCCAGAAGTTCATTGAAATTTGCATGAATTTTTTGAATGTTGCTGCTGATGCCAAAGATCTCTAGGCATTTCTTTATCCAGCCAGGGGGGACTGAATCAAACTCTTGTAGTCTATCCAAGCCATGAACAGGTTGGTTCGGCTTTTCTTTGAATTCTTCAGAATTAGCCTGTCAATCAGCAGCTGGTCTTTTGTTCCTCTTGAGTTTTTGCAACACCCTTTCTGTTCCACTGAGAGCAGATCTTTCCTTTTCAAGTATCCATAAATTTGATTTGCCATTATGCCAGTAAGAAGCTTATAGCTTGTTGGCAAGCAGATAATTGGTCGGTAATTTCCTGGATCATTTCCTTTGTCTTTCTCTTTCTGAATTAGCCATTCATCATTTTCAGGCATTTCTATAATTAGGTTCATTTGGACAACAAGTCTTTCATGTAAGCTCGTTTCGTTAGTGCCTTCAGCCAAAAGCCATGCACCTCATCTGGTCCAGGTGCACTCCAGTTCTTTATTCTTGACTGAACCATTTCCTTTGTTATTTTCACATTTTCCATTTTGGGCACTCTCACTGAGGACTCAATCTGTTTTTTCTTTATCAGGCTTTTCATTTGTTATTACACTGTCTTCCCTTTCCAGGTTCTTATAAAACTGGTGCTGATTTGCTCTGAACTGTGAATTTTGTTGAATCTGGATTGATTTTCGTATCTGTCAGATCCATGTATCTGCCATTCTTCAATGGAAGAAGAAGAGGGGGGAGTTGGTACAAGTAATCCTTTTTAATGTAACCCAAATATATTAAATCCTATATTGATTCTCTATGAATTGCATATGATATACAACTGGAGGAGTGGAGTCAGATGTCTAGAAACTTGCCACCTCTTGAAGAGAACAAGATGAGAAGAGACCATAAAAATTCCAGCTCTGGAAGACATTCCTGGGAACTCTAAGACAGTGGTCCCCAACCTTTTTTGTACCAGGGACCAGTTTCACACAGAAACACTTTTTCAAGGACCGGCAAAATCAATTCTTCCCCAATAGTAAAGGGCCTCTTTACTATTTCTTTACTAAAAACATATTTTTATATATATTTTCATCACGATTATTCATTCTTTGCAGCCCGGTACAAAATGATCCACGGACCGGTACTGGTCCGGGGCCTGGTGGTTGGGGACCCCTGCTCTCAGATACATTCCCAGAGAAGGAGAAGGGAGAATTAACATGTTGGTTCTTTGACTAAATCCACATCTAAATAAGGGGAGGGGTTCTAACTTCCTTTATCTATGACTGTATGCCTGGGGATATCTTAGACTCTGCTTTGCTTAGTGTTGGGATAAAATCCCTTTCAATAAAGGATTCCTTTTGAAACACCTGGTTTCCAGAAGTTCATTCTTTTCGGTTGAAGGGAAAAGTCCAATGCTTACATTATTTCTTAATCTTTTCAGCAATGGCAACAACCCTCTGCTTCAGCTCTTCAATTACTACAGCAATCTCCTTGTTCTCCAAATCCTATCTTGCTGCCAAGCTAGGTCTGCTAGATTTGATCTGCTTGTTTTTTAGCTGGCCTTGCCTTAGATTCTTCAGGTTGCTCAAGTCTCCATAAAGTTTCTTAACTTTCAATTCCAACCAAATTTTCCACTTTGGCTTCCCCTTATTGCCTCTTTGGTTCTTTTGTATTTTCAAACCCAATTCTTTAGTTGTTATGTAGGCTGCTGCGTACATCAGCTGATTTGTTTCAGCTAATGTAGCAATTGGGATGGTTTGCACAGTTTCATTGACTTTTTTCAGTGCGTTTGCTAGTGTTTTCCGATTAACTTGGTTCAGTTTTGGCCAGCGCATTCTTTCAGCATCTTCCATTTGGTCCTTTATTTTCTCACTAATTTATCTTTATCTGCTGGTTGCTTCTTGATCTTCACTTTTTTCTTATTCTTTACCTTCATCAATTTCAGCAACTTTCCCTCCTCTTCTGCAGTTTGTTCTTGAGTCTGCAATTCACTCACATTATCATTCTTCGTTGGTATGCTCAGGCCACTAGTTGCTTTCTTTTCAATTTCTCTTTATCCTGTTGCAATGGAAAAATTGTGGCTCAGAATCACACGTCGTTGGTCCATTAACCTTTGTTCACTGATGTCACAGACCATGCAATTTGCCTTCCAGATCTGATACATTCATTTTTGAAATCCACATTTTCCTGGCTCAGATTGGTACTAAGCTTCCATAATCAAGATACTTTCTTCCCTGGTCCTGGTTTTTCGTTTTTTCGCTTTTTCTTCCAGTAGCTCATCAGCTCCATGCCCTGGTTGCCTAGCAGAGGGAGCTGAGCCCTGTAGCTCATTTTGTGTAGAATGCCCAGGAGCCATAGCATCCATCGGAATCCTTGTTGATCTGGGCGATGGTTCAGCTGGCATAAATTTCATTTTTCCTGTATTTACCATGTTGAAATGAGTTGTGGGGCAAATTTTATCTGGCCCTTCACCTAAGACCTGTCTGATATGGTTACACCTATTCATCATAGCCCTTATGATCACTAGGACACGCAAGCCCCTCCACCATGACAAGCTAAAGTTCCTCAGAGGGGTTGTTATTATTTGACAAAAAACAACAGTGTACACAGCAAACGAGATAACTATGCTGGGCTTCGTATCACAAATCACTAGTCGAACATTTCCCAAGCGTTTAAGACTGTGTGATGTATTGGCAGATTATGCAAGCAGATCCCAGTAAGGTGGCCTTCTGCAGCTGACCAATAGTGATTTTGTGAGCACCAATTGTTTTTAAGTGCTTGCCTAGGTCTTTAAGCACAGCACCCAGTGTGCCAAATACCACTGGAACCACATGCCAGAGTCTCTGCAGATCATTTTCAAATCTTGATATCTAGTGATTTTTTCAAGTTGTTTATCGTCGATTCTGCTGTCACCAGGTATGGCAATGTCGACAATCCACACTTTTTTTTTCTCCACAATCATGATATCCAGGGTATTGTGTTCCAAAACTTTTGTCAGTCTATATTCAGAAGTCCCACAGTAGTTTTGCATGCTCATTTTGACCACTTTTTCAGGCTTATGATTCCACCTTTGCTGTAGCCTCGTTCTTCTGGTTCTACTTTGTAGTAGCATTTCATTACAGCGTGGTTCTCTGACATAGTGTATTTCTGCCGCTTCTTAGGTTGTTCAGCTTCCAGTAGCCCTGCAGGCCCATGCCCTGGTTGCTCAGCGATGGGGTCTGTGGCTTGTAGCCCATTTGTCAATGGATGCCCAGGTTCCCCAACACCAGATGCGGCCCTTGTTAACCCACATGATGACCAAGTCGGTATAGGCTTTGTTTGGTTGTGTTTCATCATGATTCATTGCATGGCTTGTTGGGTGCACTTGGTTCTGCTCCTTGGCCGAAACCTCTGTTACATGGTTGGACCTGCTGGTAGTTTGCACTACCGCCAGCACAGCTCTCAGCTTCATTGGAGCAGTTAAGCCCACCACCATGTCAAGGCAGCACTCTGTGGGGGGGTGATGATGATGATGATTACTATTTACCAGAATTGCAAATCATAGCCACTAGTTATTTAGCTAGTGTTGATCTTCATATTCTTATGATTTGTCGCAGTCATCTAGTTTAGACTGGATTTGGCATCATTATATTTTTATCTCACTTTTTTTGCATTTGGATGCCTCAAGGTGGCAAATATACCCAAATCTTTACCTTCATTCGTGATACCCAAATATCTCCTATTTTCCCCCAAATCCTATAGAGTGACATGGGCCAGGCTGAGAGTGAGTGACCAAAACGTGTAAGCTGAAGATGAAATGAAAAAGTTGGCAAGAGACATTTTAAAAAGGACTTATAAAAGAAAATATACCATCAGTATACCAAATGTTCTGTGGATTTGGCCAAAAGGCAGCGGTGGGGGGGGGGGGGGAATGAAGGGGTTTTTTTTTTTTTTTGGAAAGTTTTATTGATTTTTTAAAACAAACATAAACAAAACAGAAAACAGAAAAACAGAAAACATCTTTTTTGAAAGCAGCCTGATCCCGGGTTACATCTCTTTGTGCAGACTCAAATTCAAGTTCATGCTCATTTTTATATTCCCTTCCATATCTTTTTACCATTCTACATTTTCTATATAACTTCTCCCCTCTTTCAACTTTCTTAATTTTATTTTATTTATTTCATCTCAATTCAAATCATCATACTTATATTCTTTGTCTGTCCTGTTTCAGCTGTCAATTATCTTTTCTCATTAAACAAAATTTCTCCTGTAATCACTGATTGAAGTGTGATGCCTTTACATCTTTCCCCTAAAATTATAACACTTAATATAATACATAACTTCCGTTTGGATTCTGCTTGGTACATTCTAAAACTACCCACAGTATTTTTAAAAAAGAATAAATTATAAATATATAACATAGTTAAAACAACAACCCATACCAATTCAATTATATCATTAATATTAATATTCATTTAAATCTTAAACATTTTACATTATAACTTTTCAAATGAGTATCATACTTCTATGGGAAACTTATAAACTTTCTACAATTACTTCCCCCCACTTCACTTATATTTTATAAAACATTGAGTAGTTAAAATGTTCCCATTCCTTCCTAGTTCAATTCTCTCATTTATTTCATTTCATTTATTTTGTTCACAAAAATTTCACTAAATTACACTGACTATTTTATTCCACTTTTTAATCATATGTTGTTTCCAATTTTCTAACATTATTTCTATTACAAATATAACAATACAATCTTATGTACCTTTACAGAATCTCTTTTTCAGTTAACTTTTCACCCATTATCTCTGAATAAATCCTGTTTCTTTACATCTTGCTCCAAACCTTTGTAACTTCTCTTCCCTTCCTTCTTCCCTTTCTTTTTCTCTCTCCCCTTTTTACCCCCCTGTCTCTCCACCTCCATTTCCCTCTTCTGTATTCCCTTTTTCTGTTCCTTTCCAACATTATATCCACTTTTCAAATTATTTTTCTTTTCTTTGGTTGTTTTTTTAAGTCTTAAGTTCTCCATTCTCTTTCGCCCCTTTCCTTTTTCTTCCCCAGATAGAGTTACTTGTTCATTAAAAATGGCTTCTTCCTTGTCCCACTCTTCTAGTCTTTTCTTGTTGTTTCTCATAGGTGCAGATCGCCATTTCTAAAAATTGAAAAACGGAGCCAAAGGAGCCCTTCCTTTCTTGTGCCTCTTCTTTACACTTTTTAAATTCCATTTTCAGTTCATCCAGAAGTAATGCCATTGTAAAATTTTTTGAACAACCACCCAATGATTTTAGTCGTTCAAATATAATTCCAAAACTCCTAAAGTCACCAAACAATCCAAATACACACAAGCTGTTTCTTTTAACACTTTCTTCTTTTTTCACTTTCTCTTCCTGGGGTTATTATTCAGTTGCAAGGTTCCAGTTAAAATGTATCTTTTAGAAGTCTGTGTTAAGATTTAAATTTAGATTTTTTTAAATTCCAGGCAGTCTCCTCCTTCCAAGTCCTGCCCTTGATTCTTTTCCTCTCCCTTCCCACTTATAACAAAAAAAGCATTTTTTAGTGTTCAGAAATCTTTATTGTCCTTTGGCATTTAATTATGTTTCCAGTTTAATTACCTGTTGATGCCAAAGCGGATTTTTCTGATTTCTTATTCAGCTCTTCTCGTCAGCGTGGGGAAGGAGAGTGAAGAAAAAAAAATAATTCCCTTTTCACTTTTGTTTGCTGCTTCCGACTCTTCTTTTGGGAGCGGTGTTATCTTTTGTAAAATTTAAATTCCAGGATGCCTTAGTTGTTGCTTTTTGTCCTGGTTAGCCAAAAACTTTCACTTCTTAACTTTCTCCTGCATTTTCTTTTCTGGCTGAGTGCTTCTTTGAGGCGGCCATTTCTGACCACCGCTCTTACCGCTTTCAGGAAAGGGAGTTTAGCCAGCTGAGGAGAAGAGATGTGGCTCCCCTCGACCCTGCTAGGTCTCCCCCATCTTCACCACCTCTACGGGGTGGCTTTGCCCCGAAGCCAGCTGGCTCGGCGCTCCAGTGGCAAGCCCAGGCAGAAACTGCGCACAATCACTGATTCCTGCCTGCCGCCGAAGCCCTGCAAACCGGAAGTCTGGGAATGAACTGAATTTTTATTTTGCATCATTTGTTGTGACCAAGGAAGTATGAATCCCCCTCCCCATTATGAGAATACATTGTGAGTATTTCCCCCATTTAAGAGATTTGGACTGGAATTAGATTGGGGCACAGTAGGGTTCATGAGAGAGTTAAAATTAAGTGCCATGAAAACAAACTGAAGCATGCTTAGTGTTTTTTTTTTTAAAGGCAACCAACAGGGATATGATATCTCTGTTGAACCATTTGATGAGAAGGCCTTTAAAAGAAAGAAATGTCCTGGATTGTCCCATAATGCTGAATAAGTGGTTGAATTTTACAAAAATGTCATGATGATGATAATGGTGAAGCTGTCAAATACTCTTAAGATTTAGAATAATAGAATTTGAATGGATCTGATGGGTCATCTAATCCAACCTCCCACCCAAGCAGGAGACCCCATCCATTTCTGATAGATGGGAGCCCAATCTCTTCTTGAAAGCCTCCAGTGATGAAGCTCCCACAACTTCTGAAGGCAAAGCTGTTGCACTGGTTAATTGTTCTCACTGTCAGAAAAGTTCTCCTAATTTTTAGATAGAATCTCTCCTTGATCAATTTCCATTCATTGTTCCTTGTCTGGCCTTCAGGTGCTTTGAAAAATAGGTTGTCCCCCTCCTCTCTGGGACAGCTCCTCAAGTATGGAAACAGTGCTATCATGTCACCCCTGGTTCTTCTTTTCACTAGACTAGCCATGCCCAGGTCTTGTAACCATTTTTATATGTTTTAGCTTGGGGAGTGAGCTAAGGGAGGGAAGAAACGGATTTGACATCACCCTTCAGCCTGATGTTTTCTGATGTGTAAAGTTGTCTATTGGAGGGTCTTGTTATTTCCTATGTATTGAGCATTTTCTTGTATTTATCTTTATTGCCAATGATTTCTTGACTTGTAAGTACTTCCACTGAAAAAAATAAATGTATCATTATTTGTATATAACCCTGATTTCAAAGAAATTTTTTGTTACAAATATATATTTAAAACAATATTGGAAAAGGTAGTGAAAAAGGTGGGAAACAATATGAACAGTAAAAGCAGGTTCATAACTAAAATAGCTTGAATAACTATTTCTCATTCAAAAGACAAAGGCCACTCTTTTGAAGACAGCAAAGGCCACATTTTGGCAGAGAGGACTGCTGGTTTGAAAGAGGTCAAAGAGGCCATCTATGTCAAAATTGAATAGCCCTCTCTTGACAGAGGGGGAAAGATGCAACACCATTGATCTTCAGTTTACAGTCTTTTCAACAGTTCCAAGAAGGCTCCACACTCAATTGCACCATTCAGGTCATCCTGATGACACAGATAAACCTCCAGTAGTCTCAACAACTCTCTAAAAAATGCAAATGATCAGCTGTCTGCTCTAAGGCAAAGCTATTCAATTGAACCTTCTGCTTAGATTCACATGATATGGACAGCAAAAATGACTCGGTCACATTATACTTGGTTCACCTAGTGGATGATAGACTTCCTATTACCTGTTTCTTTTTACTGCAAAAAGATAGCAGTGAAGGTATCAGGTCCATAGCTGAAGCCCCAGCCTTGTTTCTTTTGTCTTCTGTCTGCATCTTTTTTCAACTGTTTTTATTTATACATTTGCTTTTTATTCTTTGAGCAACAATAGTGAAATCAAACTCCCAAATCCTTCTAAATGGATTTCCTTGGGAAGCTGGGAAAGGCCTGGTCACTCCCCAAGCAAGGAAACAGGAAGGCAGGAGAATCTCGATCTGGTAGTGATTCACCAGTTCAGCTCCACTTTGACTTCACCTGCAGAAGGCTCTTTTCTGGAAAGAGGCTGGGTCTGGCATTGCATTTTTAGGAAGAACAACCCCTCTCTGAGTCAGAGACCAAAGAACTGGGAATGATCAGCCTTGACCAAAGCTCTCTGGTGGAAAAGGGAGCCTGCAAGCTGGTGACTTATCAGGGGAAAGAGAAAAAAAAAGGAGGTTGGATCCTATCTGAAGAGGTAACTAGATTCAGGGTTTTTTTATTTAGCATATGACAGGGGTCCACAAGGGTTCATGGACAGGCACCGGTCTGCAGCATGCTTGTAACCGGTCCATGCAAACAAGCAAAACCTCAGGTGACACACAAAACCACACTCCCTCCAGTCCAGAGAAAAACCTCTCTCCATGGAACCAGTCCCTGGTGCCCCAAAAGTTGGGGGCCTCTGGCGTATGGTATCTACAGCAGTGGTGGGATTAAAAAATCTTTTACTACTGGTTCTGTGGGTATGGCTTGGTGGGCGTGGCAGGGGAAGGATACTGCAAAATCCCAGTTCCCTTCCCATGCCACTAATCTGCTTTCCAGCTCCGTTCTCCTGTGCAGGGCAGCAAAAGAAGACTCAGCCAATCAGCTGGGACTCAGGAGGCAGAGAATAGATGGGGGCGGGGCCAGTCAGAGGTGGGATTTGCTGATTCTCCAAACTACTCAAAATTTCCGCTACCGGTTCTCCAGAACTGGTCAGAACCTGCTGAATCCCAACTCTGATCTACAGAGGTCGTGCAATCACTGATATAAAACACTAATAAAACTTATACAAACACAAATATAAGTTTAAATCCACACACACACACACACACACATATAAACCAATACAACATATGAGATAAAATTTTAAGATAAAACCATTATAAAGTCACTGTAACATGGTGCATATAGGGCAGAGGTAGAGAACCTGTCCATCTGGTGTTCACAGAACAATCTCACTGAATGTCCATAAAACTAAAGAACTGATTATGGACTTCAGGAAACATGGACAGGATCATGCCCCACTCATCATCAACGGAGAATGAGTGGAAACTCCCTACGATCAGATTCCTTGGCATCCATATTTCAGCTGATATCTCTTGGTCCCCTAATACCAAGGCCATAGTGAAGAAGGCTCAGTGGCGCCTGCACTTCCTGCAGGTTCTCAGGAAGAACAATCTGGATAAGAAGCTGTTGCTGGCTTTCTACAAAGCCTCTGTGGAGAGCACTCTGACATATTGTCTGGATGTATGGTATGCAGGCTCCACAGCTGAGGACAGGAAAACTGTACAGAGGGTGGTAAACACAGTTCAAAAGATCATTGGTTGCCCGATACCCTCCCTGGAAGGCTTAGCCAGGTCCTGCTGCCAAAGCAGAATCAAGGCCATTATAGACGATCCCTCACATCCTGACAATTATCTTTTTGACCTGCTGCCATCTGGACGGCGTTTTAGGTCAATAAAATCCCACACCACTAAACTAATAAATATTTTCTTTCCCTGGGCCATCCGAACCACAAATAAACATGAAGTCACTACCTTATTAAGATGTGAAAAGATGTGAAATCTCAATACCCCATTCAGATGTACAATAAGTATAATCCATCTCTTGTGTATTATACTCGGCTAAGCATTACAGTCAGTGTTGGATGTATATTTTGTGTATATTTGTAGATATTGTGCTCTCAAATTGCAAATGGAGATGTGGGTACTCTATTTTTCTTATCTTCATTTTTAGGTGCTTTGGTTTTATTGTATTGCGAACAGTTTCTCAGGTGCATCCACAGTTTCGTTGTACTTGTACAATGACAATAAAGTTCTTCTAATTCTAAATTCTAATTCTAATTGCAATAGAACAAATATTATAATTCGATATCTAAGGAAGCTAGTGATGTAAGTGCTTCTGGTGTGGCTATAATGAGATCATTCCAGGTGCCTTGAAATTTCCTAAGGGAACATTCTTCCACTATATATGATATTGCTTGTTATGATGCCCTACAGCAGGGGTCCTCAAACTTGACAGCTTTAAGATGTGTGGACTTCAACTCCCAGAATTCCTCCTCCAGTCATGTTAGCTCAGGAATTCTGGGAGTTGAAGTCCATAAGTCTTAAACAGGCCAGGTTTGAAGACCCTTGCCCTATAGGCTCTCTGCCCTTCCCCACTTAAAACTTTGCCTTAGTTCTGACATGGTATGTCCTGATTCCATTCAGGCAAATCCACATTTAGATTCAGGCAACTCGACTTTTGTCATACCATACCAATTTTTTTTATGAAATTATCCAAAAAGAAAAAGATTGAGCAAAATGATTGTGTCTCTACTTCAGATTACAGTGGCCTGAAAATCTGTCCCAAAGGTACTTTTTTCAAGAGGCTGAAGAACTGAGAGCTGAAGAAGCTTCTTGGATGAGAAGCAAAATGTCTTCAAAGAAAAACCAGAAGGTTCAGTTGCCTCTTGAAAAAGCACCTTTGGGACAACTGTGATGTGGATGACTAAGAATCTCCATAGACATGAAAATCTGTTTCTTTTTCAACAACTTAACTCAGGAGATACAGAGAATAAAATAATTAAAGAAAAGTCAATGCCCTTGCAAGATATACTGTACATCTTCATGAAATTCTCCTATTTATGGATAATCACTGCATTGCAGGGAAAAATCATTTGTCCTTTTTCAAGGTACAGTGGCACTTGGTGTGAAAATGGACCGGAAAGACCCACAGGAGTGGGAGCAGGCAAAGCACTTGCTGGTGATCTGATTGCCGGGATCAGTGGCTGAAGATTGAAAGGAGCATCAAAGCTCAGTTGGTGGACCTGGTGGTCTTGGAGCTCTTCCTGACTTCAGTCCAGCTCCCCAAAATGGTGAACTGGGTGAGGGAGCAGAGACCAGATGGTGGCCCTGACCGAAGGTACTAATACTACTCTATAAAGCCTGGAGTGGAGTGGAGTGTAATCGAATGGAATAGAATAGAATAGAATAGAATAGAATAGAATAGAAGAGAAGAGAAGAGAAGAGAAGAGAAGAGAAGAATAGAATGGAATAGTAGAATAGAAGTAGGAGAGAAGAGAAGAGACAGAGTTGGAAGGGACCTTGGAAGTCTTCTAGTCAAACCTGTTTAGGCAGAAAACCCTACACTTCAGACAAATGATTATCCAACATCTTTTTTAAAACTTGCAGTGTTGGAGCATTCACAACTTCTGGAGGCAAGTTGTAATGCATCCAATTTTTGTCACCACACTATAAAAAAGATGTTGAGACTCTAGAAAAAATACAGAGAAGAATAACCAGGATCATTAAGGGATTGGAGGCTAAAATACTGTATATGAAGAATGGTTACAGGAACTGGGCATGGCTAGTCTAAGTTGTTTAACTTATTTATAATAAATTAGTTGACTAGTTGTTGAATCCAGATTATACTATTCCTAATGTGATCCTGAGTCTAATATTGCAAAGCACACCAACTGCAGAAGAACAATGATACAACTAAAATGATGGAAATTTTAGGGCACCACCAACATATATTTTTTGTATCAGCACAAGATTCCCATTGCACAAATAACATGTTTCAAAAACCTGATATCAGGTAAGCTAAAGGACCATGACATATATGCCATGTTAAGAATTCAAAAGAGCTGAGTGAAATTCGTGGAATTCTACTAGATAAGGATGTGGAACAGAATCTTGCACCAGCCTTTTAATCATTTCAACCAAAATTGTTGGCCTGCTTAGGTATGGAGGGCAGCTTGGAGCACTTTCTAAGTGTGGCTTGTTGGAAAATGCTGAGACTTAAAATCTCCCTGTCTCACATTTCTTCATTTCTTCTGGTTGTAAGCTGCTTCTTCATATTCAGATCTGGCCTCAGAATGATTATGTAGCATTTGGGGATGAAGATGCAGCCCAGCAACCCAGCATTGGAGGCCAAGATGGAGAAGATCTGCACAGCTACCATGTATTTCCCTTTGGTGCTCAGGTAGGTGGGCACAAAACTCACCCAGACACTGCAGAAGACCAGCATGCTGAAGGCTATAAGCTTGGCTTCATTAAAAGCCCCAGGCAGGTTCCTGGCCAGGAAAGCCACTATGAAACAGATGGTGGCCAGGAAGCCCAGGTAGCTGAGGGTGATGTAGAACATGACAATGGAGCCTTCATTGCACTGCAAAATGGCCAGTCCAGGTTGAGAGTGAAAATCAAATTCAGGGAATGGGGGAGAAGCTCCAAGCCAGATGGAGCAGAGGATAATTTGGACAGCAGAACAAGAAAGGATGATGGAATTGGCTAAGCTCTTCCCCAACCATCTCTTCACTCGGTTTCTTGGTTTTATGGCCAGGAAAGCCAGCACCATTGTGATTGTCTTGGCCAAGAGAGAAGAAATGGCAACTGAGAAAGTGATGCTAAAAACCATCTGTCGCAAAAGGCAGGTGACTTTCCTTTTGACCATTGAAGAGAAAAGGAGACAAGAAGCATAGCAAGAGGGAGACCAGGAGGATAAAAGAAAGGTCGTGATTGTCAGCTTTGACAATGGGAGTTCCTAGGTATTGAAAGAATATAACTAAGACAAAACCTGAAGTTAGGAACAAGAATAGGGCAAAGGAGACCAGGATGATGCCCAGATATTCTTCATACAGTAGGAAGGATACAACTTTGAGGATACATTGAACTCGATCTTCATTTGGATATTTATCATCTGGACATTTCATGCATTGTTCCATATCTGAGAAAACAACAAAGCAATATTTCTTTAATCTTCTGTCCTTTTACATTTCGAGAAATACTTTCTTGCCACAACAGTTGATACCACAAGCATTTTCAAAGAAGCATTTGTTACGAGTTGAACAAAAAAAATTCTGAAGAATATAATTTTCTATCTCTATGTCTGTTTGTCAACTCTCTCTCTCTCACACGCACACATCTATCTATCTATCATCTATCTATCTATCATCTATCAATCATTTATCATCATCTATCTATCATCATCCATCCATCCATCCATCCATCCAGCAATCTATCATCATCCATTCATTCGCTATCTATCTAGCTATCATCATCTATCATCCATCCATCATCTATCTATCTATCTACCTACCTACCTATATAACATCTCTCAATGATCTATCTATCACATCATCTACCTATCATCTATTCATCCATATCTATTTGTCTCTCTGTGTATCTATCTATCAGCTGTCTATCTTTTTATCTATCTATCATCTATCTATCATCATCCATCTATCCATCGATTCATCTATCCATCCAACCATCTATCATCATTATCTGTCTATCTATCCATCATCTATCAGCTGTATCTAATTGCTGAGGAGTATCAAATTGGGGTAGTCCTAGGAAATGAATAATTTCCTCTGTAACGTGCATATACTTTATAGGAAGCTACATTATTAGAAGTGAGAAAACATCCATTTTGCAAGGCTTTGGCAACAGGCAGGAATCCGTGATCGTGCGTGGTTTCTGCCTGGACTCACCACCGGAGTGCCCCGAGCCAGTTGGCTTCGGGGATAAGCCACCCTGTAGAGGTTGGTGAAGATGGGGGAGACTCCAGCAAGGTTGAGGAAAGCCGCATCTTTCCTACACCAGCTGGCTAAACTCCCTTTCCCGCAGAGCAGCGGTCAGAAATGGCTGCCTCAAAGAAGCCCTCATCCAGAAAAGAATATGCAGGAGGAAGAAAGTGCTGAAGTAAAAGTTTTGGCTGACCGGGATAAGAAGAAACAATTAAGGTATCCTGGAACTTAAACCCTAAAAAAAACCCAAAAGGTAAATTGCTCCCAAAGAAGACTCTTTGGAGGCAGCGAATGAAAGTGAAAAGGGAAAGGTTTTTTTTCACTCTGCTTCCTTACGTTGACAGAGAAGAGATGAATGAGAAATCGGAAAAATCTGCTTTGGCATCAACAGGTATTTAAACTGGAAAATTTAATGCCAAGGGAATAATAAAGATTTCTGAATATAAAAGGCAAAAAAAAAAAAAGAGAGAGAGAGAGAGAGAGAAAGAAAATTTTCTTTTGCTGTAAGTGGGAAGGGAGAGGAAGAGAATAAGAAAAGGATTTGGAAGGAGGAGATAGCCTGGAATCTAAAGAATCTAAAGTTAAATTTTAACAGGATTGCTAAAAGATACAGTTTAACTGGAACTTTGTAACTAAATATTAACCCCAGGAAGAGAAAGTGAAAAAAGGAAGAAAGTCTAAAAGGAAACAGCTTGTATGTATTTGGATTGTTTGGTGACTTTGGGACTCTTGGAATTATATCAGAAGGATTAAAAATACTCAGGTGGTTGTTTTAAAAGAAGAAGAAGAAAAAACAATGGCATCACTTGTGGGTGAATTGAAAATAGAATTTAAAAAATATAAAGAAGAAGAAAAAGAAGGGAAGGGCTCTCTTGGTTCCGTTTTTCAATTCTTAGAAATGGCAATCGTCACCAACGAGAAACTACAAGAAAAGACTACACAACAAGAAGATTGGGACAAAGAAGAAGCTATCTTTAATGAACAAGTAACTTTACTTGGGGAAGAAAGGGGAAAGAGGCGAAAGAGAATGGAGAATTTGAGACCTAAAAAACAACCAAAAAAGGGAAAAATAAGGTGAAAAGTGGATATAACGTGAGAAAGCAACAGAAAAAGGAAATACAGAAAAGGGAAATTGAGGTGGAGAGACAGGGTAAAAAGAGCAGAGAGAAGAAGCAAAGGAAAAGGGAAGAGAAGAGAAGCTACAAGGGTGTGAAGCAAGATGTAAAGAAACATGATTTATTTAGAGATAATGGGTAAAAATTTAATTGAAAAAGGGATTCTGCAGGTACATATGATTGTATTGTTATATTTCTATTTAGAAATAATATTAGAAGATTGGAAACAACATATGATTCAGTGAAACATTTCTGAATAAAATAAATGTAATGAATTAAATGAGAGAATTAATTTAGAAAGTAATGGGAACATTTTAATTACATAAATGTTTTAAAATGCAAGTGAAGTTTTGGGGAAGTAATCATGGAAAGTTTATCAGCGTTCCCATAGAAGCATGATACCTATTTGAAAAGTAACATGTTAAATGTTTAAAATTTAAATGAATTTTAATATTAACGATAGAATTGAATGGGTATGGATCATTGTTCTTATTATATTATATATTTATATATTTTTTTCTTTTTCTTTTTAAAATGTAGTGTTTAGCTTTAATGTACTACGCAGAATCCGAATAGAGGTTACGTTTTATATTAAGTGTTATAATTTTAGAGGAAAGATATAAAGGCGTCATACTCCAATTAGTGACTACAGGATGAATTTTGTTTAAGGAGAAAAGATAATAGCTGAAATAGGACAGACAAAGTATAAATATAATGATCTGATTTGAGATGAAACAAATAAAAATAAAATTAAGAAAGTTAAAAGAGGGGAGAAGCCATCTAGAAAATGTAGAATGGTAATAAGATATGGAATGGTTTCTAAAAGTGAGCATGAATTTGAATTGGTGTCTGTACAAAGAGATGTAACCCGGGATCAGGCTGCTTTCAGAAAAGAGGTTGTATGTTTTCATGTTTTGTGTTGTGTTTGTCAAAGTTTGTTTTTAAAAACCAATTATTATTTTTTTTAAAAAAATATGTATTAAAATTGGTAAGAAATGAGATTTGCACTAAAGGATATTGTGGGCTTGAAGTTAATAATAATATAATATGACAGGGAAAGTTGATTAATATAATATGAATGTAAATTTATATTCAAGAGGAAAAGATTATATATACCGTGCACAAGAATTATGTACTAATTGACACATTGTACAATTGAAAGATTTCGTTGCTTTACGTTTGTATTTGTCTATATTTGTTGTTAAAAATAAAAAAAATTACACACACAAAAAAAAAGAAGTGAGAAAACGAAATAGTTAACTTTTCTAGGCAAACATCCTGGGTTCTACCAGATGACACTTGTTAATATACTGGATCCCAAGGATGTTTTATCTTATAAAACCTAGTTAACTCACAGAGAAAACCAGTCCTGCAAGTTACCAGAAATGGCTGCTGGCAGCAATGGTAAAATGTGTCAAATGAGGTGCAGTCATAACTGTCCACTTCATTGTGGAGCAGCAACATCTTCCCAGTGATCCTCAAGGGGAAGCCCATGGAGAATGCATCAAAATTAGCCTTACATTAGGTGGACCTAATGCCTTGAGTTTCAAAGAATGTTCCTAGAGATATAAATGTGGAAAATCACATTCAAAAATAAAAAGCAGAAGATATTGGCTCTGGATGTAATAAAGGTTGCTCAATAGTTCATACTTCTGTCTCTATCCAGCTTCTCCTTTAAGAATTTTCTTTTACTATTCTTTCCTTTAGGTCATAAATTGTGCAGTATGAAAATTAAAAAGAAAGCAGCTGAGCTTCAAACTGTTTTTTAATTTGCAGTTCCATATAAACACTCTGGATGAATCCACTTCTACAAGCCCTTCCATTATCTTCAGCCTGAGCACCTTCTTGAATGGGGATGGTCCCCTTTGGACAAGGAATGCAGTCATAGCAGCAAACTGGCTCTCCTTCTCGAGCTTGCTTGACAAATCCAGATTGACATTTTTTCACACATTTGGACTGAGGAAGAGACTAAGCAGAAAAACAGGGAATTAAAAAAAAAACATTAGCACTAACCAGCCTGACATGCTGACATGTTCTTGAAATAAGATTTAAAGTGACTGCTCACTTTCTAGAACTGTTGTGATATGAGATAGATATGAGGTCATTAGAACATGTCCCTCAAAAAGAGTGAGCCAGGCATCTTTTGCTGCAAGATCTGGGTGATGTATACTAGTTGTCAGTAGGAGACATTTATAAGGCTTAACTAGGTATCCAAGGTAAGGTCCTTTCTGCTGAATAATTTCAGTAAGATAACAACAACTGGCACGGAAGAACAAATTTGTTCCACAGTAGTGGAACAATAACATATCTGAATTACAAATTTGTATAATTAGTATAAAACTAATACAAAGTTTGTTATTAGTTACATTTGGAGACTTCATTTCCCCCCACCAGAAGACTTGAGGAGGCTAACAATAAAGATGAACATTTGCATTCCAGGGTTTTCAGATAAGGTGCTCTCTTGTAGAAGCCAAAGGCCAAATCTAAATAGAAATTCCTTTCAAATTGTCCCTCATTATATCGGATATCAGCAAAGGCTTTTCTCTTCAAATTTCTAAGCTCTATCATATCACAAGACCTTAAATGGACACCTAACATCAACAACGTCATTTAAAAAGTACAACAAAGAATGTTGTTTCTGTGCCAACTCAAAAAGCTCAAACTGCCCAAGGAGCTGCTGATCCAGTTCTACAGAGGTATTATTGAGTCTGTCATCTGCACCTCTATCACTGTCTGATTTGGTTCTGCAACCCAACAGGACAGACACAGAATTCAGAGAGCAATTAGCACTGCAGAAAAAACAATTACTAACCACCTGCCTTCAATCAAGGACCTGTATACTGCATGAATCAAAAAGAGGACTATGAAAATATTTACAGAACCCTCACATCCCAGACATAAACTGTTTCAACTCCTTCCCTCAAAACGATGCTATAGAGCAGTGCACACCAGAACAATTAGACACAAGTGTTAGGAATATGAGTCACCTAACAGGTATTTGGGTTAGAAATATATAAACCAGGATAAACATTTTAAAACTGTATCTTAAAACTGTAATTAGGTGTGGTTTCTCAAACGGCCATAAGATGGAGCCAGAAACCTGGGCTGTTTTGTCAGTCTCAGAACAGAGTGTGTCTCTATTTCTTTCTGTTGGAATGTATTGCCGTTCCTCCATTTCTTCTAATTGACTGATATCACTGGAATTTCATGTAAGTCTGATACTGAACTGTTTTTGACACTGGAATTTGTTATTGAATTATCCCTGGACTAAAAACTGACTGATCTTACCTGTGAATGACTTTGGACTGCTTATCTTTCTGGAAAGTAAAAACCTACATTTACTGTACAGTGTATCTGTGTACTGTGTGTGTATTATTCAAACACTTCTCTCAAAATACGTCTCCCTGTATGTGCTCATTCTCCTCACGGGTATTACCTCAACAATAAGGACAGTTTTTTTCCCGAACGCCATCACTTTGCTAAACAAATAATTTCCTCAACACTGTCCAACTATTTACAAAGTCTGCACTACTATTACTACTAATCTTGTTCCATATTAACATACTCCTAATAGCCTATTCCTATTGGTTGAGAAATACTGGAAGCTGATTGGTCCACTACTCGATGCTGATTGGCTAATAACAGCTAACCTGTGATTGGCCAGCTCAGCGGTGGGAAAAACAAGTAGCCGTCATTGGCCACTAGCCGTGAGCAGTCTCTCTATAAAAAGAGCTGCTGCGGCTCCTGATTCAGATGGACTTTCTGCACTAAATAAAAGAGCTGAAGTTACGCTGGTCTCCGGTCTCATTCTTCGCAAACACTACACTAGCAACGAAGGTGGGATTCTGAGAGAAGAGAGCAGTCGAGCACGTGGCATCGAGAACCGAGCAGATGAAATGGCCGGAACCAACTCGCCACCCACACCATTCAACCCAGCAACAGAGGACTGGCAATCCTACATAGATAGATTCCTCATGTTCCTGGAAAGCAACGATTTGCAAGGAATCTCAGACAACCGAAAAAGAGCCGTGTTCCTGATGCACTATGGGCCCACAGTGTTCAAGATGGCCAAGGTGCTAGCAAAACCAGAAGATGTGAAACAGATGGCCTGGCCAGATCTAGAAAAGCTGCTGAAGGCTCACTATGCACTGATCATCTTCAGCCTTATTCAGAGACACAAATTTTACAAACAGGACCAGAGAGTAGGTGAGAACATTGCAGATTTCGGAGCGGCTCTCAGGGACATTGGAGGGGCATGCAAATTCCTAAGCATGGACGAAGCCATGAGGGATTGCGTGGTCCTCGGACTGAGAGACCTTACCCTACAAAGCCGACTGTTAACCCAACAAAAGATTACAGTCACTGAGGCTATCGCTGAAGCCACGGCGGCGGAAGCAACAAAAAAATCAGTGGCAAAAATGCAACAGATGAATGCACCAACATGCAAAACACCGGCCAAGATGAACCAAGGCACAGAGAAAAAGGCAGAGAGCACACACAAGACCACCACACACTACATGGATAGTGGATCATCTGAAACGAACGACGACAATGTGGAGGAGATCCACAGACTCCAGGCTGAATGAGATCGATGGTTGAAGAAAGGTCGTAAGTTGGGTTTTCAGTGCACTGGGTGCAGCGGAGACCACCCCCGTTCCAAGTGCCGGTTCCTAGATGCCATGTGCCAGTACTGTGAGAGACGGGGACACATCGCAAGAGAATGCCAGAACCGTAAGAGCTACAGCCCCCGACGTAGAGACAACACACCACCAAGAACCAAAGATAGACAAACATGGAGCCGTGAGAGTCGTGAAAGCAAGGGCAAGTGACTAAATGAGAACTTCAGAAGAGAAGAAACACATCAGACCATCACCATCGGTCATTCTAATGCAACAAATGGCCAAAAAGTACATGTGGCAGTCAGGATCGAGGGCCAAGAATGTAAAATGAAGGTGGATTCCGGATCGTATCTATCGATGGCATCATGGGATACCATTAAAAGACTGGTACCGCACCTTGGCAGAACTGAACTAGAACACCAATTGCTAGTATTAAAAGACTACCAAGGAAACAGAATACCGGTAGTCGGACTTGGACATTTCCAAATAACTTTCAAAGAACATAAGAAAATCTTGCCTCTAACCATTGTAGACCAAACCGACCAAGCCTGTTGGGACTCGAGTGGTTCGAACCTCTAGGGATTGATGTGACCAGCATTAACAGCATCGCTGAGTCAGACTGGGAGGAGAACCTAATGAGGGAATTCCAGGACGTCTTCAATGGGAAATTAGGCAAGTACCAAGGGTCCTCTATATCGTTTAATTTAGATCCAACAATAGCTCCTATTAGGCTAAAAGCAAGGTGAGTCCCCTTCGCACTAAAATCAAAGATTGATGAAGAACTAAACAAATTAACAGCACAAAGCATCTTGGAACCAACTGACCACGCCAAATGGGAAAACCTAGTTGTGACCCCAGTTAAGCCGGATGGGTCCATGAGAATCTGTGGTGACTATAAGGCTACCTTAAACCATGCATTACAGCAAAGCGCATATTCTGTTCTGGTGGTACAACACCTACTATTCTCATTGGGGAGAGGCAAGGTCTTTGCAAAGCTAAACCTTGCCCAAGCATACCAACAATTACCAGTCGACCCCAAGACAGCAGAGGCGCAAACGATTGTGACTCATAGGGGAGCCTTCAAATGCAAAAGACTGCAATTTGGAGTCAGTGTGGCCCCAGGGGTGTTCCAAAGCCTAATGGAGCAATTATTACAGGGGATAAAAGGAGTAGTCCCATATTTTGATGATGTGCTGGTGTCAGCCAGCGACGTGAACCAACTAGAAGCCCACCTCAGAGTAGTCTTACAAAGATTCCAGAAGGCAGGACTCAAGGTCAAAAAAGAAAAGTGCAAATTAGCCACTTCAAAAGTTGAGTTCCTGGGGTATCAAATTGATAAAGAGGGCATCCACCCCACAGAGAAAAAAATTAAAGCAATAAAAGAAGTGCCTAGACCAAAATACAAAGTAGAGTTGCAAGCATTCTTGGGACTTATAAATTTTTACAACATTTTTCTGCCACAGAAGGCAACGATGGCAGAACCACTACATAGGCTACTGGACAAGGCAGCCACCTGGACCTGGGGACGACGTGAAGAGACAGCATTCCAGAGGGTAAAAGACTTAATCACATCCGACTCTGTTTTAATGCAACACAGCGAGACACTACCATTGACAGTCACCTGCAACGCGTCACCGTTCGGCATCGGAGCCGTACTAAGCCGCATTCTGCCTGACGGGAGAGAAGCACCAATCGCATTCTACTCCAAAACACTATCAAAAACTGAATGGAACTACAGCCCATTAGACAGAGAGGCACTAGCAGCAATATCCAGTGTCAAGCGGTTCCATGAATACCTTTACTGTAGGACTTTTACCCTTATTGCAGACCACAAACCTCTATTGGGAATACTAACAGGGAACAGGGCCACCCCAAATATACTATCCCCATGAATGACAAGGTGGTCCGAGTTCCTTGCAGCCTACAATTATAAACTGATCCACCGACCGGGCAAAGACATTTCCCACGCTGATGCTTTGAGCCATACTCCCCAACCGGAACTAGAAACTGACCCAGCACCAATCACATCCACCCTACAGATTGAAACACTGTCAAACCTACCCATAACCGCAGCAGACATTGTAAAAATAATGACAAGAGACAAAACCTTGTCACAAGTGTTAAACTGGGTAGGAAAAGGGTGGCCGGAGAATGAGACAGACTCTAAGTTTAAACCATTCAAGCATAGGCAAACTGAACTGTCATTGTTAAAAGGTTGCATCTTATGGGGGGATCGGGTGCTAATACCAGAACCGTTACAAGAACAAGTACTTAATATGTGTCATGAAGGACACCCGGGCATTGTATGAATGAAATCCCTGGCCAGGAGCTATGTATGGTGGCAAGGGATGGATAAGGACATTGAGAAATGGGTTGAAACCTGCGGGAAATGCCAAAGATACCGACCTGCACCCCCTTCAGCACCTATACTAGACTGGGAGACACCGAGGGGGCCCTGGTCAAGAATTCACAAAGATTTCGCGGGGCCAACAAAATGACATACATTTTTAATCCCAGTAGACGCTTACTCCAACTGGCTAGAAGTAAGCGTCATGAACTCTACCACCACAGAAGCAGTTATTAAACAACTACGGAAACTATTCACCACACATGGGTTACTGGACTTGCTCTTCTCAGATAACGTCCTGCAGTTTACTGCATTAGCCTTTGAAAAATTTTTCGCTGACCATGGCACAAGACATGCCTTGACAGCGCCGGGCTGACCGGCTATGAACGGGAGAGCAGAATGCATGATTTGGTATACCAAAGAAACTTTAGAAAAATTAGACCCAGGGGACATACAAGAAAAAATTGAAAAAATGCTCACAATACAACACATAACACCGAGTTCCATGACAAATAAAAGCCCAGCAGAATTACTAATGGGCAGAAAATTAAGATCACAATTAGATAGGTTACACCCAACTTATAGCTTTGAGAAACCAACAGACTCCTCCATCAGACACCGCGCATTTGAACCAGGAAACTTAGTATATGCAAAAATTCTCACCGGACATCCACTATAGGTACCAGCAAAAATAACACAAATAATGGAACCTCGGTCCTATAGACTAGACACGTATGATGGCCGAAGCTGGAGGAGACACATTGATTAGTTACGATCACGAACACTGGAACGCACCACTGACACACCCAGACACGAAGAACAGCACACACATACACCAGAACCAGCACAAACATTACACAAAAATATTAATAGACCAACCAGAGAGGGGGGAGACCCCTCAAACACAAATAAGGGGGTAGGGAGAAACTCTCTGGCAGAACAAGAAACCCCACAAAATCAAAATATACACAATAAATAACATTCGCAAATAAATTCAGACAGAAACAATGACCTACCCACAGAAGTCTTCGTTGAAGAGGAACAGGAAGTGCAAGAAAACCTAGAAGCCGCTCAGGAAGGGAGCAGCCGAGCTGACTCTACCAGCCCAAGTAGGCCGGGCGGGAGCAGCATGGCTGATTCCACCTTCCAGGAGGTTCCACAGAAAAGGACGGGAGGAACAGCGATCCCCTCTGAACCCACCGAAGACAAAGACACAACTAAACTGTGCAGGTCAACTTGGCAACCTAAAAGCCCCGCCTACTTTCATGACTACGTAAGCTAGGACCATACCAAGAGGGGAGGGGTGTTCCATTTTAACATACTCCTAATAGCCTATTCCTATTGGTTGAGAAATACTGGAAGCTGATTGGTCCACTACTCGACGCTGATTGGCCAATAACAGCTAACCTGTGATTGGCCAGCTCAGTGGCAGGAAAAACAAGGAGCTGTCATTGGCCACTAGCCGCGAGCAGGCTCTCTATTAAAAGAGCTGTCGTGGCTCCTGGTTCAGACAGATTTTCTGCACTAAATAAAAGAGCTGAAGTTACGCTGGTCTCCGGTCTCATTCTTCGCGAACACTACATTTCTCATCACTCCTTATCACTCATCCCCTCCCACTTGTGACTGTATGACTGTAACTTTGTCCCTTATATCCTTACGCTTTATATTGACTGTTTCCTAGTTTGATTTGATTGCTTATTGTATGCTCTGACTATCATTAAGTGTTGTACCTTATCATTCTTGATTCTTGACGAAAGTATCTTTTCTTTTATGTACATTGAGAGCATTTGCACCAAGACAAATTCCTTGTGTTTCCAATCACACTTGGCCAATAAAGAATTCTATTGTTCTGTTTTGTTCTGTTCTGTTCTATTCTGTTCTCTGTGTCAAAGTCATGTTTCAATGCTTCTGTTTTCTGGTTCAGGGCATAGCAGAACATCATTATAACTCCATGGGAACTCACAGCTCTGGACCTTCTTCCTAGGAGCAAAAGGTTTATTGCTCTTTCTTACTGGGTGAAAAAGAGACAAACAAATCATCTTCAGTTACATACAGTGTGTCAGTTGGTACAAATCACTTGTGCACAATCTCTGCAGTCTTTCCCTTCCAATTTGCATTAATCCTTATGTCATAAATCCACTATACATATTTATATTATTACTATTAATTACTTTCTAGACTTTACTAATATTACATCATTTTATGCGAGCAAATCACCATTTTTACTTAATCTACTTCATAATGTATATTTCATCATTACCAACCTATTCTATAACAATATATCTTTACCTTACCTCTGTAATTCTATTATAATTATATTATATTATAAAGTATCATAAAATATTGCATAAATGCAAAAGCAAAGCAGAAACAAATATCAATAAGCACAGCAGTGTAAAAGAAAATTTTTTAAAATTTCTTTACATTGGCTTATTTCTAATTTTGATACTTATATCGACATGTTTCTACTTATCAACCTTCTGCATTTAATTCATACATAGCAATGATCATTCTCTGCCAAATTTCTACCTCTTATCTCTACCCATTTCTCTACATTGTAATTTTTAAATTTCATTTTCATCTATGGGGATCTCTTCATTTTTCCACTGTTGTGCAAACATAATTCTAACCGCTGTTAATATGTGTAACATTAAAGATGTATTGTACTCCCCCTTTATTTATGTGGGTGCCAACAAAAATATTTCTAGTTTTAAAATTTAAATGTATATCTTGCTTTACCATCTTTGCTAACCTTGAGACTACATCCTCTTGAATAGCTACATTAGCAGAGAGCAATACTGAATTCATATATTTCCAGTTTTGCTAAGCAACTGGCCACTAAGCGAGGACCTGGTCATTAATTGAGGACCACTTAAATTTGGGTTGCAAGCCATACGGCCACATGCCCAGGCCTTTGAAACTGGCAAAAACACTTGCTAAGCAACTGGGCTCAAAGCGAGGACCTGATCATTAAGCAAGGACCACTTAAATTTGGGTTGAGAGCAAAATGGCCACCTGTCCTGCCCTGGAGAGAGGGCTGCCCAGGCCTTGGAAACTTGGAAAAAGCACTTGCTAAGCAACTTGCCACGAAGCGAGGACCTGGGCCTTAAGCAAGGACCACTTAAATTTTGGTTGCCAGTCACATGGCCACCTGACTTGCCTCTCCAGGGCTCCCCAGGCCTTGGAAACTGGCAAAAAACACTTGCTAAGCAACTGGCCACTAAGCAACGACCTGGTCATTAAGTGAGTACCATTTAAATTTGGGTTGCCAGTCACATGGCCATGCCCACCCCAGTCACATGATCACCTAGCCACGCCCACAAATTAGGCTATGCCCACAGAACCAGTTGTTAAGAAATTTGAACCCCACCCCTGGAAAAGATGATTAAATAAGAATTCTCAAGAAAGTGATACACAAGATATAATAGGATAGACAGAAGAATCAAAGATGTATAATAATAAGTGTAATATACGTGTTAAGAATAGGTATGAATAGGTGGTAAAAGAATAATACAATATTAAAGATGTATAATAATAACTGTAATATAAAGACAAAATGTATTGATTAATGATGAGCAAGATAATATAGACTCAGATCTAGGCCCGGTCCCACTGGCCGACGGATGCAAAATGTATGCATAAAGGACACATCAGACGAGCAAAATTTTGGAAGTGGCTCCATCCATTGTCATCCGCTCCCAAAAGTGGTGAAAATTTGCATAAACAGAACGGATAAGAATGGAAAAGAACGGACATGGGTAGTATGTAGTGGGGATGTTAAACGGATGTTCATCGGAAGCCTAGCGGATGAAAGCGGATGGAAGGGGATGACTCCTCCGAAGGGGTTACGGGGGATAATTGCAAAGCGGATGCATAGCGGATGAAGTGGATGCATCATGTATGCCTAAATGAAAGAAAGGGGATGCCGCGCGGATGTATATCGGATGCAAACCGTTCACTGCTCATTCTTTATATTTCCATGCTACTAACGATGTATAGATGTTCCATGTACCTTTTCTTTCCTCCCTCTTTCCATTTTCAGCTGCAGCGGATGTGAGTTGGGAGGATGCCCAGAGGATGCAGAGAGCAAACAGCGGATGTTTAACAGATGATAAACGGACATAGAACGTTTGTTGCTCGTATATCACAGATTTACATTGTACACGGCGGAAAGTTTATCCATTCACAAAGTTTTGTGCGGCTCAAAACCTCTTTCATGGATGAAATCGCAGTGGACGGATGTTCAACAGATAGAGCATATGAAACACGTATGCAATGAATACACAATGGATGCATAGTGTTTTCCAATGGATGGCAAGCTTTTTTTTAATGTTTTACATCCTCTTTGCATCTGTAAGTGCAGTGGGACCAGGCCTAAATTTAAGATAAGTACTAACAGATGATAAAGTATGAGACAATATTATATGTGGATGTCAATGTTGTTAAAAAAGTAACTAAGATTTGTACTGGTGGAAAATAATAAAATTTATTGGGAAAAAAGAAAGAAATATTTTATGAGTCAACACTTACTCTTTTTAACTTATTTTCTTTGCTACTATTATTATATACAGTCTTGTTAAAAGAATAAGACAATGTCTTGTTTGCCATCTGTTTTAATGGCTATTGTTGATTAGTTATTTATTAATTATCAACAATAAACTATTTGTTTTAGCTTTAAAAAAATCCAGTTTAGTTATGATAAACAATAAACAAACAACTTAATCAAAACTAAATTGGATTTCTTCAAAGCTAATATTTTGGAATTGATCTGACTTCAAATAATGAAATATTCTTCATTGCTCTTTCAGGTCAGTTTTGAATTATTTTCAGAGTCACTTCATGACAAAAATCAATTGCCCTTTTATCACTGGCTTTTACCCCCAAAAGGCATCCTCTACCCAGCAATTCTCCAACTGCTGCTCCATTTCAGATGGATTTTGATTGGTCTTTTTGCTTCAGACACAGAAAATGGAGATAATTTCATGAGGACTTTGACTCCTTTGCTTGTCAAGAATGGAATCTGTGTGGCTCTGTCACAGCAATTCTCAACAACTGGAAAAACAGGACACATCAGGGATGACCTCTCTAAATGGACACAAGTTAATGTCTTTCTTCACTACCTAGAATATGGTGCTCTTATGGACAGAATTCTTCCTTTCCATTTAACATTTAGGCATTTGCCAGGACCCATTGAAGGGAAAGTCTGGATCACAACACTCATTGATATATTTCCACTGAAAAATGTTATACATCTCAAATATATTAATAGTATCTGGAGTGTTGCTTTAGAGGGGGAAAAAACTGCCCAAAAAGGATGCCTTTAAACACAATTTCTATGTGAAACCACCCTTGGGAGACAAGTCATTTCTTTGTTTTTTTTTCAAAGCACATCTTTTCTGTCAAAGGCCAGAAAAGATGCATTGAGAAAGCATCACTGGACACCCAAAAGAACATGATTCAAATCAGGAACTTCCACCATTATTACAGTGCCATTAATGCCCATGCCTTGAATGCTGTGTACTCCTCCAGATCCAGGAGGAGAAAGAAGAAGGGGAAAGAAAGGTTGGAGGCTCCAAGATTTCAGTCGTGGGAGGTAAGGGGGCCTGACAAGGACCCATTCTAGATTTCCTCTGAAGAAAAGAACTGCATCATTCTAGTTGTGCTTGTTGTTGTTATTCATGAAGTTGTGTCCAACCGTGGAGTCCATTGAAACTTACACTGACTTCTTCAGTGACTCTATCCAGCCACTTCATTCTTCTTCTTTTCTCCTCCTTCTCTCTCCTCTCCTCTTCCTGAAGAAGTCCTCTTCTTCTTTTGCCCTCAATCATTCCTTGCATTTGTCTCTTCTCCAGTGAGCCCAGTTGTGCTGCAGAATGTCAAAAGGTTTGACCAATCTAATCGCTTAAACCAGGAGTCTTGAAACTTGACAGCTTTAAGACTTATGGACTTCAACTCCCAGAATTCCTCCTCCAGTCATGTTAGCTCCAGAATTCTGGGAGTTGAAGTCCACACATCTTAAACTTGCCAAGTTTAAACACCCTTGGCTTAGATGATAATGTTCACAAGAACAAGAACTATGAAGATATTGTTTGATAATAAACACTGCTAATATTTTAAAGGTGTGCATTTTTAAATAAGTTTCTGTACATATGGGTTCATTATTAGCATTATAGAATTTTACTTTCAAACATTTGAAGGAATCTTCAACTCAACCAAGCTCAGCCTCTCATCTTTGCAGGAATCTCAATCAAAGCTTCTCTGACTTTTAGCTGCTCAGTCTTTGGATTCAGACAATCAGTGAAGGGGAGACTCAGCTTCTCTGGTTCTCTGGCTCACCGAAAAACTCTCCCTTTTTTAAGAAGCTTTTTTCCCCTCTCATTCAGTCAGAATCTCCTCTCTTGTACCTGAATTCATTTTTCCATGTCTGACACTCAGGAATAACAGTAGATCTTAGCTTCTCTGTAATGTCTTTCAATTATTTGATGGTTGCTTTCTGCAGCTAATAGCAATAGTATTTAGATTTTTATACCACTTCACAGTGCTTTTACAGCCCTCTCTAAGTGGTTTATGGAGTCAGCATCATGCCTCCAACAATCTGGGTTCTCCTTTTACAGACCTCGGAAGGATGGGAGGGTGAGTCACCTTGAGCTGGTGAGACCCGAATTGCTGGCAGCCGGTGATCAGCAGAAGTAGCCTGCATTACTGCATTCTAACTACTGCGTCATCGTGGCTTCTAGATTGCATTTGTTGAAACAGGTGTTTCCAGACTCCTGATTTTCTGCTACAATGGACTAAGGTGGCTCTTCTACTTGAGGAGAACCTCCTTAACCTCAAGGTTAAAGGCACCTTCTTTTGTCAGAGTTCCGGTGAATGCCCTAATTAAATCATGAGCCTCAAGCCAAGCTTCAAAAAAACCCTCAAAAGATTTATTAGAAGCAACATGCTGGCATTAATCTACATGAAGCCAGTTCTGGCATATATAATTCAGAGTCACCTGTGACCCTGTTTTCCCCCTCCCACCCTCGGGTATATTATAAATCAGATTCTCCAATGAAGCATATTCATGGGCCATGTGCAAATATTTAACTGGAGAAAATAATTGATGACTCTTGGCTATGGACGTTTCATTGGAGAATATGAATTATGAAAAAACCAGGGGGTGGGGGGAAATGAGGGTCAAGAATGACAATGAATGATGTGTCTCAGAGTCGACTTCACCCAGGCAGTGCTGGTCATGTTAACTCCCAAAAAGTTCTTTTGAAGTTTTGGAAGTTTGGCTTAAGATTCATGATTTAATTGGGGTAACAGCCAGAATCCTGACAGCAAGAATAAAGCCCTATTTCATCCCCACAATTTATAGCAATCAGACCCACATATGCAGATCTCAACAGAAATGTGTTGTTCAAATAAAGTGCCATATTGTGTGTGAAATTAAACAGAAATTATGTCGTTTTAATATAAGAATCCAAACAGGTTATTTCATCAATCTTGATTAAAGATTACAGAATACAGAATAACAAAGTTGGAAAGTTGGTCTAATCCAACTCCCTGCTCTGGCAGGAAACCCTTTTCCATTTCAGGCAAATGGTTGCACTTTTTTCACACATATTTTTACAAACTTCCTATGTTGGAGCATTCATAACTTCTGGAGGCAAATCATTCCATTGATTAATGATTCTAACTGTTAGGAAATTTCTCCTTAATTCCAGGTTGCTTCTCTCCTTGATTAGTAACCTCTGATTTGCTACCTCTGGTGTTGCAATCTTGCTGCGGTTGTCTGGTATCCCATCCCATTCTAGCACAGGTGGCAGTGGGAATCGGGAACTCCCATTGAATGATTCTATGCAGAGTCCAGAAGCTCTCCTCCCCACTGTGCTTCATGATACGTTGCATGTTAGTGTCGTGAAGTGCACCTCTTCCTTCTGAACATCAAAGAGGTCGGAGAATGCAGACCTGTCTAGTGAGCGATTGCTCTGAGGATCTAGTATTACATACATCTTCACTGCTTCTTCTGGGTGTCGCTCGGTGTAGACATTAGCCAAGCAGATCTGATGACATGAGCATGCGGTTGGTGTGTTATTGCACACCGCCATGCAATTGACACTCACCACCGGCTCCGGGTGTGCTTCTGTAGCACGCTGAGGCTCCTTCTTTAAAGGAGGGTTAGGAGTTGTCTGCTGTAATGGCACAGAGTCTGGATGCAGAGCAGCTGGGTGCCTATTGCTGTTGCATAAGTAACATTGCACCTTGACTGTGCATTATTTGGCCGGATGCTCTGATTTGCAACACTTGTAGCAGAATCTGTACTTCCTTATCAAATCTTTTCTTTGGTCCAGGGGTTTTCTTGCAAATGCCTGGGACCTGTTCAGTGGGTGTGGCATGTAGTGTAATGGACAAAACTGGACTCCCTTTGGTCTCAGAAATCCTTTTTGGTTTGTCTCTGACGTTTCTTTGGCCACACTCTGAACGGGTGAGGTAGTGATCTCTGTTTTATGTACAGAGATAAAGGGTTTTTCTTTAGCAGTATGTGTGGGATCTGTGGACGGCGGAGAGTTGCTGCTGTATCTTTTTTCAGTTGAAGGACTAACAGCTCTGAGTCTCTGCATCTGGGGGTCATTGCACATCGTTGCCTGGTGGGGCCCAAATTCTTTGAGAAGGGTAAAGGGAGTTCCTTTGTGTCAACCTTTGGCCTGAAGGCCTGAGACAACTGGATCCACTGTTCAATTAGTACCTGTGGTAGTTTTCGAATGATTTTGCATTGCATGTCGAAGTGGTCGAGACAAGCGAGTCCCAGTAATTCAGGATCCCATTGTCCTGCACTCAGCTGTATAAGTATATTGGAGAGGTCCTTGAGCTGGTGAGGCTTATTGAGACTGATTTTTGGAAATCTGTTGATGTGAGCATTGATTCTACCAAGAGCGTTGATTCCACCAAGATCGCTCCAAGAGCACTGTTCTCTTCGTTCAGTCTCTTCTACAACAACCTAAGGGTAGCATCTGGATCATTTAAGTGGAATCCATAAAGGTCCTGCACTGCTCTGGCAGACTGTGGCCCCAGCCATGCTATCCAGTGTATGGGTACTTGATTGGGCTTCAAACGTGTGTCTCGAATGTTGCGCATGCAAACTCTCTTCCATAGGAGATATCCTCTGCCTGCTTCATCAGATAATTTGTGTACACCATTGGCAGCCAAATCTAGTTTTCCTCTCCTTAGTGCCAAGTCTCTCCAGTATGCCGGATCATCTGGTGATGTAGTATATGGTTTGTAGGTGAGGGGCAGTGACCCAGAGAGGTCTCCCCTTGGATTCTCGTAGAGTAGGTTCTGGTTGTGTCGCAATGACAGGTCATAGTCTTCCTCCCAGGACTTATTGAGGAGGGTGTCCTTCCATTCTGTAGATGAGGGTGAAGCTTCAGGCTGCTATGTATGCCAGCCACAGGTATCTTGTTGTACCTGTGAGCTCGAGTGGCGTTGAGGAATGCTGGTGTGGCAGGAATGCTGGTGCCTGTGGATTGAGTGTGACAGTTGTCACTTGAAGTACGTCTCTTTGCTGAGAAATCTGTGTAGCAATTGGTGGATTAATTCGCTCACTCTGTAGTTGTGGAGTTGTTGGGTTAGGTTTGATGTTTTTGGGAAAGGAATCTCAAATTTTAGGTCTTACAACATCATTTTTGTGACTGGCAGTTGGAGTCTGTTGAGAATCACCCTTTTGCTTCCCTGGTTGTGGGAGACTGCTAACTAACTATGGCGGTTCCACCTGCTCGTTTCATAGCGAATGCTGCTCATCCACATAGGCCTTGACTTGTGTATCTGGGCTCTCTAATCCTAACTCTTTGAGGTCGAAGTTGAAGGAGGCGTTGTAGGCCACATTCCGCAATACTGCGGCCCACGCAGTTTTTGCTACTGTGTCTCTTTGTCGTTCAAGCAACTCCACTTGGGCCTGAGTTTTGGCTATTTCTGCCTGTTGTTTGGCCATTTCTGCCTGTTGGTTGGCCTGAACTTTGGCCATTTCTGCCTGTTGTGTGGCCATTTCTGCCTTCTGCCATGTTACTTCCATCATTATTCATAAATCTGCCTTTGCTACCACAGCTTCAATTTGAGCTTCTACAGCATGGTTGGCATAACTTGCTGCTTTGGAGGCCATAGATGTGTCGCTGTGATGGGAGAATACTCTTGAAGGATGGTGAGAACCAATATCAGAGAATTTCTACAAGACACTGGAACCTGCTTGAGATCTAGCTGGTTTGGGATGGAGGGAGGAAACTTTCTTTGAATAGTGGGAAGAAGCTACTTGTGATTAAAGACCTATGTCGGATGTGGCTTTCTCCCTTGATACTTGTTCCTTTTGTAGCACATCGAAGAGCATGGCCTGGAGGGAGTTTTTTCCTTGCCAAACGTAGTCTTCACATTCTTTGTTCACCTCCTTGAAGCAATGAATGTGTTCTTGGAGTTCTGGGTCTTCCAGGCTCAACTGTATATATTTAAGCTTACTTTCACTGTCTATCCATCGTGCAAGATGCTCCTCTAATTCCTTCTACAAAAGGAGGCTCTCCAGGGGCAACTTGCTTTTGGGGGTAATACAGATCCTTACCAGCTGCATCCATGAGTCTGCATGACGGCAATACTGTCTGTCCCAATCCTCTCTGAAGTGTGCCGCTGCGGGTGGGGTAAGCTTCCTATGCTATGCTGTCTGAGTTCGTAGGCTTTCTGAGATATCACCATTTCTTCAGAACTTTGGATATCCAAATGAGGGTTTTTGGAACCAGTCTCCATGTTTACTTTGAGGGTGGGTGGAGGGTTTGAGTTCTCTGGTACATCAGAGACATCTGTCATAGCTGAAGACGTTGCCATGCTTCAAAATGGCAAAGGTGAATTTTAGAAAATTTTAGTGGTTTTCCGTGCAATTCCCTTTTTTCTACTAGGGTGCAAAGCAAGCAGTGACTGAATTTGAGAAAAGTCAGTAAATTTCAGTGGTTGGCCACTAGAGATGTACATTGCAGTGAGAATTCAGGCAATCTGATTAACTTATATCTTTGTTTTAGAATGCAGATTAACAGTATAACTTTACTTTGAAAATTCAAAATAGTCCATATTTTCATTTTGGAAATCCAAATTCAGTATCTTTTTATTGTTGGTAATCCAGATTTAATATATTCTTTTACTATTCTGTCCTCTATATGGATAAAGGCAGATAGATTAACTCCACAGAGCATCCATACAAAGTACCTTTATTGATTCATCAGACTTCCTCATACCTTACAGTCATGATGAGATTCATCTTGATGTCCAATTCTTTGCAAAGCTGCATTTGATGATGTAAAAGAATAGTAATCTTTCATCCCCAAAATGAAGGGGCAGGGGATTGAGGTAGTATCATGCTTCTGGGTTCCAGGCAAGAGTGAAGAATCCTCTCCCATCCCCCCAAAGGTCAATTCAGTGACCAATCAGGGTTATAGATGTGGCCACATGAAATGGACTACATTTCTCTGGATACCTTGACTACATTTACCATGATGTATTCCCTAAAAGGGACAGCTCCCAATTCCTAACTAACTATGCTAATTCCCATTAACTAAACTGGCTGGATAGCACAAGATCAGACAGATGTTCTCTCACTATTCTTTTCTTGTTTTAACTTTTATTTCTGGTCTGTCTTTTACAGTTATATTTTTGGTGGGTTGAGCTATAGTTTCTTTTTGCGTGAAGACCAGTGCAAAGAATGAGTTAAGCAGTTCTGCTTTCTCTCTGTTGTCAGTTACTTCCTTGCTGTCTTCCCTCTTTAGTTGATCATTTCCTTGATTTTTTTTCTTCTTATTTATATGTTGTAAGAAACTTTTTTTTTATTATCTTTGACTTTTGTTGCAAGTCTTTGTTCTGAGCCTTTGCTATCCTGACTTTGTCTTTGCAGATTCTGGCTATCTCCTGATATTCTGCCTTAGTTGTATGTCCTTCTTTCCATTTTTTTTGTACATGTCCTTTTTTCTTTCAATTTGCCAGAGAGATCTTTGTGCAGCCATGCTTGTTTCTTCTTAATAAACTTCTCTCTGAGTTTATTAAATTTCTTGTTTTTCTTTCTCAGTGGTATTGTGCTTGTCTGGGCTTCTATGATCATACTTTTCAGAGTTTCCCAAGATTCTTGAGTTGTTTTCCCATTTAGGATTTTCATCCATGGAATCTTTCCCAAGTTCTCTCTGAGTTTATTAAAATTAGCTCTTTTAAAATCCAAGACTCTGATATCTTTATGTTCTATTACTTGTGTTTGTGTTATGTTGAATTCTCGTATAACATGGTCACTGTCACCCAAAGTTCCTGCAGTTTCAACTCCCTCTATCACTTCCTCTCTGTTTGTTAGAATTAAGTCCAGTATGGCTGTCCCTCTAGTTTCACCCTCTACCTTTTGGACAACAAAGTTGTCAGCTGGGTTGGTTCGGAACTTATTTGATTTCTCACTTGGTGCAGGATTAGTTTTCCAATTGATATCAGGATAATTGAAGTCTCCCATTACTATTGTGTGTTTCCTGCATATGTTGGTTGGTTGGCAAAAAGGACATCTATTTTTTCTGTTTGATTGGGTGGCCTATGATATACACCTATGGCCATGTCGTTCTTTTTTTCTTTTATATTGACCCATACGCATTCTAGGAGGTTTTCATTTTTGGTTTCATGCATTTCTGTAGCAATATAGTGGTACTTTACATATAGTGCAACTCCACCTCCTCTTTTAGGGGGTCTGGGTTTTTTGAATAGTTTGTATCCTCCTACCAGTATGTTCCACTCATGGGTTTCATCCCACCCAGTTTCTGTTAGTCCAACTATGTCATATCTATCTTCATGTATTCATAGTTCGAGTTCACCCTGTTTGTTCCCCTACTTTGTGCATTTCTTTAAAGGCACTTGAGACCTTTATGTCTGACACTGTGTTTCCTGTCTACATAACCTGTGTTGTGCCTGCCTGCCCCTACTTTCTTACCACCTGTTTGATTAATGCAAAAGGTATAGCACTCACTATTAAATGCTTGGTTTTAGTTGACAGCAAGGTTGATAATCTTACCAGCCAAACATCTATTTTCATGCACTGGTATCCTTATTAATTTTCGGTTGCTGCAGACAGAAATGTTCTGCATCCATTAATTCTCTGTCCCCGCTGTTCAGTTTAAATGTTTATCCAGGAAATCTGTGAATGTAATGCCAAGTAACTCAGTCCCTTTCTTTGATCGATGCAAACCATCTCTTTTGTACAGTTTTTTATTGGACCAGCTGCAGACATTATGACTAATAATACCAAAGCCTTCCCTTTTACACCACTCCTTTAGCCACACATTAAACTCCACTACACGCTGGCCTTTCCCTTTTTGTTCCCTGTATGCAGGTAGAGCCTCTGAAAAGATAGGCCTACAGCCCATATTACTAAGTTCATACCCCAAGCTCTGGAAGTCTTTCTGAACAGAAAGTACATCCTTCTGGGACAGATCATTTGTACCAAGATGTATAATAGCATCAACATCACAGTCCTTACTGGCATTCTTGACTATCTTAAGAATATGCTTCTTGTCTCTGCTGGCAGTAGCAACTGGCAGACATCTGACCTCTTTCAATACCTCCATATCCTTTCCTAAATTTACATCCCTTACAACTGAGTCCCCAACCAGGAGGTGGCTCCTCTTTTTGGATGCCTTGCTCTTCTTGTATGACTGCTGCGTAATACCCAATTCACACTTTCTCCTTTCCAAAGTAAGTTCTTCTTCTAGGACCATGATCCCCGTCTTATTTGAGTTATCATTATCAGAACTACCATGACCTGTTACTTTATGGGCTCTATGAAGGTCAGCAAGGGCACTGTATCTGTTATGCTGGGACATAGCAAAAGCTTTGTGTTTTTGGTCTACAGCTCTCATCTTGCCAGATCCCACAGTTGAACATCCTGCCCTTTTCCTGTAGGATCTTTGTGGTAGTGTGGGCTTGTAGCATGGCAGCTCAATAGATGGCTGGATTGGGTACCTAATTTCTGCTTGGAGAGCACAGATTAGAGATTCTAGATGGGTAATCTATCCATGTAGACTGGTAGTTTTTTTTACAAAGATGATAGTATCCAAATTTGAAAAGAGTACTGCAAAAGACAGCTGTAAAGAAAGCACTGAATTAAGCCAGTCATTTTGAAATGATATAAAATTACAATCTCAAACGCACTAACCCTTAATGTATTGTGGTATTTCTGGTTGAAAGTTATATGATTCACTATCTTTCTCCTTTGTATTCACCCTCTGCCTTTTCACAAGCAGCCAGCAACTCCTTCCACCAACCTCTTGGAATTTGAAACGCAATGGAAGCAATTCAAACTGACTTTCTCCTTTGTAGTCACTCTCTGCCTCTTCACAAGCAGCCAGCAACTCCTCCCACCAACCTCTTTGAATTTGAAATGCAATTCAAATATATACCATTTCACAGTGCTTTTACAGCCCTCTCTAAGAGTCACCATATTGCCCCAAACAATCTGGGTCTTCATTTTACCGACCTCAGAAGGATGGAAGGCTGAGTCAACTTTGTGGTCCCTTTTCTTTTTCCTGTGTAGTTGGTTGCCCCTTTGGCCTACCCATCTCTGAGACAACCCCAAAGATTGCCAGGTACTTGGTGAGTGTGATTGGGAAGCTTTTTGTTCCTGATGTCACTCAGTCATTTTCTTTTCTTTTGTGATAACATTTCTTACCTGGAGGGAGAGGATATTGATATCAGAAATGGTATTCAGCAGGTTCTGACCAGTTCTGGAGAACTGGTAGCGGAAATCTTGAGTAGTCCGGAGAACCAGCAAATACCACCTTTGACTGGGCCCACCCCCAGCTATTCTCTGCCTCCCCAGTCTCAGCTGATAGGCTGGGTCTTCTTTTGTTGCCCTTCACAGAGAATGGAGCTGGAAAGCAGGATAGTGGAGTGAGGAGGGAATGGGATTTTGCAGGAACCTTCCTCCAGGAGTCGGGTAGAAATAGAGATTTTATAGTATCCTTCCCTTGTCATGCCATGCCCACCAAGCCACGCCCACAGAATCGGAAATATTTTTTTTTAATCCCACCTCTGATTGATATGTATACCTTGCCCTATAAGAGTTAACTGAGAGGGTTTGAGTGAGAGAAGGAAGCTGTCAGGAAAGGTAGAACCATCCCAATTGTGACAGGTAGAATGTGGGTCATTTTTTATGACCCCTGATCTGCTACTCAAAGATTGTCCCACTGTATGGCTTTAGGCTTCTACCCCAGTGCCTGGTTACCAGTCCATTGTTATTTTGAATGCCATGTTGATACCTAACAAGTTGGATCTTCTGATCCAGGTAAGGCCTTAGTCACTGCTTAGAGTGGAAAGGTGGGTTGAGTCTTGGATAACACTTCCAGCTCGTGAAAATGTTGGAGTCTATATTAGTTTACAAAGAAGCTCCAAAAGGTGAAATACTTGAAGGGTATCTACAGAACATTGGAGGAAAACCCTAAGGGAATACCAAAAGTGTTTTTTATTTTGGCTCCTCACCTAACACATTAGGGAGATGGGTGATGACTATCCCTGGATTACGTGGATTTCTTTTTGGTTCCTTCTATGGATTTTGTTACCAGAGGGACCATCTTTCTTCAAGAGTTGCTACATGTCTGACCAGATCCAACAGATTGGGCACGGTGCAAGTCCCATCAGTCAAAAATTGCCAGCTGCTGAGGTGGTACATTGATTAGAATGCAGTACCGCAGGCTACTACTGCTGAACACTGACGCTAGTACTTTGGCAGTTCGAGTCTCACCGGCTCAAGGTTGGCTCAATCTTCCATCCAACTGAGGTTGGTAAAATGAGGACCCAGATTGTTGGGGGCAATAGGCTGACTCTGTAAACCACTTAGAGAGGGCTGTAAAGCACTGTGAAGCAGTATATATGTCTAAGTGCTATTGCTAACTGGTGAGAGCCAAAAGGCCTTTTTCTGCCATAGCCCCTACCTTATGGACTTAACTCCCCTTAGAACTTAGAATAACTTTACTGTCACTTTTGAATTATGCATGTGTGTATGTATGTATGTGTGTATGCATGCATGCATGTATGTATGTATGTATGTTATTTCGGTATGTTCGGGTATTTTCCCACGTTTTAATCACTGTGTTTTTAAAGTTAAAACAATGTTTTAGTAGAATCTCATCTGCCATCATCAGGCTTCTGTATTGAGTTCTTCTTAATCGTGTGTGTCAGGCTTTGGCAGCCATTTCTATTTGAATTTGGTGCTGGCCTTGTGCTTTCTATGAATGTTTTTTTCCTCCTCCTGATTGGTTGGTAGTCTAGATCTGTGTCCATTGGTCCTGGAAGTTGTCAGCCTTCAAGATCTTCTACTATTGCTTTGCATCTTTCGGCTGTCATAAGTAACGGGGGGGGGGGGGGGGGGGGAGTCTGGGAAGCGAGCTGGAGGTGTTA
>BLBF01000092.1:3566230-3581383 GCA_015471245.1 Laticauda colubrina | reverse complement strand
TTTGCAAAGATTGCTGTTTATTTTCTTTATTTGTTCTGGTGTCTGGTCTATGACTACAATAAAAAAAATCTGAATTTATAATCTCAATGGAGGAATAATAAAAAGACTTTGAAGGAGGGGCTGGATAGAGATGCGAAGGCGTGAGAAGATGGGGCAAGCTTTACTACTGCCAGATGAAATATCTCTCCTGCTTTTTAATTTGGATCTGTCCTCCCACATTTATCTTTCTAGAAACATTGGGGTTCTTTGAAACTTAAGGAATGATCATCGGTTCACTTTCTGGAATGATTATTGCAATGTGTTCTATGTGAGAGTCTATTTGAAGATCACTGAAAAAGTATTGCTTGTTCATTATGAGGGATATATATTTGTGGATAAATATATATTCATTCAGTGGTGGGATTCAAAAATTTTACTACCGGTTCTGTGAGCATGGTTTGGTGGATGTGGCAAGGGAAGGATATAATCTCTAGTCCGAGGTGGTATTTGCTGGTTCTCCGAACTACTCAAAATATCCATTACTTGTTCTCCAGAACTGGTCAGAATCTGCTGAATACTACATCTGTCCTCATTATATCCATATTGGCACTGCTGCCAATAGCCAAATCTGGTTGATTTGCAGGACTAGATTTCTCTGCCAGGCAATTAGATTTCAAAAGACAAACTTCACTCTAAATCCTGTATATTAAGAAGTGCCATCTGGCAGGATTTAGGAAATGTGCCTCACAAGATTAACTGATTCATTATTTTCCTCTAATGTAAATTCCTATGAAACCTCTGCATATTACAGAGGAAATCACTCAGGTCCTAGGACTTCCTCCATTTTGATAGAATTTTGTGTTCTAGATAGATAAAAGATGATAGATAGACAGACAGACAGACAGACAGATAAAGGTAGATAGGTGTGTGTGTTTGTATGTATGTGACAAAAAGAGAGATTTATTTTGTTGTTGTTTAGTTTTTAACAAATGCTTCTTTGAAACTGTTCCTATTAAAAGCTGTAGTCCCAAGAAGGTATTTTCGAAATGCAGAGGGCAGAATGTTGAAACATGTTGTATTTTGGTTTTATCAGATACAGAAAAATGCACCACGTGTCCGGATGACAAACACCCAAACAAGGACCGAGTCCAATGTATTCCCAAAGGTATAAACTTCCTATCTTATGAAGAACATCTAGGCTTCATCTTCATCTCATTTGCATTACACTTGTTCCTCATCACAGGCCTTGTTTTACTCATATTCATTAAATACATAGAAACTCCCATTGTCAAAGCCAACAACCAGGATCTCTCCTACATTCTCCTGGTCTCCTTGCTGTTTTGCTTCTTGTCTCCTTTTCTCTTCGTTGGTCAACCAAGGAAAGTCACCTGCCTTGTCCGACAAATAGTTTTCAGCATCATCTTCTCAGTTTCCATTTCTTGTCTCTTGGCCAAAACAATCATGGTGGTGCTGGCTTTTCTGGCCACAAGACCAGGCAACCAAGTGAGGAGGTGGCTTGGGAAGAGCTTGGCCAATTGCATCATCCTTTCTGGTTCTGTTGTTCAAATTATCATCTGCTTCATTTGGCTGGGAGTTTCTCCCCCATTCCCTGACTCTGACCTTCATTCCCAGCCTGGAATGATTATCTTGCAATGCAACGAGGGCTCCGTTGTTATGTTTTACATCAACCTCAGTTACCTGGGCTTCCTGGCTGCCATCTGCTTCACAGTAGGTTTCCTGGCCAGGAACCTCCCTGGGGCCCTCAATGAAGCAATGCTGATCACCTTCAGCATGCTGGTCTTCTGCAGTGTCTGGTTGACTTTTGTGCCCACCTACCTGAGCACCAAAGGGTAATACATGGTAGCTGTGCAGGTCTTTTCCATCTTGGCCTCCAGTGCTAGGCTGCTGGGTTGCATCTTCATCCCCAAGTTCTACATCATCATTCTGAGGCCAGACCTGAATACAAAGGAGGAGCTTACAATCAGAAGAAATATATAAATGAGAGACAGTTATCTACATCATCATGAACAATAACAACAAAATACTTACACAATGCAATCTCTTGTTTCCCCAACCCTTCTGAGTATTAAGTTAATTGTGATCCAAAATCAGATGCAAAAGACAGTTACTCACCACCATTTAATTTTGAAGAATGTTAACAAGGTGGGATTTAGATAGCTTCTTCTAAGGTTAAAAATTACAAATACATTATCATTTGTAGCAGTAGTAATTTTATCTTCCCAGGAACCTGGATTTAAAATCACTCAATCATTAAAATAGGACTATCACAATAAGAAGAGTTGGTTTGTAAGGGACACACAAGAGCAATTCTAAAATCAAGTCATCCTCTCTTCCTATAAGGATCAGCTATTAAATATGAATGAACAAGTATAAAAACATGGAAATTAGGTGAGGCAAGGGAAACTACTATAATCATTACTTGTTTTAAAAAAAAGTCAGTATTCAATTGATAAATTCAGGATTGGACTAGGAAAGGTATATAATTTGGACTTTTTATTTTTTGATTTGATTTGATTTGATTTCTCAGTCGCTTACAAGATAATAGGTGTAAGTATGAACATGAGAAAGAATACAGGAAATAGGTACGAATAAATGGGGACGATAGGACAGGGACGGTTGGCATGATTGTTCACATATGTACATCCCTTACAGGCCTCTTAGGAATGGGATGAGGTCAATAATGGTTAGTTTGAGGTTAAAGGATTGGGGGTTAGAGGATGTAACAACAGAGTCAGGTAGTGCATTCCAGGCATTGACCACTCTATTGCTAAAGTCATACTTTCTGCAATCAAGTTTGGAGCAGTTTACACTGATTTTTTTCAGGGTCCCTCCACATCTTTGGATTGGAGATTTTACCACCCAGAGAAAGAAAAGAAAGACGTAGTGAAAATCAAAATGATTCAAGAAATTAGATTTGACCTGCAATAGAGACATAAGCGAAATAAGAAGAAAAGAAGGTGAGTGTTAGAACTGCAAGTGGAGGGAATGCAACTTCATCACAATGGACAACTTACGCACGAGACAGACTAGAAGGAGCCTTATTGAAAGGCAATGCTGTGGTGCAAAACATTTTTGTTGCAGTGGTGATAATAGTAATGATATGGTATCTTGTCTTGTAACAGCTCAATGGTCTTTTTCTATCCTCCAAACTCAGTGGGCACTTTGTTCAAAGCTTCCCAGGCTGGGACACCAGTGGCATTAGGAGCAGAATCAGGAGGTCCATTTTTCATAGGGCTGAATGAATCCCCTTTGCATTTCTCAAGTAGAAGAACAAGAAGAGGTAGAAGAATCCAAAGCACTCTCACGAGGTGGGAGTGCCAGTGGCTTTCCTGACTGAGACAGAGACAAACTGATGGAAAGGAGAGAAAGAAATATTCAAAAGCACAGTCCCTGCTTGTCCCTTAACTTGTGCTGCACAGAGTGTGACCTGAGTCATTTATCCTTTTTTGATGCAAGATCTCATCCATGTTTCTTCAGTCTGATGTTTACATCAAAAGCAAGTACTAGCGGAAGAGATCTCAAAGAGCAGAACTGTGAAAATTACAGAGAGAAGCAACTCTTCCTCTGGGGATCTTTAACTTCTTTGGGGCTCCATCTTCCAATACAATTCCTTTTATTTAGGAAAGCATCAAATTGGCAAAGTCCATGGTAATGCCAGATCTGACACAACTTGGAATTAACCCACAATATTAAAAGTTAGAAACAACTCCTAAAAGACACATTCTCCAATAAAAGTATTTCAATGTTGCTTGATGTCATAAATCTCCACCTCAAGGAGCCCAAACAGAGATAGCTCATTTTCCACGGGAAGAAGAATCACCTAGCCTAAACAACTCTCTCTATCTCCCACTTAGGGATGTGGCAAGCCTGAAACCGTCCCCCCCCCATGACTGCCACAGAGAAAGTAATAAAAAGAATATATACTAAGCCTAACTAAAATGGCTATACATATGTCAACTTTGGGCTTCACACAGAGACCATTTGAAAAGAAAATTCAGAGCTCTGGAGTTGGTGTCCTAAATATGCTTTTTTCAAGAGGCAACTGGACTTTCTTGTTTTTCTTTGAAGATGTTTCGCTTCTAATCCAAGCAGTTTCTTCTGCTCTGACTGGGTAGTGGGGAATGGAAGGATTTGAACTCCTTGCAGACAGCTGGTCATTTGCATTCTTTTAGCGATTCATTAAGGTCACCTGGAGGTTTATTTTTACAACACAGATAAATCTGCAAGTGGCCTTAATGACTGGCTAAAAGAATGCAAATGACCAACAGTTTGCAAGGAGTATAAATCCTTTCCATTCCCCACCATCCAATCAGAGTTGTAGAACCTTCTCAGATGAGAAGAGAAACGTCTTCAAAGAAAAACCAAAGAGTCCGTTTCCTTTTGAAAAAAACACCATTGGAACAACCATGACCTGAATGACTGAGAATCTCCATAAAATAGGTAGCATTCAGCAGGTTCTGACCAGTTCTGGAGAACTGGTAGCAGAAATTTTGAGTCATTTTGAGAACTGGCAAATGTCACCTTTGACTGGAGATTTTACAATATCCTTCCCCTGCCATGCCCACCAAGCCACGCTCACAGAACCAGTAGTAAACAAATGTGAATCCTACTACTGCTCCATGGACATGTGGGGTTGGTGAATTCTAGGTTAGTGGCACTTAATTCTAGTGCTGCCTGTTTTCTAATGCCTATTAAATAATCAGTATCCTTGAATCCTGTCTAATATTTATAATAGGTCCTGTTTGTTATTTATTTATTTTTTTATTAGATCAAATTGGCTTCATATAGTATTAATCTGAACTGGAGCTGATTTTAAAATTGCTTGTACCTGAAGTGAAATTTTATTTCCCATCTTTTCTAAGAATTTCAATTTTGGGATGAGAACTGACAAAGACAGTGGTGGGATTCAAATATTTTTACAACTGGTTCTGTGGATGTGGCTTGGTGGATGTGGCAGGGGAAGGATACTGTAAAATTTCTGTTCCTACCCCACTCCAAGGGGAAGATTACTGCAAAATCCTATTCCCTCCCCACCCCTCTAACCTACTTTCCAGCTCTGTTCTCCTGTGCAGGGCAACAAAAGAAGACCCAGCTGATCAGTTGGGACTCAGGAGGCAGAGAATAGATGGAGGTGGGGCCAGTCAGAGATGGTATTTGCTGGTTCTCCAGACTCCTCAAAATTTCTGCTAGCAGTTCTCCAGAACTGGTCAGAACCTGCTGAATACCACCTCTGGACTAAGAGCAAGAAAATGACAGCCTGTGGACTGTACCATTTGGTTAATAGGGAGAAAATTACAGAGTGGATAGATCTTTGTTTCCCTTGATACTCTTTCTGTTTGTCCTTCCATATTTGTGTTTGCACTGAGAATTTTTTTATTTTACCAAATAAACAGAGAGCTGTGACGATGGTATGCTGTGAGATGGTGGCCATGCCCACAGCATGGTCCATGGTGCGACCTGATTTCTTTCTACACCTTTCCCAGAAATCTCTTTGGGGGAACTGTTTTCTGTCAGTGTGGTTAGTGGAGTGGGGCCTCTTTGGCCCAAGCATTTGATTATGAAATGTTCATTTTTACACATTGGAAAACAAAAGCAGAATGTAAAGTAAAATGTAGGTGATATTGACTGAGTAGATCAGGGTTGTCAAACTCCCAACCTACAGGGTGGATGCATCACATGCTGGGCACTTCCACACCCGGCTTAGTGAAGGAGAAAAACATCCCGATACATCATGTGATGTTGCCGTGATGATAGGAGTGTCAACTCATAAAATATTTCTCTGGTCTTTTGGAGTTGTCAACAGAAAGAGAGGGGGGAGCAGTGTGGCAGCTTACAAAACCACAACTGCATTCCATAAATGTTTTCAAAGTTAGTAACTTGGTGACTGAAGTTCTACCACACAAAATACTAACTGGAGAACATGATTGATGACTCTGGATGTGTCACATTGGAGAATATGAATTACAATACACCCAGGGGGTGGGGGGAAAACCAAGGTCAAGGGGGACAATGAATGAAGTGTCTCAGAGTCGACTACACTCAGACAATAACGCAGCTTTAACTCCCAAGTTAAAATCCTTTTGAAGCTTTGGAAGTTTGGTTCGAGACTATGATTTAAATGGTGTTAAGTGCCAGAATACCGACAGCGAATTTGACCCCCCTGTAGTAGATGATCCTCATTTTGTTAAGGACCAGAATGTCATCATTTCTTATGATTTATGTTCATAAATAATTCAGATCCACATCTTCTGCATCTCCCCGTAAGAAAGGAGCAAAACCATTTCAGTGAAGAGGTTCTTATGCGATCACCCTCTTATGCTGAAGTTGTCCAGCTTTAAGTCTGCAGAGAAAGAGGGACTGAAATGACATGAAAGCATATCCAATGCATGGATTAAGGATCATAAGACAAGAAAAGACACCACTTTTCTCATTTAGCAACTTGTGGAACCTGGCAAACCTCTTAATCTTATGTTTTAAATCAAAAGGTGGCTTTCATGTTTCATTCTCTCTGCCCCTTTGCTCTTTAGACTTACTTATTAAATGAATGAAAGCTCAAGTGTGACTCCTCCATAAAATGTGATATGAGTTCAAAAAATAAAATAGATCAAAAAATATTTTCTATGCAGACAAATTTGTATATATCCCCCAAAAATGTGGACAATAAAGGAAACGTTTTTCTTCAATTGCATTGTTGAACCCAGAAGAGTTAGGTTTTCCATTTTACTTTTATTATTAGAATTTCAAATCTGGTCTTTGTAAAATAGTGTAACATTTGGGGATGTAGTTACAGTGCAGCAGTTCAGCATGGGAGATCAATATTGAGAAGATCTGTTTGGCCACCATGTATATCCATTTGGTGCTCAGATGCCTTTGGGCAAAAGGGAGATCTAGACTCTGGAGAAGACCAGCATGCTGAAGGTGATCAGCTTGGCTTCATTGAAGGCACCAGGCAGGTTTCTGGCAGGAAAGCCATTGTAAAGTAAATGGTGGACAGGAAACTCATATAGCCCATGGTTCCATAAAACATGGCAGCAGATCATTGTTGTGTTGCAAGACAATCTGTTCAAGCTGGAAGTGCATGTAAAAATCTCCCAACCAGATAGTTGAAATGGCAATCTGGAACCAGCTATAATAATGGAGTTAGTCAAATCTTTTCCCAGCCACCTCTTCATGGTGTGTCCTGACTTTTTGGTGAGGAAGACCATCACCACTATGATAGCTTTGACCGAAACAGAAGAGACAGCGAATGAGAAAATGATATTGAAGATTGTTTGATGGAGAGAGCAGGTGGCCCTTTTGGTTGACTTGATGAACAGAAAGGATGTCAAAAAGGGAAATGGGAGGGAAACCAGGAGGTTGTAGGTGAGTACCTCATTCTTGATCAAAACATCTCCCCATCAGCTGGCAATACCCAGATGAAAATAGATTAACACCAAGGTTAACATCAGGCTAACAAACAAGAAGTAAACAATGCCTCAACCAAAGGGCCACCAAGATCACTTCCACCAACACTAACAGGGCAAGCCGCTGAAATAAAAAGTGAGAGCACACCCCATTCCTTAGTAGCAATGAAGATGTTATCAACTTTGGGTAATGAAACATCTGCAAGAATAGAGCCAAGTTCACAGAGCACCAAATACCCCTCAAAAGATTCCTTCTCCCTCTCTTTTGAAAATCTCATCTCTTCTCTTCAGCTGTCTTATGTTAATATAAATGTCTCATTTCTTCTCCTGTCACTTCCTGTCTGCATGACATTTTTAATTTCAATAGGTTGAGGATTATCTTTGGTTTTAATTTCATTAGTCTTACAATATTCATATTTTCATTTCCTGTAGTATTAAATCACCTTAATTGTGAAACAGAAGCAAAGGAAATATCCTAAGGACCCATAAAAACCACAATGGATAATTAAATATTATGAACCTAAGAAACAATTTCACACTCATTTCCTTACTTTTATAATTAGATTTTCCTTAGTATTTAGATTTGACCTAAGGATGATAAAATAGCACTTGGGGAAGAAGATACAGATAAGTAGCCCAGCTCCAGAAACCAAAATGGCACGGTCATCATGGACTTTCCTTTAGTACGCAGGTAGTTGGGCAGGAAAGAGACCCAGACACTACAGGAGACCAGTATGCTAAAGGTGATTAGCTTGGCTTCATAAAGGTCCCAGGTCGGTTCCTGGCCAAGAAAGCCACAATGAAACAAATGGCAGCTAAGAAACACATGTAGCCAAGGACAACATAAAACATAGCAACAGAGCCTTTGTTGTATTGAAGGATGATCTCTCCCAGCAGGAAATGGAGATCAGAGTCAGGGAATGGGGGTGAAACAGCCAACCACAGGACACAAATGAAGTTTGGCCAGCAGAACCAGAAAGAATGATGGAGTTGCCAAGCTCTTCCCCAACCATCCTCTCACCCTGGTCCCTAGTTTTTTGGCCAGGAACGCCAGCACCACTGTAATCATTTTGGCTGATACAGAAGACACAGATACTGTGAAGACAATGTTGAATACCATTTGTCGGAGAAGACAGGTGGATTTTCTTGGCTTTCCAATGAAGAAAAAGGAGGCCAAGAAGCAAAGCAATAGAGAGATCAGAAGGATGAAGGAGAGGTCCCAGTTGTTGGCTTTGACAATGGGAGTTTCTAGGGATTTAATAAATATGATTAAAATAAGGATCATGATTAGGAGCAAGAGAAGGGCAGCAGAGACTAGGATGATGCCCAGTTTTTCTCCATAGGACAGAAAGTTCCTTCTTTTAGGGATACATTGGACTCAATTCTTGATTGGATATTTATCATCTGGATGCTTGGTGCATTTTTTACTATCTAGGAAAACAGAAAGAAATTTTTTTTTTACAGTCTATCCTTTCACATATCCAGAAAGGCCTTCTTTATATATACATACATGTTCTGTCTCACTTTCCAATGAGGATGGAAAGTCCACAACTCTGACAAAATACAGGTAGGCAAGAAGATTCAGTAGTTATAGAGTTAATTTTTGAAGCAGGCAGTGTTCTTGGCAGTATCAAGTTCGACAAGATAACAGCAACATAAATCACGAAAGTTTTCAGCAAACAGAAATACACTGAAACTCCACAGCAAAAATTCACACTTTGTCCCGTACGGAGTTCTCAGAGAAAACACACCCACTTTTATTCCTGTGGGGTGTGTCAGTCACTCAGCTCAGTCTCTGATTCGTCCCCCTTCCTGTGTTGCAGCTCACACCTTTTCCTGCAACGTTGTCCAGCATCAAACCTGCATTCGTCTACTTTATTCTCTGTCAGAGGCTGCTCCGATATGCCCTCCTCCTTCTCCTGATTAGCCTCAGGCTTTCCCTCTCGATTATCTGCCAACACCTGAAACACAATCAGGGAGGAAGGCATTGCCGAAGAGGAAGGTCCTGGGGAGGAAGGCATTCACTATCCCTCACTGCAGGGCCATTCCCCCGAGTCTGACGATCAGGACGTGGTTTCAAAGGGAACTGAGCATGGAAGCTCCGTATAAGGTCCAGGGCATGGAACGTGGAAGCATCCACCCAGGAAAGGGCCTCCGGTCCATCCCCCAGCCTCTCGATGAAATATTGAAACTGTCCTTTCAGCCAGCGGGAATCCCCAATGCTGACCACCGTGTCGTCAGCAGTGATATCATCGTCGGGTATAGGTGGAGGAACTGCAGCAGCGGGAGAATGGAGAGCACACGAAAGGGCATCAGGAACCAGAAGGGAATGGTGGAAGACAGGATGAATGCGCATGGAGCGCGGTAGGGTGAGCTGATAAGTGATGGGTTTGATAACTGCCTCAAAAGGAAGGGACCGATGAAAACTGATGAATAGGGTCCAGCTTCTTGATCAGGTGGTTGACAGATAGATGGTTCGTGGACAACCACACCCGGTCTCCCACAGCCAGCGGTGGTGTCGCCGGTTGAGAGTGAATCTTAACCCTTTTATAGTCCTCCTTAGCCCGTAATAATTGCTGTTCAATCAATTGTTGAACAGAATGCAGTTCCAACAAGAATTCCCACATCTCAGGAACCGGGGAATCCAAGAGCGACAATTCAAAAAATCTCAGGTGGAAATCCACATTCGCGTAAAAAGGTGTCATTTTGGTGGAGGTGTGCTGGGAGATGTTAAAGGCAAACTCCGCCAGAGGGAGATAAGCCACCCAATCATTCTGTCGGTGGTTGAGAAAACAGCGTAAATATTGTGCGAGAATGCCAATCACCTTATCCGTCCCACCATCGGTCTCTGGATGGTGCATCAACGATAAAAACACCTGCACCTGCAACACGGTCATCAGGCTCTTCCAAAATTGAGCGGTAAATGGGATACTGTGATCCAAAACTACCCTGTCCGGCAGACCATGAAGACGGAACACATGCTGCAAAAACAACCAGGCAGTAATATGGGCTGACAGTAATTTACGACATGGGATAAAGTGGTCCATTTTGGTTAACATGTCGACCACCACAAGTACAGTCATAAATCCAGAGGAAGAGGGCAAATGTGTTAAGAAGTCCATAGAAATTGCTCCCCATGTTCTTTCCGGAGTTGGCAGAGGTTGAAGAAGACCAGGAGGTGCACCCGTTGTGGCTTTCACTTGCCTGCATGGTACACAGGACGCGACATAGGTGTGGACATTATGCCGAACTCGAGGCCACCAAAAAAAATCCATGTGACAAGATGAAGGTTCTTAAAAAACCCAAAATGGCCGGCAGCAGTGTGCATGACACTGAGTCATAATAAGGGCTCAAAGCGCCCCCTGGGTACGTACAACTGGCCCCGATGTCGGAGTAAGTCCTCCTCCAAAGTCCATGGGGAGTTAGGTCCAATCTCCCCCATCCTCTGCTGCGACCAATCATCCAGGCACTGTGCCTCTCACACCCGAGTCCACAAATCCACTGGTTCCTGGACTACAGTGAAAGATTCCACTGGCAGCATCGTCCATAGAGGAAGGGGGTCCTCGGGGCAAAGGTACTCAGGTTTGCGGGACAGAGCATCTGCTCTCCGATTGTGACCACATATAGGTCACATAAAAGGTGAACCGGGCAAAAAACAGTGACCACCGGATCTGCCGTTGGTTCAACTTCCTCACCGTGGACAAGTGTTCCAAATTCCGATGTTCCGTCTGAACCTCCACCTTGTGTCAGGCCCCCTCAAGATGATGTCGCCAGATCTCAAACGCAGCCTTGATAGCCAGAAACTCTTTTTCCCACATAGTGTAGTTGCGCTCGGAAGGAATGAGTTTCCGGGGATAGTAAGCGCAGGGAAAAAGAGGTGCGCAATCCGCCGGGGCTTGCAACAACACAGACCCAATAGCCACGTTGGACGCATCCGTCTCCACCACAAAAGGTCGATGTGGATCAAGATGCCTCAGGACAGGTTCTGCAATGAAGGCCTTCTTGAGGGCCTCAATAGCCTGTTGCTGTGGGAGCCTACACTGGAACGTGATCTTTTTTTGAAGGAGCTGGGTTATGGGAACCGTCAGCTTGGCAAAACCCAGGATAAAGGTCCAGTAATAGTTAGCAAACCCCAAAAGGCGTTGAATGTCCTTCACGTGATGAGGGGGTTCCCAACTACACAAGGCCTCCACTTTACAGGGGTCCATGGCGATGCCTTCAGGAGAGATGATGTGCCCCAGGAACTCTATGAAAGTCTTCAAGAGGCATTTCTCCAGCTTCGCATAGAGTTGATGCTCCCGAAGACGTTGCAAGACCAGACGAATGTGTTGAAGGTGGCTGTCCCTGGACCTGGAATAAATCAAAATATCATTCAGGTATATCACCACGAACCGATCTAACATATCCTGAAACACGTCATTCATCAGGTGCTGGAAGACCGCGGGGGTGTTGGTCAACCGAAACAGCATCACAATGTACTCAAAATGGCCGTATCGGGTGCCAAACGACATCTTCCATTAGTCTCCCTCTCGCATCCACAGCTGGTTGTAGGCCCCTCAAAGATCGAGCTTGGTGAAGAAAGTGGCCTCCCGCAACCGCTCCATCAACTCTGGAATGAGCGACAAGGGGTAACTATTCCGCACCGTGATGGCATTCAACGGGCGGTAATCACAACACAAGCGTAAATCTCCTGTCTTCTTCTTAACGAAAAGAATGGGAGCTGAGAGAGGGGACGACGATGGCTGGATGAACCCACAGGCCAAGTTCTTGTCCAAAAAATCACAGAGGGCAGCCAATTCGGGCTCAGACATGGAATACAGACGTCCTTTGGGTAGTGGGACATTGGGCAAAAGGTCGGGCAATCATAAGGCCGATGCGGGGGTAACCAGTCTGCCTCCTTCTCAATGAACACATCCGAGAAGTCCAACAGTTCAGGAGGTATGGAGACGGTGGAGGTGGTGACATCCTGGCCAGCACAGGTGTGGCGTAAATGGTCCACGCACTGTAAATTTGGAAAGGAAATGGCATTCCGTGACCATGCCACCTGAGTATCATGAATCCGAAGCCAAGCCATGCTGAGGACTAATGGGAGATGGAGATCCGCGGTGATATAAAAGCGGATCGCCTCCTCATGATCACCAATGATCAGGCGCAATGGCTGGGTAGCAAATTGAACGATCCAGCACAACGTTCCCGCCCATCAATAGTCTCAACTCTCAATAAAGGATCCACTGGAACCAAAGGGACATCAAAATGGGTCTCAAAGGCCCGGGTAGCAAATTGAATGGGTCCAGCACGAAGTTCCCACCCGTCAATAGTGTCGACCTCAGCGGAGGGTCCACTGGAACCAAGGGGACATCAAAATGGGTCAGAAAGGCCCAGTCCATAAAGTTCCTCGTGGCCCCTGAGTCCACCAGCGCAATTGCAGGAATCCCTTTTGACCGGATCGGCAAGAAAACCTGAGAGTCCAGAAGCAGATGCCAAGGGGGCCCAGAGTCCACCTCTGCTACTTCAGGCGGGTGTTCGGTACGTGCCCGACCTCGGGTTTCCCCAAAGTCGGGCTTGCCTCTTTACTTAATAAGACAGGAATGAGCAAAATGTCCTGGCCCCCCACAATATAAACACAAACCTCCTTGACATCTCAGTGTGTGTTCTTGGGCCATCAGGCAAGGTCGGACTGCTCCTAACTCCATTGGCTCCTCAGTCATAGCCACAACACTTTGGGTGACCCGGGGCACTGGATGCACAAGGCGCTGTTGCAGAGAGGTGGATGGCTGATCCTGGACAGTGCGTCGAGTCCTGCACCGTTGAAGTCAGGCGTCGAGGCACAAACATTGCACCACCAGAGCATCAAGTGTCAGGGCTGGTTCCACCCGAACCAACTCATCCTGTAGCTCCTCTGACAGGCCATCCTGAAACGCGTCCATCAAGGCTGCATCATTCCAATTAGAATCCAGACAGATCAGCTAAAATTCATAAATGAATTCCTGCAGGGGGTGCTTCCCCTGTCGAAGTTCCTTCAGACATCTGGCTGTCGTCCGCACCTGTATGGGGTCCTCATACATTTGGCGCATATGTTGCCAAAACCCCTGATAATCCATTAACAACGGGCTGTTCTGCAGTAATAAAGGAGTAGCCCATCTGGCAGCTGAGCGCGAAAGGAGGCTTATTACAAACCCCACCCAAGCCCGGTCATCTGGGAAATCCTCCGGGCTAAGAGCCATAAACAATTGGCACTGTCCCATGAAAGCCAGGAACATCTCAGGCTGCCCAGAAAACTTATCCGGCACAGCCACTGGGCATTTCCGACGGGGAGGGGCAGGAGGATCAGTATGAGCCTGCAGTAGAGCAAGTTGATTAGTTAGCTGGGTCACCTGCTGTTGCAAAGCCTGGTTTACATTCTGCAGCTGCTGGTGAAATTGCTGCTGCTGCTGCTGCTGTTGATCCATCTTGGTCAAAAAAAGGTTTAGGTGTGAGGTATGGGATAAAAATGTTATGTCTCACCTTTCCAATGAGGATGGAAATCCACAGCGCTGACAAAATACAAGTAGGCAAGAAGATTCAATAGTTATAGAGTTAACTCTTTCAAGCAGACAGTGTTCTGGGCAGTATCACACATGCTGCCTTCCAAGTCCGAAAAGATAACAGCAACATAAATCATGAAAGCTTTCAGGAAACAGAAATACACTGAAACTCCAAAGCAAAAACTCATACTTTGTCCCGTATGGAGCTCTCAGAGAAAGCACACTCACTTTTATCCCCTGTGGGGTGTGTCAGTCACTCAGCTCAGTCTTTGATTCGTCCACGCTTCCTGCGTTGCAGCTCACACTTTTTCCTGTGATGTTGTCTAGCATCAAGCCAGCATTTGTCTACTTGATTCTCTGTCAGAGGCTGCTCCGATATGCCCTCCTTCTTCTCCCCTCCTCAGGCTTTCCCTCTCAGTTATCTGTTGACACCTGAGGCATAATCAGGGAGGAAGGCAAAGCCGAAGAGGAAGGTCCTGGGGAGGAAGGTATTCCCAATTCCTCCTCTTCCCCATCGTCCGAGTCTTCTTCCTCTAACAATTAAGGCTCAAGACACAGAGCCACAACACATACATAGATACATAGATACATAGATACATAGATACATACATACATAGATACATACATACATACATACATACATTATATGTGAAAATATATATATAAAAAAAAAAAAAAAAAAAAAAAAAAAAAAAAAAAAAAAAAAAAAAATATATATATATATGGATCTTTGGTTATTCGGGTTTTCTCCCGCGTAGAATTGGAAGTATCTAGGCAACGTTTCGATGAAGTCTCATTCATCATCTTCAGGCTTGTTTCTTCAGCTCTGTGCTTCTCAGAGTAATGTGAGCTTGCAGCTGCTTCTTCCTTTTAACTGCTAGTGGGAGTGTGACTTGATTGGGTGGGGGTTTGGCTGTGTTCTGATTGGTAGAGGGGTTGGCTGTGTTCTGATTGGCTGGGGGTGTGTTCTGCTTAGGTGGGGGCTTGGTTGTGCTCAGGTTATTCTTAGTTACTGGGGGATTTGAGCTGGTGAGCTGTGATCTTGTTGTTTGGCTTTGTGTTCGTGGTCGTGCCACATCTTCATGGTGGGTGTCAGTTTGCTTCTTGTATGGGTCAGAGGGGTTTGAAGCGGGTAGTGGTGCAGCTGCAGTATGGTTTCTGGTTCGTGGTCGTGTCTCCTCTTCTGTGTGGGTGTGAGTCTTTTTTCTGTGTGGAAGTGTGGTGGT
>BLBF01000092.1:3525740-3565830 GCA_015471245.1 Laticauda colubrina | reverse complement strand
TGACGTGGGATAATACCCGAAGGAAGCTAAACAGCATATATATATATATCTTTGATTATTCAGGTTTTCTCCCAGGTAAAAGTGGAAGTATCTAGGCAACGTTTCGATGAAGCCTCATTCATCATATTCAGGCTTGTGTCTTCGGCTTTGTGCTTCTTGGAGTAATGTGAGCTTGCAGCTGCTTCTTCCTTTTAACTGATAGTGGGGCTGTGACTTGATTGGGTGGGGGCTTTGCTGTGTTCTGATTGGGTGGGGTGTGTTCTGTTCAGGTGGGGGCTTGGTTGTGCTCAGGTTAGTCTTTCTACATGTTAGGTACTCATTTGTTAATGAGGGCTTTTAAAGTTGTAGCCAAAACACTTCAACACTTCAAAACGGAACACTTCAACAACAGAATAATCAGAGAAGCCATAGAGATAGAAAAATGCTCACACAGAATGAACAAATGAGATGATACCTCCCACCTTCCAGCCATTTGGAAACCCACTCTCATTAACAAACCTCTCAGATCCATAGTCAGCTCCTGAGGAGCACCATTACCAAACCTAGCTAAGCACTTAGTAAAACAGCTACAGCCCCATGCTGAAACAGCAGCTTCACATGTACAAAACTCATACCACTTCTTGGAAATGATCAAAGATCTACATGTGGAACAAGAAGATCTGCTTGAAAGTTTTGACATGGTTTCATTATTCACTCAAGTCCCGATGAAAGATACTCTTGAAATCATCAAAAATAAATACAAACCAGCTAAACACCTCATGGAACTAGCAGAACACTGCTTAACCAACAGATATTTTATATACAAAAGACAAAGATACAAGCAAATTGAAGGAGCCCCTATGGGATCACCACAGTCACCCGTCATTGCAAACCTGTACATGGAAGAATTCGAATCCAGAGACCTGGCTAATGCCACCCACAAACCCAAACTATGGTTAAGATGCATCGATGACACATTTGTAATTTGGCCCCATGGAAAAGAAAACCTAAACAATTTCCTAGCAATCCTAAACAGCACACACCCCAAAATCAAGTTCACCATGGAAATGGAAACAAACAAACAACTACCATTCCTAGATGTACTAATCTACAAAAAAACAGATGGCATACCAGGACACACCATATACCAGAAGAAACACATGCCAACCGCTACCCCAACGCCCAATCCCACCACCACACAGCACAGATAAACTCTGTGGCCAAAACACTAATCGCCAGAACCAAATGCCTGGCAGACAAGATACACCTAAAGACTGAACTATGCACCCTGACTAAAGTACTGACAGCCAATAGCTTCCACAAAAGCAAAATCACCAGCTTGATCCACAAAAACACACTGAGACATAATGGAGACCTAGAACATGAACAGACCTATGGAACAGGTGTCCTGCCCTACATAAGAAGTACTATAGTCAAAATCAGTAAGATACTACACAGGCGTCACATCAAGACTGCCTTCAAAACAGACGGAAAAATAGCAGCCATTCTTAGAAACCCCAAAGATAAAATTGATCTGGAAAACCAAGGCATGTATAAAGTCCCCTGTGAATCATGCCCTGCCACATACATTGGACAGACCAATAGAAGAATAAGTACCTGCCTGGAGGAACACAAAAATGCAGTAAAAAAGCTGGAACACACTTCCTCATGACTCCATCACATGAAAGCCACAAGTCATAGCATCAACTTCAGTGGCACCAAAACCCTAGCCACCATAGAAAACTCCAGCCACAGAATTATCAGAGAAGCCATCGAGATTGAAAAAAGACCTGAAAGCATGAACAGAAGAGATGATTCCACCAGACCATCAACTATTTGGAAGCCTGCACTCACAAACAAAAAAGGTCAACACCACAAGCCAGGCAAACACCTGGGCGCAAAAAGATCCCCCCCTGATACTCCAGCTCAAACACACTAAAGACTAAGAGACGTACTAACAAAATTCAGAGAATCTGGCCTAAAAGTAAAAAAAGAAAAATGCTGCTTAATGACTGATTGCATCGAATTCCTGGGCTATTTAATAGCTGGAGAGGGTATACACCCTACTGACAAAAAGGTCAAAACCTTTAAAGACGCACCAGAGCCAAGAAACAAAACTGAATTGCAGGCATTTTTGGGACTAATAATTTTTTATAACATATTCCTACCCCACAAAGCGACAATTGCAGAACCATTACACCGATTACTGGATTAAAAAACAATTTGGACTTGGGGTTGTAGAGAAAAAAAAGCCTTCCAAAAAATAAAAAAATTATTAACATCAAACACCGTTCTTATCCAGTTTAGCAACACACTTCCATTAATGGTGACCTGCGACGCCTCACCATTTGGAGTCGGTGCCATCCTGAGCCACCAATTGCCAGATGGGAGAGAGACACCCATCGCCTATTGTTCAAAGACTCTGTCTAAAACTGAACGTAACTATAATCAACTAGACAGAGAAGCCCTGGCAATCATCACCGGAATAAAATGCTTCCACGAATATCTATATGGAAGAACATTTTTGATAGTAACGTACCATAAACCGCTACTAGGAATTTTGGTGGGAAACAAGCCCACACCGAACATTTTGTCCCCGCGAATGACTAGATGGTCAGAATTCCTAGCGGCCTACTCTTATACATTGACACATCGCCCCGGGAAGCAAATCTCCCATGCAAATGCGTTGAGCAGAGCGCCATTACTGACTACAGAGGAAGACCCGGCACCGACGATGACCACTTTTCAGATAGAGACATGCCCCGATCTACCGATATCTGCAAACGATGTCTCCAGAGCTACCGCAAAGGACCCATTGACTGCCCGCATACTGAACTGGGTAGGTAAAGGCTGGCCGGAAAACCAAAAAACTGAGAACTTTAAACCTTTCCAGACCAGACAAACTGAACTCTCGATTCAAAAAGGTTGTTTATTGTGGGGTGACCGGGTAGTTATCCCTCCTAAATTACAAACTAGGGTACTGGGTATGCTTCACGAAGGCCACCCTGGTATTGTTAAAATGAAAAGTCTGGCTAGAAGCTATGTCTGGTGGCCGGGTATAGATAGGGACATTGAATACTGGGTAAATTCGTGCAACAAATGCCAAAAAACCAGGCCTTCCCCACCACAAGCACCTATAAAGGACTGGGAAACCCCACGAGGCCCCTGGTCGCGAATCCACATTGACTTTGCAGGTCTTACTAAGGGACATACCTTTCTAATTGTCGTAGATGCATACTCGAATTGGCTGGAGGTTGTAATTATGCCATCTACGACAACTGAAACCGTCATTAAACAACTTGACAAACTCTTCGCTACCCATGGCCTGCCGGACGTCCTAGTGTCCGACAACAGGCCACAATTAACGAGTATCCAATTCGAACAATACCTAGCCTCCCTAGGTATATGCCATGCCCTAACCGCGCCGGCCCACCCGGCTGCAAATGGTAGGGCGGAGAGAATGGTCAGGTTTACCAAAGAAGGGTTAGGAAAAATGGACATTGGGGATGTCCAAGACAAAATAAACCGCCTACTCACCCTCCAGCATATCACACCCAGTACTATAACAAATAAAAGCCCGGCAGAACTACTAATGGGAAGAAAACTTAGGTCACAATTAGACAGATTACACCCAAATTATACACCAGAGAAACCCCCTGATTCCTCCACCCACTTCAGGACATTTGAAATCGGTGACCTAGTCTATGCAAAAACTTTCACCGGGCACCCCTTATGGCTTCCAGGCACAATCACTCAAATTACAGGGCCCCGGTCCTACTGACTAATGGTGGACGATGGCAGGGAATGGAAGCGGCACATAGACCAGCTTCGATCCCAGAACATTGAAAGAACTACAATCATACAACCACAAATAATAAAAAACGACGAAAATCAAACCAAAGGGGGGGGGGAATACAAGAAAATAATAAAGAACCGTTTAAATTAAACCCAGAATACAATAACAAACAAAAAGAGCAAAAAAGAGACTTACAGTTAGAAGAAACTTGCAAGAAGAGTCCACTCAAAGGGGCCAGCCAGGCCAGCTCGACCTGCCCGGAGAAACCAGGAGGGAGCGGCAAAACCACCGACCTGAGAAACTCAGGCAGCAGTAAAATGGCTAACTCACCCTTCCAGGCGGTTCCATGGAGAAGAGCTGGAGAGACAGCAACCCCATCTGAACTGGTCGAAGTCTTCAGCAGAAATGAACCGCGCAAGTCCAGTAGAACTAGGAGAAGCCCTACCTACCTGCGCGACTATATCACCATGTAGGACTGAATCAAGAGGGGAGGGGTGTTCTGTATTAAAATAGTAGACTCCTAAATGCATGATTCTAATTGGCTAAGAAAGCCAGTATAGGGATTGGTTTACTAGGAACCAATCCACATAGCTGCTTAAAGGCAGCAAAAATGAATATCTGCAATTGGCTACAAGCCGGCAGGCAAACTGCTATAAAAGGTCTGCCGCGGCTTGATCCAATGTTCCGTTCTTCAACTACTGTTAACAAATAAAGACTTTGTTGTTGGAACCCGGTCTACCTCGCGTTTTTCCGGATGGAACATTTTATTGTTCCGTCCAGAACATTGTTCCGACGGAACAATGCTGCAACAATCATAAATGTGAAAAGCAGCCGTAAGTCACTTTTTTATCAGTGCTATTGAAATTTTCAACATTTACTAAGTGAACTGCTGTAAGCAGTGGAGGATTAAGGCTCACTGGTGCTCTCAGCGCTGACAAATCTTGGTGCTCCCTCTCCTTTGTACATACTATACAAACGAAGCCAAATTATTGTGGTTCACTGGCAGCAGGTGCGGACGGCTGAGGGCTTGGAAAGCGAGGACTCAGGTGAGGGGCCTACATATGATGTAGGACTATCAGGGATTGGAATGCTGCCTTTGGAGATTGTGGAGGCTGGAAGCAGTGATGAAGAGGTTCCCGAGGAGCCCATACCCAGTGTGCATGTGCGTAGGGCTGCTTGAAGGAAAGAGTAGCTGCAGCAGCACGGGAGACTCGGAAGTAAGGCTGAAAGGTAATGGCCCCTCCCTGAGGAAATAAAAGCCAGCTGAGAAACCGAAGTTCTTTGTAGGAAGCAAGAAAGTTTTACATTCGAGCCTGGTGGACGTTAGGAACATCTGAGTTGGTGTTTGGAGACTCTTTGTGTTGGAGCTATTGCTTGGTAACTTTATCTGTTGTTCTTGGAAGCCTTGTAAAATCTTGGCAAGGCTCTTTCTTATCAGAGCTAATTGGTTTGAAGCAGCCTTTTACCCATGAAGGAACGCGATTTGGAAAGAAACATTTAAAAGTTGTGCTGTTACCTTTGTCTCGTGTTTGCTTCCTTGGAACCAGGTTTGGGTCAGAACACATATTCTCAATGTTGTGGTACCCCCTTTGGGCCTGGTGCCCCAAACACATCCTTAGTCTGCTTAATGGTTAATACACCACTGGCTGTAAGTCAAGGACTACCTGTATAAATTTAGAAACGTCCTTTTGCCAGTGTTTAAATGGAATTTCAGTTGTCAATATCAATAAAGTCTTAAATAAAAATAATGTCTTTTTTAAAGTATTCATCTTATTCTAATTATATCACTTTGACAGTTTTTTTAAATATCAGTCCATATATCTATGTACACAATTATTTTGAAACAATTTAGAGTTTGCATTTGTCAATGTAACCCCAAGAGACTTTTTCTTCACCTCAAAACCTAACTTTCTTGTCAATACTTCATAAACTTGAAAAGCCATATTCTTAACAAGCATCATGTGTGTTTTTCATTCCTATCAATGTTTTCATCATCCTTGAAGTCTTTTGCTCATTATCATCTTTTATTGTATTGTTTCTTAGTTTTTAATGTTTCAATTTTTGTGAAGCCCGCAGAGACATTACAGAGTGGGCAGGATCTGCATTTAAACAAATAAGCAAATCAGAATATAAGAATAAGGGCTACGGTGGTGCAGTGGTTAGAATGTAATACTGCAAGCTAATTCTGCTAACTGCCAGCAGTCAGATTCTCACTGCCCTCAAGGTTGATTCAGCCTTTCATCCTTCTGAGGTTGGTAAAATGAGGTCCAAGATTGTTGGTGACAGTAGGCTGACTTTGTAAACCGCTTAGAATGAGCTGTGAGGCACTGTGAAGCAGTATATAAGTCTTATTGCAATTACTAAATAGCCCACCAGACTCCATTATGATAGTGCTCAGCATGTTGTGAGAAGAGGACAACTAGGCCCTAAAGTTGGTGTCGGCCTCTGCCAAATTGAAGGCCTCAAATTAACAATATATAATTATGCCGGCTGAACTGATTTCGCAAGCATGGCAAAATATTTGCAATCTGCTGAGCTGAATTTGCAGGAACGGCAATATGTTTGCTGTCTGCTACTTCTTCAGAAAGCATATATTTGCTGGATAATCAAAAATTGAGCGATTTTGGATCACGAATGTATGAGACATTTAGAAAAAGAGGAACTGAAAGTAGCAGATGGTAAGTGAATTGGCATATTCCTACAAGTGGGTATTAAGTGATGGGCAGTATGAAGGAATAGGGAAGTACATTCAGTAAGATTACATACTATTGGGTGGGCTTCAGAAGAAATATAAAAGAAGGAGATAAATCTCAAATCAGGACCACCGATAGTAGCAATCCTTTCTGGAGTTATCTGCTGTCTCTGGAAGTCATCGCAATGGGTTATTGATATAAGTTGTGTTTTGATGGCTTTTCATGTTCCAGATTGCTCATTAAATAAACATCTGATCTCAAAGTAAGATTTATTGCCTGTGGTCTGTCTGTGTATTTCCCTTATTGAATTCCTTTTATAACATCTCTGAATACAATTCTGACAATGAGCTATGAACTCCACCTCAGCCATGGAAATGGCAACTGAAGTCTGTTTTCTAGATTTCTAACAGACTAGTGTGTCTGCAAACATTATAATAAATCCTGACATTGACCTTCTGTCTTGTATATCATTAGCCCAATCCCTGGGTGTCTACAAAACTTTTCAGTTCAAATTCATTTGATGATTGCAAATGCAAAAATCCAGAATCCACAATTTTCGAGCAACTGACCTTGCCTTGATGATTGTATTTCATCATCAAAAGTTTCTTTTTGTATACACCCAACAGCTTTTTTTTCCCCTCTGGAACCCTCACTGGAGTAAAAAACTTATGTGTCTGCACAGCCAACATTTCTTCATCATTTGTTCTGCTAGAGCAGGGGTAGTCAACCTTTTTATACCTATCACCCACTTTTGCATCTCTGTTAGTAGTACAATTTTCTAACCGCCCACTGGTTCCACAGTAATGATGATTTATAAAGTAGGGGACAAAACCCCTACCATCCACCATGAAAGCTGGAACACCCACTGGAGAAACACCTTTGTTTGTTCTTTCAGATCTCCTTGGAGAAAAATGTTCCTGCTTCACAGGAGTCTTGCTCTCTAAACATTCCTCTGTGCTATTCTCAGATTTCTGTTTCATGTGCCTACATGAATGTTCATTTACTGGAGACCTCTGACTAACAGGCCTTAAAATTTCAATATTGGGCTGTACCTTTTCCCAATTCTCATGTTCAGAGAAATTTGCAGATTGTGAAAAAAAAACATTTTTTTCTATCTGTAAAGCTATAAGCCTTTGATCCCGACTCTGCAGGGAACGTCAGAGCCAGATCTCCCCAAGGGATCCGAAGCTCACTTTCTCCTTGGGGGAGGAGGGGAATCTCCTGACAAGAGAGGGTAGCCTTCTCGCCTCTCTGTCCCCGCCTTTTATTGCAGCCGCAGCTCCTCCCTCTCCGCAGCTGGGGCTCTCAGTTCCTCCGTAGGGCGTCAACATATGGGGTGACTCTGCCCATATGAAGAGCGCCCTGCTGGGCTGGGGCAGGGCTACCTCCTGCTTCAGCATCCCGGAGGGGAACTGAAGCTCCGTGATGGCTGCCTGAGTGTCACGGAGGGAGTGGCGAGGATGGCGGCATCTGCCCAGGCTGGAGAAGAGGGTGGCTGGGAAGGGATGCGGAGGAGCCCTGGGGGGAGGCAGGTGCCGGCTGAGACAGGATGGGGAAAGAGAAGCGGGGATGAGTCGTCCATGTAGCCATGGTTGGGGGAGCACCAGGGGGAGGATTGGGAAGAAGCCCCCAGCGGATCCCTTCTAGTGGATCCAAAATCCTCAAAGTGGATCTAGGTAGCTGCTCCCGCCCCGCTCCATCCCTCTCTGCCTTTCCCAGCCTATGGATCCCAGCGGGCGTTTTTTTGGGAGGTCCCTACCGGCATTGCCTCCTCCACACCTGGAGCCAGATGGGCGCACAAGTGCACTTTCGCCGCTTCTTCCCTCGCTTCCCCCCAAATCATCATCCCCCACCTCTGGGGGATTACAAGACACGTTATAAGACACGTAGCCAAATTTGGCAACCTGTCCAGCTGAGATTCTGAAGCTTCATAATGGGGGAGAAGAAATCGTGGATCCCTTTGGGATGCTCCTTGATCAGGGGAAATATCCTTCCAGTTAAGTCAATCTGAAGCTGGAAAAAGGCATCTGGATAAATCACATGAAAGGAACCTGGTTATTCTGATTTTATACTGATTTTTCACTCTATTTTTTTTTTGAGTTGTTTTTCCCAATCTTAAACTTTCCATTCTCTTCCCTCCCTTTCCTTTTTTTCCCCCATCTAAGATTACTTGTTCATGAAAGATGGCTTCTTCTTTGCTGCAATCTTTTTGTTCTGCAGGCATTTCTTGTTGTTTCTCATAATTCCAAATCTCCACTTCTAAAAACTGAAATACAAAGCCAAAAGAACCTCTCCCTTCTTGTGCATCTTCTTTGTACTTTTTAAGTTCCATTTTCAGTTCTTCTAAAAGTGGAGCCATTTTAAACAGTTTTAAACAACCACCCCATTGATTTTAGTCATTCAAAACAATAACCAAGAATCCAGAAATCATCAAGTAATCCAGATAGTCCCGAGTTATATCTTATTATTTCTTTTTCGACTTTCTCTTCCTGGGTTTTTTTTTTTTTTGCGATATTTCAGCTTGAATGTATCTTTTGGAAGTCTTGTTGAGATTTTTCTGGAAGTTCTTTTTTAATTCCAGGCACTCTCTTCCCTTCCAGAACCTACCCTTTTATTCTTTTCTCTCCTTTCCTGTTTTCAGAAGCTTTTAATTATCCAGAAATCTTTATTATCCCTTTGACTTTTTATTTTCAGCATTAAATACCAATTGATATCAAAGTGGATTTTTTTCAAATTTCTTGCTTTAGTCTCTTAGCTGTCAGTATAGGAAAAGGAGAAAACCAAACCTCTTCCCTTTTCTCTCTCCTTCGCAGCTTAAAAATCTTAAGGAACAGTGTTATTGTTTCTTAACAGTTTCAATTTCAGGATACCTTATTTGTTGCTTTGGCTGTTTGACCCGGTCAACCAAAACTTTCTCTTTTTATGTTCCTCCTGCACATTCTTTTCCGGTCAAATTCTTCTTTGTGGTGGCCATTTCTGACCACCGCTGCAACCGCCTTTGGGAAAGGGAGTAATGGCCAGCTGGGGAGGAGAGATATGGCTCTCTTCAACCCTGCTGACAGTCTCCTCCCTCTTCACCACCTCTACGGGGTGGCTCAGCTCCAAAACCAGCCGGCGAGCACAGATCAAAGCCTCGCAGAGACGAGGTTTCAGTCTGTTGCTGAAAAAGCTCAAACCGGAAGTCTGCAACCTGGTTATTCTTATCTTGGCTCTATCCTGTTCCTTCAGATTCCCTCCAAGGTCCTCCCTCCCCCTCTCCCCCCTCCTCAGCAGTGATCAGGAGGGATGGAGAGACTGAACAGGTTACTCTGCAATGACAAGGGATTTATAGAGGAGTGGGATTCAAATTTCTTAACAACCTGTTTTGGGGGTGTGGCCTAATTTGTGGGTGTGGCTTGCTGGTCGTGTGACTGGCTGGTCGTGGCTTGCTGGCTGGTTTCATGTGACTGGCTAAACATGACTTGGTGGTCACATGACTGCGTGGGTCAAAAGGTAGAAAGTCGCTTTAACAATGCTCTTGGTGTGGGGTTGGACTGGATAACCTCTGAGGTCCCTTCCAGCCTTGGATTGCTGTGCTGTTTCAAAGCATCCTCTGAAGCTGTGTCCAGTGCCAGAGTTTGTGATCCTTCCTTCCTCTCCTTTTTCTTTCCCTCCTGCCCTCCCTCCCTTCATCCATCCATCCATCCATATCTCATTCACATTTCTTTCCCTTCCCTCTTTCTCCCTTCCCTCACTTTCTTTCTCCCATCCCTCCCTGTTTCTCTTCTTCCTTTTAAGAGAAAGAAAGAAAGAAAGGAAGCAAGCTTCCATGCATCTCTGTGCTATTCATGGTATATTTTCAGCTGGAACCTCTTTCTACTTAAACCAGTGGTCCCCAAACTTGACAACTTTAAGACATGTGGACTTCAGAATTCTAGGATTTGAAGTCCACACATCTTAAAGTTGCCAAGTTTGAAGACCTCTGACTTCAACCTTAGTACAACACCCAGATATTTAAAGCCATTAACGTCTTGGATTAATCTTGAAACTTTTTGCATACTTGTACTTAAACAGAAAGAATTTTATTTTAACGCAAATGTCTTCAATTCCGAAGCTACTTTTATGAAGACCAAGTCAAGAAAAGGAGATTGGAAACAAAGCAAAGGTTAACCTTCTCATTCTTTCTGACCCTTTCTAAATGGCAAGTAGAAGTGAGCCTTTCTACTTGCCATTTTATTGCCAAGAATTTACCACCATCTTCAAATTAAAGAGTTGCATTCCAATAACAAAAAATACAAGTTTGCAAACTGCCTGAATAGTAAGTAACACAGCACACAATTTTGTATGTTAAACATCAAACCACCAAGTGGAAGAGGGAAAATATTTGTGAGAAATATTTACTGTGTTTTTTGCTTGTCAAACTTAAAAGGCCATTGGACACTCCATAAAGATTGTGACAGCAATAGAAGTAATGAAGCAACAGCTAGGCAAACTGCTGAATAGTCTGAATTTTGCTTTGGAAATTGTGTAATGTATGCTCTGAAATTGAGCAAATGAATGCGACCTAAAGGTAAGCTGTCCTTTCCAAAACCCACTCTGAACTTACCACACTAAGCCTGGCATGAAAATAGCACAGCAACTTACTTGTTTTGAAAATGAGGATATGGAAGAAAAGAAGAAGATTGGCTCCAACAATTTTAGGAGACTGCATAGTTTTGTTTACCTAGAACATTCCCAAGGCAGTAATCAATACTGTATTAGCTGCTCCAAACGTTATTTTGGCTAAACATTGAATCCAGGCATGCTGGATGGCAGGATGCTCCCAGGATGCTACAGGGAGGCCTACTAGGCCCAAAACGGGACCTAGCAATCCTCCTAGGAGCAAAGGAGGGTGTGTGTGGGGGCTGGCGGTTTCGGCCTAGTAAGCCTCCCTGGACCCTCCTGAGAGCAAAAATGGTGTGGGGGGTGGCACCGGACCCCCCTCCCTAATGCCCCATTTTTGATCCTAGGAGGCTACTCTACACTTAACCTGGTAGCCAGATGGGCCTTGTGAAGACTCCTGAATTGGATGGGTTAGGGTGGGCTGGGCCAGCTGGTCTTCAGAACTACTGGTTCGCCAAACTGGATGCAAGATGAACATCTGGTTTTTGCGAACCAGCCCGAACCGGTAGAATCCCACCCCTGGATTTATAGATCCTCCCTCCCTCCAGAAACATTGGAGCAAAGATAATTTCCAAGCTCCTTGTCTTGAGTCCTCATGTCCTTCCTCTCTTCTCCTAACTCAGCTCAGAGTTTCTTCTTCTTGAATCCCTTCTTCTTCCTGCCTTACAAAAGTTTCTGCACAGAGCATTTCATCCCATGTTGCTTAGGGAGCAAATATAGCTGCAAAATATTATCGCCTTGAGATCCTTGGGGTAGGGTGGAGGGCTTAAGGGGGAGCAGGAAGGAGAGGCGGGGGGGATCTGCTAAGTCCAGAGAGGCTGGAGGCTGCCATGATGTTTTGGGACTTGGCTGCCCAAGAGTCAGAGGGAGACCTTCCACTCTGATGCTCTTTCAGCCCAGGAAGTGAGGGAAGCGTTCTTCCACATTGTGGGGAACAATGCAGATAGATAAATAGATGATGGATGGATGGACGGGTGGATGGATGGATGGATAGAAAGATAGACAGACAGACAGACAGACAGACAGACAGACAGACAGACAGATAGATAGATAGAATACTTTATTGGCCAAGTGTGATTGGACACACAAGGAATTTGTCTTGGTGCATATGCTCTCAGTGTACATAAAAGAAAAGATACATTCGTCAATATGGATTAGATTATAAATAGATAATGTAATCTACTTATATATTATATAATCTACATGCGGGGAAGGGTCACTCTGGAGAATTTAACAAAGGTGTTCCAATTTACCTTGATGACATTTTAATCTACATATCTTACATGTATAATCAAAGTGCAGAAGGACAGTGGAAATCCTTTTATTAAGGCTATGCAATGGATTGAAATGTTCTTCACAAAAATAATAATCCCAGTCCAGAAGATTATGGACTTTTGTTCAGTGCCCAGAGAAAGAAAACATTCATAACACCTTCAAAATTTTACTTTACAGTCCTAAAAGAGAATTTCCTGTCCCAGTTCAGAGCTGGCGACTGAGGTCTCTTGGGGTATCTTCCACTGGGAATATGAGAGGATTTGAGGGCGGATAAGGGACCAAAAGAGACTCAGAGGCTCAAGTGGAGTCTGAAGGATATTTTTTCCCTCTTGATCACAACCATTTTTTAAAATAATATCCAGGCCAGGGAAGTTTTTTTCTCTCAATTTGCCACAATTATGAAGTGCTTTGTGTTTTTTGAAACAATTTCAGGATAAAACATTTTCTGACAGAAAGATTTGTAGGTCTCCTCTCTGTGAGGACTCACAAATGTATGACAAGATGGTTTCAATGAGATTTTCAGAGGTTTTCCACACACCAAGCTCTGATATGATTTGTCATCCTGAAAGAGATTCCAGGAGTCCCAGGAGCTGGAGGGATTCTCTTCAGGGCATTTTTACCTGCAGATGCAGGTAGACATTCCAGAAAAAATATTTCCTGCACACCAAATGTACAATTTTTTTCCCTTGTGGATTCTTTGGGGCCTCCAGAGGTTACAGTGAAGTCAGTATTTTGCAATATTTTGCTAATAGTCAATGACTACTTCAGCTTCAATCACAACAATACAAGAGTGCACAAGAGATACAAACTCGATGTAAACCACTCCAAACTTGATTGCAAAAAGTATGACTTTAGCAACAGAGTTGTCAATACCTGGAAGCACTACCTGACTTAATTGTTATATGCTGTAACCCCCACTCAGGCTATCCACTATTGACCTCACCCCATTCCTAAGAGGTCTATAAGGGGCGTGCATAAGTGCACAATTGTGCCTACCATTCCTTTCCAATTAACCCCATTTATTTGTACCTATTTCCTGTATTTCTGTTCATGTTTATACTTATACCTATTATCTTGCAGGTGATTGACAAATCAAATAAATAAATAAAGTAAATAAACAAATATTAAAATCATTTTTATAATGACCCCCCTTTTGCAAATGCTCCAAGGTGTCAGGTTCCAAGCAATGCAACCATAATAAAATTTCCCAGCTTTCCAGGTCACTAATACTATAATTTCATAACAATATGTCACATTGTCCAATCAGGATGTGAAACGGTCTCCTGGCAACTTCACTCCTTCCAAGCAGCTTTAAGAATGCGGCTGACTCATTGTCCAGTTATGTTGTTTGGCTGGAACTTCATCCACCTCAGCTCTCCCCCCTTTCAGTCTCAAGTATGTCAAACTGAATTCATATGAATCCACCGCCTAATCAAATTCATGCTTGAGACAGGATTTATGAAGGTTTTCTTACAGGTAGTCCTCGACTTGTGACATCACTTAACAAATGATCAAAATTACAAGAAATGTTAATGGCCCATTAAAAAATTCTGGTTATTTTAAAATTGTGCCCCTGTTCCCCATGGTTTTGTGACTATGGGCACTTGGGAATCAGCTGGCTGTTTAAAGTGGTTGTTTAAAGAAAAGTCCAACAAAGTCATTGTTCCTGGTTCCCATGAAGTGAGAGGAAGAAAGAAGAGACATTCCCCAGTAACTTTGGAAACACCTACCAAGCTTAAAGCAGTCCAAAGCCCAGGAGATGGTTCATATGTGCCCTCTCTTAAAGGGTTACTTAAGTCAAATATTGGCTAACCTATGTGTTGAGGAAACGGAACCTCAGTTATCAAACATGCAAACAAAGCATACAAACCAACAATAATTGCAACCAATAATTAAATGTCATGAGCCAAAGAAAAAGTTTCATTCTAAGGTCCCTATTTTTATCACTAGATGTTCCTTAGTGTTCAGATCTGATATCAGGATAATAATGAAGCATTTGGGAAGATGATGCAGCCCAGCAGTCCAGCACTGGAGACCAAAATGGAGGAGACTTGCACAGCCAACATGGATTTTCCGTTGGTGCTCACCAGTAGTGGGATTCAATTTTTTTTACTACTGGTTCTGTGGGTGTGTCTTGGTGGGCATGGCAAGGGAAGGATAGTGTAAAATATCCAGTCAGAGGTGGTATTTGCCGGTTCTCTGAACGACTCAAAATTTCTGCTACCAGTCCTCCAGAACTGGTCAGAACCTTCTAAATACCATCTCTGGTGCTCAGGTAGTGAGCATGAAAGAGACCCAGACACTGCAAAAGACCAGCATGCTGAATGTTATCAGCTTGGCTTCATTGAAGGCCTCAGGCAGGTTCCTAGCTAGAAAAGCCGCTATGAAGTAAATGACAGTTAAGAAACCTATATAGCTTAGAACAGGATAAAACATAGTAACAGAGCCTTTGTTGCATCAAAGGATGATCTCTTCAGGCTGGGAATGCAAGTCAGAGTCAGGAAATGGGGGCGAAACTCCCAGCCATATGGCACAGATATGTACATCAGAACAAGAAAGCTTGATGGAGTTGGCCAAGCTCTTCCCCAACCATCTTCTCATCCTTGTATCAACCTTTTAAATTCTCAAGACTCTTTTTTTATTGCTATGAATTCAAGATGGACTGGGATGTATATATTTTTGTATAATTTGGCATTTTGGGATGCTGCTGCTGTTATTATATTAGTATTGTTATTATTATCATCATGCTTGGGATGGTAATATTGTTGTGGGTGGCATTTTCTTATTTTGGAGAGCAGTGCATCAGAATTTCATTTTAATATGTGCCATAGTGTACACAAGAAAATGACAATTAATGATACTGAATTGAAGACAGTTTCATTCAGACTTCCAAAGACTATGTCATGGACATATTATTGAAAAGCCTTGTAGAGTTGGAAAGATGAACAACATAAAGAGACATTATATCAGCCTTAGTGGACATGTAAAAAGCTTTAAAATGGTTTCAAACTCATATATAGATACAGAGGATTTTAAAGAGAAATATTCCATTGAGGCTCAAATGTTTCATTTGAGGATTGGTGAATAAACAATTCAAAAAATGCCATCAAAGATAGTTTCAATATATAATTACTGTGGCTAGATTATTATAGGCAGAAACTTGGGAAGATTCAGCACTACCCACTATGAAGGAATGGTTGTTGAAATTGACAGAACTTGTTGAGATGGACAAACTGACCTTTTTGACATTTCAACAAGATGCTCACTGCAGAAGTGACATATTTCAAAAACCTGACTATGGCATCTTGGACTTCAGGTAGACTAAGGACAGTGGACAAATATTTATTTTATTTATTTTATTTTATTTGGTTTGTCAATTGCTTACAAGATAATTGGTATAAGTAAAAACATAGTTGTGAATACATGGATACATTTCAGAAAAAAAAAAGAAACAGTAGGACAGGGACGGTAGGCATGTTGGTGCGCTTATACATGCCCCCTACAGACCTCTTAGGAAAGGGGTGAGGTCAAAAATAGACAGTCTAAGGTTAAAGTTTTTGGGGTTTGGGGAAGAAACCAGAGAATCAGGTAGAGTATTCCCGACATTGACCACTATGTTGCGGAAGTTGTATTTCCTGCAATCAAGTTTGGTGCGATTAATCTTGAGTTTGTATCTATTGTGTGCACTTGTATTGTTATGGTTGAAGCTGAAGTATTCATTGACTGGTAGGACATTGCAATGTATGATTTTATACACAATACTTTGATCGGATAGAAGGCGGCATAGTTCTCGGTTTTCTACATCTAGAATTTCAAGTCTGGGGCATAAGGTATTCTGCAACGAGTAGAGGAGTAATGTATTGGTTAATAATTAATTCCATAAGTTTACAAGTGATGCAACATAAAGAGATTGGTCTGTAATTTTCAAGTAGGCTGGGATGTCCTTTTTGAAGATGGGGATAACTGTGGGTTGTGATCATAGTTTTGGCAAGGAGCTGGTCCTGAAAGATTTTTTGGAGATTATGCTTCGAGCTTTGGCTATGGCAGTGGATAGCTTTTCAAAGAAGTAGGCACATATTCCATCCGGTCCAAAAGAAAGAGACGGTTTTAGATTGTGTAGTCCTTTTTCAATATTGTCTACTATAAAATTGATTTGTGTTAGATCATTGTAATTGTCTGTGGTTCGACTAGGAAATACTGGGCATGATCCATTGCTGTTTACAAATACTGAGCCAAAGATTGTGCTAAAGAGGTTAGCTTTAATAGTATCATCGTTGCAGTCTTCACCATTACATCCTTTCAGGGGTGGGATGGACCTTGAGTCTTTTAGTTTGTTGTTTTTTACAAAATTGTAGAAAGCACGGGTGGAATTGGTGGCATAAATTTTTGTATTGGCTTTTGTAGTTGGCAACGTGACCAGATTTGTTTTTCTGCTGAAGTGATCACTTTTATATGTATTTTTTATATATCTTTTAAAGTGCCTTGAGGATTAAAAATAATCACTATTTTCCGAATACCATTTAATTAATTCAAACAAAATCATTGGCCTATTATATATGGAGAATATGCTTGGGTCATTTTCTAGGTGTGGCCTATTGGAAAATGTTCAGACTTAAATTTCCTCTGTCTCACATTTCTACATTTCTTTTGGTCAAATGCTGTTCCTTTGTATTCAGGTCTGGTTTCAGAATGATAATGTAGCATTTGGGGATGAAGATGCAGCCCAGCAGATCAGCACTGGAGGCCATGATGGAAAAGACCTGCACAGCCATTATGTATTTCCCTTTGGTGCTCAGGTAGGTGGGCACAAAAGTCACCCAGACACTGCAGAAGACCAGCATGCTGAAGGTGATCAGCATGGCTTCATTGAAGGACCCAGGCAGATTCCTGGCCATGAAAGCCACCGTGAAGCAGATGGCAGCCAAGATACCCATGTAATTAAGGCTGACGTAGAACATGATGACAGACCCTTCGTTGCATTGCAGGATGATCTCTCCAGGCTGGGAGTGAAGGTCAGAGTCAGGAAATGGGGGAGAAACTCCCAGCCAAATGAAGCAGATGATAATTTGAACAGCAGAACATGAAAGGTTGATGGAGTTGGCCAAGCTCTTCTCTAACCATCTCTTCATTTGGTTTCCTGGTTTTTTGGCCAGAAAAGCCAGTACCACTGTGATCGTTTTGGCCAGGAGAGAAGAAATTGCAACTGAGAAGATGATGCTGAACACCGTTTGTCGTAGAAGGCAGGTGACTTTCCTTGGTTGACCAATGAAGAAAAAAGAAGACAAGAAGCAAAGCAGGAGGGAGATCAGGAGGATGTAAGAGAGGTCTCTGTTGTTGGCTCTGACAATGGGAGTTTCTCGATATTGAATGAATACGATTAAATTAAGGCCTGTGCTTAGGAACAAAATTAAGGTAAAAGAGACCAGAATGATACTCAGATGTTCTTCATAAGACAGGAAGGTTAGAATTTTGGGGATACATTGGACTCGATCCTCATTTGGATATTGATCATCCAGGCCCTTAGTGCATTTTTCTGTATCTGAAAATGCCAAAAGGATTATTGGTTTTGACAATCTCCCAATTTACATTTTAAGAAGTGGCTTCTTTGTACACCAGTTGACACTTCCAAATTTATTTTTAACACTTTCCCAAAACAAAGATAGCAAGAATATGTCTCCCTCCCTCCCTCCCTCCCCCCTCTTCCTCGCCCCTGTCTCTCCATCTCCCCTGTCTCTCCATCTCCCCTGTCTCTCCCTTTATCTCTTTCTCACACAAACTATATGAGTGTGTGTGTGTGTGTGTGTGTGTGTGTATAAATATATGGCTCTTTGGTTATTCGGGCTTTCTCACACATAAAATTGGAAGTATCTAGGTGACATTTCGATGAAGTCTCATTCATCATCTTCAATCTTGTGTCTTCAGCTGCATGCTTCTCGGAATAATGTGAATTTGGAGCTGCTTCTTCCTTTTCACTGCTGATGGGTGTGTGACCTGATTGGGTGGGGGCTTGGCTGTGTTCTGATTGGTTGGGGGTGTATTCTGTTCAGGTGGGGGCCTGGTTGTGCTCAGGTTAGTCTTATTTGGCTGTGTTCTGATTGGTTGGGGGGGGTTGGCTGTGTTCTGATTGGCTGGGGGTGTGTTCTGTTCAGGAGGGGGCCTGGTTGTGCTCAAGTTCGTCTTAGTAATCAAAACCCCAACCAGTCAGAATACAGCCAAGGCCCCACCCAATCAAGTCACACCCCCACTAGCAGTTAAAAGGAAGAAGGAGCTGCAAGCTCACATTACTCCGAGAAGTACAAAGCCGAATACACAAGCCTGAAGATGATGAATGAGACTTCATCGAAACATCACCTAGATACTTGAAATATTACACGGGAGAAAACCTGAATAAGCAAAGATCCACACACAAATACCTGCGAAAACCTCAGAAAGCAGATATATATCTGTATCTATTTCTATATCTATATCTATATCATCTATATCTGTATCTATATCTATATCTACATCTACATCTACATCTACATCTATATCCATATCTCTATATCTATCTATCTATCTATCTATCTATCTATCTATCTGTCTATCTATCTACATATATGTATAGATATGGGGGGGGGGGGAAATTGCTGAACTAAAGGCCCTGTCACACTGCCCAACGGATGCAAAACGTTAGTAAAAAGGACACAGCGGATGAGCAAAATGTTCCATCCGTTGTTATCCGCTCTCAAAAGGTGCTAAAATTTGCATAACCAGAGTGGATAACACGAAAAGGAACGGACGCGGGGAGGACGCAGAGCGGATGGAAAGCAGATGTGGAACAGAAGCCTAGCGGATGGAAGCAGATGGGATCGGATGGCACATCCGCAAGGCTTCCGGGGGGCCTCAGAAAAGTGGAGGCGGAACGGACACAGCGGATACAGAGCAGACGCGGAACGGATGAAGCGGATGCACAGCGGATGCACAGCAGATGCACAGCGGATGAAGCGGATGCACAGCTGAAGCCTAGCGGATGCACAGCAGAAGCCGAACGGATGCCGAGCGTTAATTGTGCATGCGGGGGGGGTGCATTGCGTAAGCCCCGCGGATATAAAGGGAAGCAGCTCCCAAGCAGGTCACCATTCGGAGGAAAGACCTGCTGCCGGATACATCGAGTCCTTGCCTGCCCTGCCTGCATGCCTGCCTGCAAGCCTTGCTGCAAGCCTTCCTACCAGCCTGCCTCCAAGCCTGCCTCCCAGCCTCCTGGCCAGCCTCCCTGCCCGCCTTGCTCTCTGCCTATCTGCCAGCCTTTCTCCAGCCTGCCTTCCAGCCTCCCTGCCAGCCAGTCTGCCTGACAGTCCTGGTGCCTGCCTGCCTGCCTGCCTTCCTGCCAGGCTTCCTGCCAGGCTTCCTGCCAGCCTTGGTGCCTGCCTGCCTGCCAGGCTTCCTGCCAGCCTTGGTGCCAGGCTTCCTGCCAGCCTTGGTGCCAGCCTTCCTACCAGTCTTGATGCCTGCCAGCCTACCTGCCAGCGAGAAACCCCACAACCATGGGGAAGAAGCGAAACCCTCAGCAACCTGCCGCCATCCCTGGCAAGAGGGACAGGGCCACCCTCCCGCCCCCTGTCCCTGACTCTGCTTCTGCTGGGGCTTCTGCTGCTCAGGCTCGCTCTTCTGGTGCTGGAGCTTCTGCTGGCGCTGCTCCTGGCATTGGTGCTTCTGCTCGTGCTTATCCTGCTGAAGCTGCTCCTGGCGGTGATGCTTCTGCTGGTGCTTACTCTGCTGAAGCTGCTCCTGGCGGTGGTGCTTCTGCTTGTGCTTACTCTGCTGAAGCTCCTCCTGGCAGTGGTGCTTCTGCTGGTGCTTACTCTGCTGAAGATGCTCCTCGTCCTACTGGTCCTGCTGGTCCTTCTCGTGCTCCTGGACTTGCTTGTCCTGCTCGTCCTGCTCGTGCTCCTGGTCTTGCTCATCCTGCTCGTCCTGCTCGTCCTGCTGGACCTGCTCTTGCCCCTGGTCCTGCTCGTGCTCCTGGTCTTGCTGGCACTGCTGGTGCTTACTCTGCTGCTGCTGATCCTGGTCCTGCTGGTGCTGGTGCTGGTGCTGGTGCTGGTGCTGGTGCTGGTGCTGCTGGTGCTGGTGCTGCTGCTGCTGCTGCTGCTACTGCTGCTGCTGCTGCTGCTGCTGATGATGATGATGATGATGATTATGATCCTGCTGGTGATGATGATGATGATGATGATGATGATGATGATGATGTTGATGATGATGATGATCCTGCTGGTGCTGCTGCTGGTGGTGTTGTGGAGGAGCAGCCCCTACTACCTGGGAGCCCCTCTGATGAGGGTCCATCTGGTTCTGCCAAAGGGAAGAAGAGGTGTATGCGACAACGGGAGAGGAGGCAATACTCCATTGAGGAGGAACACGAGGATGAGGTGCTGGAGTGGCTGAGAGAGAATGACTATCTGTGGCGGAAGGGACACTGGCTGTACGGGGAAACCAAGCGGAAGCATGCTGCTTGGAGAGAGAAGGTGGAGAGTATGGGCTACACTTCGGAGGTGCTCCTCAGCTGGTGGAAGCACATGCACACCTGGTACGGGAAGCTGCACCTGAAGAAATCTGGCTAGGCCGCGGTCAAGCTGACAGACAGAGAGACTTACGTCATGGCCAGGTGCAGCTTCCTGGAGGTTGAGATCCGCCACCGAGGAGCAGCCCCTCTGTCTACCCTCTCTCTCTGGCAGCTTGCTGAGAGCCAGTCCTCTTCCGGCCGAGAGTCAGTTCCTGTCTCCAGGCAGGTGTCTGTGGAGCGTGCCACGGCGGAGAAGCCGCGGACAGGTGTTGTAACCATAGTGGAGTGTGTGGAGGACTCCCTGGTGCGGTGGGAGAAAAGAGATGGCGCGTCCACCACAGCCGTACCCACATCCACCCCCAGCTCCACCTCCACAGAAAGGCAGAGAGCCAGACAGCAGGAGGGGCAGAGCCACACTGCTGGAGATCAGGGACACCATCCGGACCAGCATAGATCTCCTCTCTCAGCTGGTCCACACCGATACCTCATCTTCCAACCGCAAGCCCTTCCTCACCTATGTCAACCAGACCCTCGTGGACATGGCGGAACCCCAGTACCAGGTGGTAAAGGACTGGATCACCAAGCTGCTTCACAACCTTCCAGATCCAGAGGAACCTGCTCCCACCCAGTCCAGATCTGCTCCTCCACCCCAGGTGATGTCCCTCCCATTTCAAGGCTTCCCACAGGCCCTCACCTACCAGGGCTATGGCTACCAGGAGGTCCAGCAGCACAGGCAGCAGCCCTTCCCAGTCCAGGCACAGAGTCATCGGATGCCACTGTTGCCACCGGTTCCACTGATGCCACCGATGCCACCCACGATACTGATGCCACCGACGCCAACGATGCTACCCACGACACTGATGCCACCCATGCCAACGATGCCACCCACAACACTGATGCCACCCACGCCACCGATGCCACCAACGCCAGTCCTCACCCAGCTGCAGACCAGACAGCTCCACTACACTGCTCCTTCCTCCACCCCACAACCAAGCCCGGCCTCAGTACATCTGTCCTCGGTACTGGGGCTGACACCCCATGGCATGGAGGAAGGAGCTCTAACATCACGGGGCTGACCCAGCTGTCTGAGAGCTTTCTCAACACACCGTCACCTCTAGTCCTCTCGGGGCCAGGCACCCCAGTGGGGCTTCAGACCAGGACTCCAGCACCAGCGACCTCCTCAGCACCTGGACCTTTCACCCCTGAGACTGGGCACACCTCCGAGTGACCAAGAGGAGTGCCAGAGACTGGCTGGCTGGCTACCTGTGGACTTTATTTGGACACTTGACTTGGGTTATTTTTCTTTTACAGCTTGTTGTTCAATAAAGTTTATCTTTGATTCACACACTTGCTTCATTTCTTTTTTTTAATAAAGTCTTGGTGGAAACTTTTAGAATTGGTCTAAGCCTTTGCATGCTTGTGGGATGGATTAAGATAGCAGTGGGGTGGGCAGGGATAGCTTCACTTTGTTCACATACAACTCTCTAACTAGTTACAAACATTTGCAGGAGATGCAACTGTTGACATATTCTGCATTTAGTTAATCCCTTTTGCTTTTGGAATAAAGGACTTTTCTACTTAATTAAATCTGGAGGGATGGAATTAAAATCTTATGCATTAATTGAAAACCAGTGGGTTTTTTTCATGATTGTATCAACATTAATTCTTCCATTCTTCACTGTATCCATGGCTTAAAGTATAATAGTGTATTCATGTTAAATTTTATAATATTTTTTCCTAAAAGATTTATTAAAGTTTTCTTCTGTTATATTGATAAAAGTAGAATAAAACTGTGGTGAAGAAAGAAACATCTGACTGGTAGGATCTGCAAAGGCTGTGAAACATTGCAAAGCTTCTCCCCTTTGAAAGTGGTCTATAGTAGTCTCCCGGTTAAGACATAAGAGCACCTATACTTCTCCCACCTTGTTGTGCAATTTCAGCCATGACAGAATATCTCTATTGATAATAAATCTCTGCCTTTCAAAACTCCCCAATTGCTTGTCAATAGGATCCAACTGGGGAAGAACTTCATAAGCACCCAACTTATGATGTTCAGATCTGCAGCTACATCTCCATTTTGGTCCAAGTGCAATTTCCAATGGGAAATATTGCAAAACTCATTCTTCTCCAGAAATGGATGGAACTAGAATAGAAAAAAACCAGGAATTTTAAAAGCAGAAATTTGGTTTCTTATCCCAGAAACCAAGATTCACATTTGAATCTTACTTCTACAGTTGTCTAATTTGCAAATATGGTGAGTTGGGAGAACAGGTGCTACCACTATCTTCAAAAGTGAAAAGGACTCAGATAAATTGGTCAATGATATGTGGAAAAAAGTATGCATTGACAAAATATACAATTGACTAAATTTGTCTATTAAAGAGAACATTTAGAACGCATCACAAATAAAGAGAGCAAAGAAACAAACAAAATATTCAGAAATTCCTTGGAAAAAATGGTGATTATCAGAAACTATGGCATTCTCAAGAAGAAAGTTGCCAGGCTAATCTTCCAAGTAGACCAGATGGGAAACATGTCTATCTGAGCTTATTCTACATTATTTTAAAGGTACATTGAGAAATGCTTGCAAAGGGAAAATATGAAGAGATCATGATAGGAGTATATACCAGATATGGGAACCAAGTACTGGAAAACTGTTTGATAAAAAACACCATCTAAGCAATTAGAAATGTTTATGTTTTTATGTTTATTGGCTATGTGTAACTTTTAGGTTTCATATTTTATGATTTTTTGTATTATGTATATATATATTTAATAATTAATAAAGTTTATTTTTAAAATTAAAGAAGAGATACTTGGAATTCTTATTGTACACATTTATTATTTGTAAACAACAAACTAAAAGACTCAAGGTCCATCCCACCCCTGAAGGGACGTAATGGTGAAGACTGCAACGATGACACTATTAAAGCTAACCTCTTTAACACATTCTTTGTCTCAGCATTTGTAAACAGCAATGGATCAATCATGCCCAGTATTTCCTAGTCGAACGAAAGACAATTATAATGATCTTATACACATTGATTTTACAAAAGACAATGTTGAGAAAGCACTATGCTGTCTAAAACCATCTCTCTCTATTGGACCGGATGGAATATGTGCCTACTTCTTAAAAAAGCTACCCACTGCCATAGCCGAACCTCTAAGCATAATTCTTTGAAAAATCTTTCAGGACCAGCTCCTTGCCAAAACTATGGTCACAAGCCACGGTGATCCCCATCATCAAAAAAGGATACCCCAGCCTACTTGAAAATTACAGACCAATCTCTTTATTCTGTGTCATCTGTAAAGTTATGGAATTAATTATTAACCAATGCATTATCCTCCATTTAGAGACAAATACCCTATTCTCAAATAAACAATTTAGTTTCAGAAAAAAACTATCATGTAATCTGCAACTGTTACACCACAAAAACATATAAACTACACAACTCGATCAGGGCAAAGCAATGGACACAATCTACATAGACTTCTGTAAAGCCTTTGATTCAGTTGTACATGACAAACTACTCCTAAAACTAAAATCTTACGGTATCTCTGGCCAACTGCATAATTGGATAGAAGCATTCCTGGCAAACAGACAACAAATGGTCAAAATTGGGAGCTTCCTATCAATTTATTTACCTGCCAACAGTGGTGTCCCCCAAGGCAGTGTTCTAGGACCAACTCTCTTCATACTCTACTTAAATGACCTCTGTGATCATATCTTGAGCAACTGCATTCTCTTTGCTGATGATGTAAACCTATTCAACACCACAGACAATACTGCTACCATTCAAAAAGATCTCGACTATGTATTAGAATGATCAAACAAATGGCAACTTCAAATCTCAACAAATAAATGCTTTCTCCTACATATTGGCCAAAAAAAATCAGAAAATAAAATATAGGCTGAATAGTCAAGACATTGTTGATGATCCAAACTCTGTCAAGGATCTTGGAGTACTCATCTCAAATGACCTAAATGCAAGAACCTACTGTAACTATATAGCCAAAAAGGCATTAAGAGTTGTTAGCCTCATCTTACATAGCTTTTTCTCTGATAATATTACACTAATAACTAGAGCATACAAAACATTTGCTAGGCCAATATTCAATAAAGCTCATCAGTCTGGAACACACTTTACATATCTGATATTAACACAGTTGAGAAAGTCCAGAAATATTTCACAAGAAGAATTCTCCACTCCTCTACTCATTGCAGAATACCTTATGCCACCAGATTTGAAATTCTAGACCTAGAAAACCTAGAACTATGCCGCTTTCAGTCTGATCTAAGTATAGTATATAAAATCATGCATTGAAATGTCCCACCTGTTAATGAATACTTCAGGTTCAACTATAACAATACAAGAGCAAACAATAGATACTGTCAGTCTTCAAGATCTTTTGCTATTGCTTTGCATCTTTTCGACTGCCATAAGTAACGGGTGGTGGTGGAAAAGGGAGGTAGGAATAGTTGGGGAAGTGAGGTGGAGGTGTTACATTCATCTGTTGTATAAATGGCAGGGGGGAGCATAAAATAGAGTTAGGTTTCTATTTCTCGCTTAGCTTTCTTCTCTCTGTGCAACTGCAATCCGTTATCAAACTATGCCAAGGTCAACGGACAGAGGCCTCATCATCACCTGAAGATGCCCACATGATCATATCCACAACTTCTAATTGGAAGTGTCATTTGAACTATTGGGGGTGGGAACATTTCCATCACTTTCTATATGTGAATTGCGCACCTAAATTCTCAGATTCAGAATTCTTTGGTTGCTACCACTTCACTTTCAGTAAAAGATATCTTTTCTCTAAACTAAAGAGTCTAAGTATTTCTTTCCTGGATTTTGAATGGAGCTCCGCCTGACATTTTTCTGAGTCTCACCCACCTGCCCACCCGGAGAGAATACCCAATTTTCTTCTGAGGGGGCCTGGACATCATGGCATCTTCAAATAGTGACCAGGAGGATCTGGGAGCCATTGGAGGCCAAGATTCTTTGCTGGTTCAGGAAGCCCAATCGCTAGCAGAGCTCAGTCTGGAAGAGGATCCAGCTGTGAAGCCCAGATGGTCGGTGGGAATTGGTTGGAAAGATCCGGAGAAGGACACCCCCCCCCGGGGTCACAACTACCCACCGGCATGGAAAAGAGGAGCCTTGGCAAGAGAAGGAAAAGAGGGAACTCTTGCTGGATCAAGCCAGGAGACTCCTGAATGAAGCCTTTGAACAACCTCAAGCTCCACAAAGGTATGAAGGGGGAGGGGAAGTAGCCTGAGCCAGAAGAAGCAGAGAAGCTCCCTCTCCCATAAATCAACCCAATCCAGCAGCAGCCCCGGGGCCTTCAGCGGGAGGTGTGATTCCTAGAAGGTGTAGAGCTCCTAGGCTGCCTCCATTAGAAGTGAAATACGGAGGGGTTCCCAAAGCTTTGGGATTTTTCCTAGCTCAAGTATGGAGCCATATGGAGGAGTATGGGGAGGATTTTCCCTCAGAAGCAGCCAAAGTGAGGTGTGTTACCAGGGCTCTGGAGGGAATAGCGGCAGAGTGGATGGTGACTTTGCATAATGATAATGCTCCCCAGTTGCTGAATTATAACCTATTTATGGCTGCACTGCGGGCTAGGTTTGAGGACCCACTGGCGGAGCGCAAGGCCCGAATTAGGATGAAAACCATAAAACAGGGGCGGAGGTCTGTGGCTGATTACACTCAAGAATTTAGACAGTTAGCAGGCCATTTCCGAGGCTGGCCCCAAGAAGCCCTGATAGAACTGTTTAAAGATGATTTAAATGAAGATGTGTACCAGAGATGCACTGCTAGAAGAGACCCCAATGACTTGCAGATGTGGTACCTGCTGGCAGAAGAAGTGGAAATTGATTTAATCCGAAGTAAACGGCGGGGAGGTTATGGGTGGAGCAAGTTTTCCCCCTCGCACTCTCAAGAGGCTCCTAAACCTCAGAAGGGAGGAGTGGCGGCAAGACCCAACCCCTCGGCCTGCTTTCGATGCAGGAAAGAAGGTCACCGGGCTGTGAACTGCAGAGTCAAGTTGGAGCCAAAGGAAGGAAAGAAACCTGAAAAGTCCCCAGCGAAGCCTCGCGAAACAGCACTAAAGTCGAAAGAGACAGCAGAGGTCGCCCGTCCCGCAGGAGAGGAATCAGAAGCCCCAGTGACCCCTGAGGAGGAGGATTCTGACTCGGAATACGACTTCCTGGTAAGTCCAAGCGTGGTCCCTATGACCATTCCAGTGAAGTTGAGGGTACCCAATTCAGGGGTCGAAGGGGAAATGCTAGCCCTGTTAGATTCTGGGTACACCAGGTGTATAATAAACATGGAAGTAGTGAAGAAAATGGGCCTAAAGTTAAAACCATTGAAGATGCCCATTTCCTTTTGCCAACTAGATGGATCAGTGGCTGGAGGTTGCCCTGCACGTTTTGTCACGGAACCTATAGAAATGGTCATGGGAGAGCATGATGAGACCCTGCGTTTTATTGTGGTCCCTGGGATGGAGCAACCATTAATACTGGGATTGCCCTGGCTCCAGAAATGGAACCCCCAGGTTAACTGGAGAAAGGGGTTGTTGTGTATACGCACAAAGCAGCGACCGGGAGGAGGGGCCAGATCTCAGCCGAAGCCTGGGGGCCTAATTGAAATAGCTTCCACAGGTACTGAGCCCGTAAAAGATGAGGAGTAAATTCCTAAAGAGTATTGGGATTTAAAAGAAGTGTTCAGTGAGAAGGCCTCGGATGAGCTTCCGCCTCACCGACCAACAGACTGTGCTATTGAGATTTTGCCTGGGGTGAAGCTCCTGAAACCAAAGTTGTACTCAATGACCCCACGGGAATTGGAAGAGCTAAGATTGTTTATTGATAAAAATTTGGAACATGGTTTCATTCAACCTGCTAGACCCCGGGTAGCGGCCCCAGTGTTCCGTGAAAAGAAAGATGGTTCCAAACGCTTGGTGGTGGATTACAGAAATTTGAACGCTATTTCTGTGGAAAACGTGTACCCCCTTCCTTTGATGAAGGACATGTTGGCCCATTTAGCGAAGGGAAAGATCTTCATGAAGTTGGATTTGAGAGAAGCATACTACCGGATTCGAATTAAGGAAGGGGATGAGTGGAAGACCGCTTTTAACTGCCCGATGGGATGTTTCCAATTCAACATTCTTCCTTTTGGTTTACAAGGGGCCCCAGCTGTATTCATGCAAATGATCAATCAAGTGTTACATGAACATTTATACAGGGGGTTTTTGGTTTATCTTGATGATATCCTTATCTACACGGAGACCCTGGATGATCATGTGAAGTTAGTGCGGTCGGTTTTACAGAAACTGTGTGCCGCTAAGTTGTATGCTAAATTGTCAAAGTGTGAATTCCACCAAGACAAAATTGACTACTTGGGTATAGCATTTCATCCGAAGGCATAGAGATGGATCCAGAGAAGGTGCGTGCCGTTCTGGAGTGGGCTCCACCACGCTACAGAAAACAACTTCAAAGCTTTTTGGGATTTGCAAATTTTTATCGGCAATTCATCCCGACGTTTGCTAAGATAGCAATGCCCATCACAAATCTCTTGAAAACAAAAGGGGAGGTGAAGCCAAGGCCAGAAAAGCTGCTGGAATGGTCCATGGAGTGCCAAGCCGCTTTTGAAAAGCTAAAATGACTGTTTGCTGCAGAACCAGTGCTGAAACACCCAGATATGGACACTCCTTTTGTGATTCAAGCTGATGCAAGTGATGTAGCTATTGGAGCGGTATTACTTCAAATCAACAAGAAAGGGACCTTACAGCCTTGTGAGTATACCTCCCTTAAACTGTCTGAAACAGAGAGAAGATGGGCCGTCTGGGAGAAAGAAGCTTTTGCAGTTCGTTGGGCCTTGCTGATCTGGAGACATTTCCTGGAAGGAGCAAAACACCCGTTTGAGGTATGGACAGATCATAAGAATCTGGAAGCCTTAAAAACACCCCGGAAACTGTCCCCTAAATAAGTTCGCTGGGCCCAGTACTTCAAGCGATTCAATTTCTCATTGAAGTACATTCCAGGCGGGAAGAACTTCATGGTGGATGCTCTCTCTAGACTACCTCAATATAATAGTATGCGTCAGGAGGTGATAAGCCCAATTGTCTCAGCCAAACACCTAGCTGCCCCAGTGGTCACCAGAGCCCAAAGGAAAAATCAAGAAGTGGTTTTATCGAATGACCTAACCGAACAATTAAAAGAAGCTTTAAAACTGGACGAATGGTTCTTGGCTCATTCAAGTGACTATACAATTAGAGATGGTTTGGCTTGGGTGGGGGCCAAGTTGTATGTGCCACAGGTACTGAGGAGCCAAATACTACAACAGGCTCATGATTCTAAAGCAGCTGGCCATTTCGGATTTGTGAAGACCTTACATCTGGTCAAGCGGCAATTCTGGTGGCCTACTTTAAAGAAGGACATTGAAGCTTATGTAGCTAGCTGTCCGATTTGTGCTTCGGCAAAGAGACCTCCTGGTAAGCCAGTAGGATTGTTACAAAATGTAGCTAGACCAACGGCTCCCTGGAAGGAAATCTCTATGGACTTTATAGTAGAATTACCCGAAAGTGGTGGAAACACGGTCATCTGGGTAGTGACTGATTTGTTTTCCAAACAAGTACATTGCATACCTTGTTCCAAGATTCCCTCTGCTAAGACGCTGGCTAAACTGTTTATATCACATATCTATAGGTTACATGGCGGCCCGGAATGCATAATCTCTGACAGAGGGGTCCAATTTACCTCAAAACTTTGGAAAGAGTTCCTGAAGTTAATAGGCTCCGCCCAGGGGTTAAGCTCTGCCCACCACCCCCAAACAAACGGGGCCTGTGAGAGGACTAACGTAGTGTTAGAACAATATCTCAGATGTTACATAAATTATCAACAAGATAACTGGTCCGAATTACTACCATTTGCTGAAGTGGAATATAACAACTCCGTACACAGTAGTACTGGATTTACTCCATTTAAAGTGGCTTCGGGACAAGATTTCGTTCCCATACCTGAACTTCCTCATGAAAAGCCCAACATCCATTCGTTGGATGAATGGATAACTCAACTCCAACTTAACTGGCCAGTAACACGCAAAGCATTAGATGAGGCCCATCAAGCTCATAAGAAATTTGCAGACAAGAAAAGATCCCCACAGAAAGAATATAAAGTGGGCGACAAGGTTTTCCTGTCCACTAGATACCTGCAGACCACTCAAAAGTCAAAGAAGCTTGGTCCTAAATACGTTGGTCCATTCACAATTGAACGGATTATAAATCCTGTAACGGTCCAGCTGAACTTACCCAAAACTCTTTGACGAATTCATCCGGTTTTCCATGTTAGTTTGCTAAAACCTGAACGTACTTCTGACCTAAGACCCATCCAGACTGACTCTCCCATACCAATATTGATTGAAGGGGAACAACATTTTGAAGTTAAAGAAATTCTGGATTCTCGCAAATGGAGGGGTCGACTCCAGTATCTTGTAGCCTGGAAACATTTCCCTTCTTCACAAGCCGAATGGGTTAATGAAACCGATGTTAAAGCCCCCAAGTTGATCAAAGCATTTCATTCCAAGTATCCTGATAAGCCTTAGGAGTGTATTGTTTTGAAATTGTTTAATGATTAATAATTGTTTTTATATTTTCTCCTCTCTTTCGTAGGACTTCTAGGCCTGATGATTTCCCTTTTTCTAGGAGGGCCGAATGTCAGTCTTCAAGATCTTTTGCTATTGCTTTGCATCTTTTCGACTGCCATAAGTAATGGGGTGGTGGTGGAAAAGGGAGGTAGGAATAGTTGGGGAAGTGAGCTGGAGGAGTTACATTCATCTGTTGTATAAATGGCAGGGGGGAGCATAAAATAGAGTTAGGTTTCTATTTCTCACTTAGCTTTCTTCTCTCTGCACAACTGCAACCCGTTATCAAACTATGCCAAGGTCAATGGACAGAGGCCTCATCATCACCTGAAGATGCCCACATGATCATATCCACAACTTCTAATTGGAAGTGTCATCTGAACTATTGGGGGTGGGAACATTTCCATCACTTTCTATATGTGAATTGCGCACCTAAATTCTCAGATTCAGAATTCTTTGGTTGCTACCACTTGACTTTCAGTAAAAGATGTCTTTTCTCTAAATTAAAGAGTCTAAGTATTTCTTTCCTGGATTTTGAATGGAGCTCCGCCTGACAGATACAAACTCAAGGTTAGTCGCACTAAAGATGATTTCAGGAAATACGACTTCATCAACACAGTGGTCAATGTCTGGAATACTCTACCTGACTCTGGTTTCTTCACCAAACCCAAAAATTTTAACCTTAGACTGTCTACTATTGACCTCACCCCTTTCCTAAGAGTTGGTAGGGGGTGTGCATAAGTGTACCAATGTGCCTCCTGTCCATGTCCTATTTTTTCTTTTCTTTTTTTTATTTTTCTGAAATGTATCCATGTATTCATAACTCTGTTTTTACTTCCACCAATTATCTTGTAAGCAATTGACAAATAAAAATAAAAAAATAAATCTCCCAACAACTATTTTTACAACCTGGGAAGTTAGAGGGATCCTTATTTTTTTTATTTTTATGTGCATGCTATTTTTATTATTTATACATATAACTCAGTGCTGCTATTCTATTTTCCCCACAAAATCTACCCTGTATAGTAAGTTGGGCTGAAAGTCCAAAGTCCAGAGATTGTGGTCCATGAGGAAGAAGCTATCCTGAAGAAGGGAAGGCTTGCATGAGGTGTTGCAAAGCAGCCAAGAAGGATGAGTAGGGTATCTGGAAAAAGAGAAGACACCTTCTGGTTGATGACTCAACTGTATGAAGTGTCTGTTTAGGAAAGGATGTGGACAGGGCCTCTCAGGTGTAATGCAACCCCATCCAGCTACACATGTTAAATTTCTGGATATTGGAGATCCAGGCAGCAGAAGCCATTTGGTGTTGCTTGGCTCTTGAGCCCCATGCCCTCCACACAATATTATTGTCTGTGTAATTAGATTTTCCAAGTTGTTAGCCTTTGGTGGCATAAGGAGAAGGTTCCTCTCCTCCTTTGAAGTGTCATGCCCTTCTTGGAATCTGATTCTGAAGGGGAGATTGAGCAGCTGACAGGGAGTGCGAGTGTGGCTCCACTGGCTGTGGAAGAAACAGTCCTTCTGGGCATTCAGAGGAAGACCTTGGGCCATTCCCTCTTCATCCCAGGGCACAAAGGGAGGAATGGAGAAGGGAGGATCCTGGCTTATGAGAGAGAAAAAGGCCCTTTCATTAGTTGCAGCTGGAAGAACAGGATATAAGTGGGGCATTTGCACACAGTGCTTTGTTGGAAGCAAAGCATGCATTTTCTTCATCAAGGCTTATGTGGGTTTTTGTGTCCTCCCAACTGGAGGTTCTGCATTCTCTTTTGAAAGTCTGCAATTTATCATCCGGACCTGCCGTGTTAATTACTAAAGTGTGGTTTGTGTTGGGTCTTTATTTTGGGTTCAGACTGAATTTCTGCCCTTCGTAGACTGTTTTTTGAAGAATTTGATATACAGCTGAGGATAATTGTAAACTGGGGGCAAGTTGAAGTCCTGAAAGGGAATTTATTCTCCTTTGGTGACTTTGTTATTTTTGTGACACACCCTGGGTTATCACATGGAGTTTCATGGATCCTGGTAGGGACTCCATACCTGCCACGGCTGCAGCCTCGGAGCCTCCAATGTCTTTTCACTCCTCTTGCTTCTCCTCCTGGATCTGGATGAATATGCATCTTTCAAGGCATAGGCCAGAGTCCTAATAACACTGTGCAGATGGAGGTGAAAAGAGATCCATATCCTTCTCCTTTCCTCTATGACCCTCAGTAGTGCTCTCTGGCTGCATCTTTTCCGACTCTTCACAGAAAAAACATGCTTTGAAAAGGAACATTGAAAACATCTATTTTCCAATTGCATGAAGATTTTGATTCCAAAGAGATCATCTGGCCTTTTCTTTTCATGAAAAGCAAAGCTCCAAATACTATGGACATATTTGTAAAGGTTCTCCCGTCTCTCTACCAAATAATCGATGCTTTCCACTATCCAGACTTTTCCGTCGATACGTCCTGGAACACCTTCAGACATCAACTGCAAAGTATGAATTCTGTCCCAAACATTAACATGCTCTATGTAGTTCACAAAGACATTGACATGTCTCCATTTAGAGACAGCATCCTTGAGCGGTGTTGTATATCCAGTCGCTGTGAATCGTTGTGATATAACAACACAAATTCCATTGTGGACAAGCATAGGAATAAAAGTCTTCATGAAATTCTCTCCCTCCTCTGTGTCTGAAGCAAAGACACCAATCAAGGTCCACCAGAAATAAAGGAGCAGTTGGACAATTGCTGGATATGTGAATCCTTTTTTGGGGAGAATCTGGTAGAAAAAAGGAAATTGACTTTTATCACTCAGAGTCTCTGAAAGAATTGCATCACTGATCTGCAAAAGCAATGAAGAATGCTATGCTGTATTTGGGGTCAGATCAAGTCCAAAATGCTAGATTTTAATAAATCCAACTTGCTACTCATAAACATGTTAGAATAGTATGTTGTTAATTACTGAAACAAAATCAAAATTCAGGATCCGGAATACAGAATGTAAAATATAGAATACAGAACATTAGCAAGACTGCAAAAAAAAAAAATTAAAAGAAATTTAAAAGAAAAATAAATAATAGAAATCTTATTTCTGTACCATGTTAGAAGTAAAAGGAAACCAGGCCACTAAAGAACACAGTGGCTGGACAGTGGACACCATCAAAGATGACACCAGCCATACCACAGAACAACTTAAAGAAGTACTACAAGATCAGATGATGCGGAGAGATCTGGGCCCAAATCACATATGCTTCTATAAAGATCTTGGATCAGGGGCAGCCATTGTAGTTCAATTTTAAGAACAATCCTCCACAATAGTTCTCTGTTTAGTTTGTCAGATGCTGCAATGAGATCTTTAAAGGCAGCAAAATCAATGTTTCCCCTGACTGACATATTTTGCAATTGTGTGGTTCAAGACAAAGCTGTTGTGAGCAGTGGATTGACTCCAAAGTTTACTTGTTCTTCTGCAAAGGAATAAGCTTTCTAAAAAATCCAGTATCAGTTCTATTCCGGAGGACCCGAGCATATATTCTAGCCACAGTATCCATCGATGAATGGGCCAGTAGCTGCTATGTTCTTTTTTATTCCTCACTGTCACATATGTGTAGCAGAAGTCCCCAAAGGATACTGATGATTTCCACCTCTCCCCACATTATATTTCAACCATGCCAATGACACCTATAAAGACCATGGTGGAAAGCAGTTCTTCAATTCTATGGACAAAATATGGTTGGATCTATCGCTCACTCAAAACCTCCATACTCACTTTACCAGATTGAGAAACACACACACACACACAAACCTGAGGGAATTTGGAGGTGCATACTAATATTGACATCTGAATGGAGGTTTCCCTCTTAGCTCCATCAAGAAGAGCCAAAAGGTTCTTCTTCCTTCCACAGCTGTAGTTGGGGACATTGGCTTGTCCAGTGGAGAGCATGTCCAGGAAGGCTTCTGAAGAAGCAAGGGTGCTGGCATAGTTGTCATGGATGTTGTAGCCAAGTGTGAGATTGTGCAGGAGCTGGGGATTCTTATTGACCATTTGAATGGCGAAAATCAAGATTAGTTGTTTAAAATATCTTGTCCAACTGTAAAAAAAAAATGTTCATGTTATTAACATCATCATCAAGAAAAACCACAAAATTATTATTTTTTAGTTTATTCTTCTTTGTCTCCACAAGCCTATTGTCTCTTTAGTCAATATAGATCAAAAGCGAAAGGCAAATGATAGCTGTACATCAGCTATAATTTTTATCAGCATTGAGAAGATGGGATAGAGAGAGTCAGTGGTGGGATTCAAATTAGTTAACAACCGGTACTCTGCCCTAATGAATTTTTCCAACAACCACCAAACTGCTCAGAAAGTTAACAACTGTTTCTTGTGAACTGTTGCAAACTGGCTGAATCCCATCACTGAAAAGAGTCCTCCACCACAGTTAAAAATACACAATTATTTGCAGCAGTCCTAATTACTAATTTTACCAGTGAGCTGTATTTAAAACCATTCAGTAGAAGTCCCATAAAATGATGAGGAAGTTCCATAACTGACCCAAAAAGTAAAGATCAAGTGTTGAATATGGCATCAATCAGTGGTTACAGAAATATGGAAATGAGGTGGGCAGAGGACCTTACAACCCTTCCAATCATTCTTTTCAACCAAACTCAGTATTCAAGTGATGAAGTCTGTATTGAATGAGAATGGATAAATAATCTGGACTTGTTTCAGGTTTCATTTGCCTGACATTTGGTTTTTAGTTTCTTCCAGAAAAGAAGACAAAAGGAGAAAGCCATTCAAGGAATTAGACAGGTCCTGCAATATATAGGTCAGTGAAATAAAGAGTATTAGGACCTCAAATGGCAGGTATGCAATCTCATCAGAATAGAATAGAATAGAATTCTTTATTGGCCAAATGTGATTGGACACACAAGGAATTTGTCTTGATGCAAATGCTCTTAGTGTACATAAAAGAAAAGATACATTCATCAAGAGTCAAGAATCATAAGGTATAATGCTTAATAATAGTCATAGGGTACAAATAAGCAATCAAATCATACTAGGAAACAGTCAATATAAATCGTAAGGATACAAGCAACAAAGTTACAGTCATACAGTCACAAGTGGGAGGGGATGGGTGATAAGGAGTGATGAAAAGATTAATAATAATAGTAAACGTAGACTTTGTGAACAGTTGGACAGTGTTGAGAAAATTATTTGTTTTGCATTTGGGAAAAAAAACTGTCCTTTTGTCTTGTTGTTCTGGGGTGCAGTGCTCGATAGCATCACTTTGAGCGAAGGAATTGAAACAGTTTATGTCTGGGATGTGAGGTGTCTGTAAATATTTTCAAATCCCACTTTTTGAGTCGTGCAGTATACTGGTCCTCGATTGAATCATACTGAAGGAGCCATGTCGAAAGGCAGAGTTCTAGGTGGTGATGTTGTTTCAGTGGAAACTATACCAACAAAATGGTCGCCTGCCCTATAAAAGTTCCACGTTTTTTTCTCATCCCAGGTATCAAAATTCAGCGGGCATTTCATTCGAAGCTTCTCAGAGACTACATGAGACACCAGCAGCATTAAAAGCAGAAGATTCATTATGTATAGGACTGAATCAATTCCCTTCCTGTTTCTAAACAAGAACAAAAAGGATTTTATGGAATTCAAACCACCCTCACTTTCCTGATTCAGGCAGAGACAAATCAATCTTTGTTGGAAAGGTGAAAAAGGTGCATTCAAGAACACAAATGCCACCTCTCCCAAACTGTGTGCCATATAGTGTATGAGCTGTGGCATTTATTCTTTTCTGATGTTAGTTTTTTGCTTCCTTCAATCTGATGTTCACATCAAATGCAGTCACTCTTGCAGAATATGTTTCAAAGAGCAGGGCGGTGATAATTACAATGAGAAATAATGTCTCCTCTGGGGATCTTGAAGTTCTTCCAAGACTCCAAGTGCAGAGGGTCAGCTGGAGAATAGGATTTAAGTGGAAAATCAAAGATATACCCCTGAAGGTGTTGTAGGCCCTCTTGTCAGGACTTGCCTAAAAAGTGATGCTGGAGGAAATTAGTTCAAAACCCAGGTAATTGACTTCTGCTGCTCTTCATTATGGAGCTTTGTCTCCAGAGGCTGCTGGGGAAGGCCACCCAGAGCTATGGAAGTTGATTAAACTCCTGGTTGATGACGCAACTTTAATCCTGCTTTTCTTCTTATGCAAACCCTGCCTAATATTAACAGTAGGGTCTTTTTCTGATTTTTCTTTTCTATTAGATCTCCATTTTTCAATCCTAAATTGGAGTTGATTTTAAAATTTCATTTCACATCAATTGCGGAAATGTCAGTTGTTGGATAAGAGCCAAGTAAGAGGCAGGAAAGTGACAGCTTGTGGACCAAATCATAGGGTATATAAAGAAAAAGTTATAGAGTGGAATCATTTTCCTTTCCCCTGCCCTTAACACCTCTGTGTTGTCCTTCCATATTCATATTAGCTACTGGGTATCTTTATATTTTGAAGTTTCTTATTTATCAAATAAAACATGGTTTTGTGAGATCTGCAGCTGGGACACTGGCAGTGCCCACTGTGTAGTGGATGGTGTAGCCTGATTTTTTTTGTCATGCCCACCAGAAACTGGCTTGGGGGTAATCTGTTGGTTCCCCTTGTTTTTTGTGGAACATGGTAGAGAGGAGCCGCTTTGGCTCTCCAATCTATGAGATTGTGTGTAAACTCTCCCCAAAATACTGCCAAGAGGTTGATAGGTGTGGTTGGAGTTTCCATTTTCCTGAATAATACCAAAAGTGCTTTTTCAAGAGGAAACTGGATTTGGCCTCTTTCTGGTTTTTCTCTGAAGATGTTTCGCTTCTCATCTTCTTCAGCTCTGAGGGGATACTGGGGAATGGAAGGATTTATACTCCTTGTAGACTCCTTGTTTATACTAACAGATAATCAAAGTTGGAATGGACCTTGGAGGTCATCTAGTCCAACCCCATAGCCAAGCGGGAGACCCTACACCATTTATGACACATGGGAGTCCAATATCTTCTTGAAAGTCTCAAGTGATGAAGCTCCCACAACTTCCGAGGGCAACTTCTGTTCCATTGGTTGATTGTTCTCCCTGTCAGAAAGTTTCTCCTTATTTCCAGGTTGAATCTCTCCTTGTTTAGTTTCCATCCATTATTCCATCCATTACAGGCACTTTAGAAAAATAGCTTGACCCATTCCTCTCTGTGGCAGCCCCTCAAATATTGGAAAACTGGTATCATGTCTCCCCTGGTCTTTCTCTTTCCTAGACTAGCCAGGCCCAGTTCCTGTAACTGTTCTTCATATGTTTTCGTCTCCAGTCCTCTCATCATCCTGATTGCTCTTCTCTGTTCTTTTTCTAGAGTCTCAACATCTTTTTCTGTAATGTGGTGAACAAAACTAGATGGTGTGGTCTTACTAAGGCTTTATAGTGTGGTATTAGTACCTCACATAATCTCAATTGTATCTTTCTGTTAATGCAATTTAGGGTTGAATCCTTAAATCCTTCCATTCCCCACTATCCCGTTAGAGCAGAAGAAGCTTCTTGGTTGAGAAGCAAAGCATCTTCTCATCTGAGAACATCTGAGTTGCGATGCGCAGTGTGTTAGAAATGCAAGTCACCTAACAATTTGGTTGGAAATATATAAACCAGGATAGATATTTAATACTGTCTCTTTAATGGAATGCTAAAATTGTAAATGAATGTGGTTCCTCAAACGGTCATAAGATGGAGCCAGAACAACAATGTTGTTGTTGATATAAGATGGAGCCAGAACTAACAACCTGGGCTGTTAGTCATGAGTGTTGCTCGTTCCTAGTTGGTCAATGTTCTGATGTTCGCTGTTTTTGGTTCCTGCATTTCCCTATTGACTATTGCTGATCATTGTTATTCTTAGATTATTGTGAGTCTATTACTGAACTGTTTTTGATACTGGACTTTGATTTTGGATTATCCCTGGACTGAAAACTGACTGATATAACCGTGTATTACTTGGACTGTTTTTGGACTTTGCTTAACCATTTGCTGGAAGTAAAACCTACATTTTACTATACAGTGTAGCTGTGTGCTGTTTGTGTGTTATTCAACATTAGTCTCACTACATCTCCCTATGTGCACTCATTCTCCAAACAGGGAATTACCTCAACACAGTGGTAAGAATGCAGTACTGCAGATTACTTCTGCTGCCTGCGAGCTGCCTGCAATTTGGCAGTTCGAATCTCACCAATCTCAAGGTTGACTCAGTCTTCGATCCTTCCAAACTCGGTAAAATGAGGACACAGCTTGTCAGGAGCATAATGCTGTAAGCTGCTTTCGAGAGGGCTGTGAAGCACTTTGAAGTGGAATATGTCTAAGTGCTGTTGCTACTGCTATCTTCAAAGAAAAACCATGAAGTACAGTTGCCTCTTGAAAAATCACCATGAGGGTAAGCATGACCTGGATGACTGAGAATCTTTATAGACAATAATACTGATACTTCTGTCTTGCCCTTAAGTGTTTTGGAGAATTGGTGATCTCAATCTTCTTTCTGGCAGCCCCTCAAATATTGGAAGACCCTAAACCTTCTCTCTGTTAGCCAAGTCCCTGCCATTCCTCATATGTTTGAACCAGTGGTGGCATTCAAAATATTTTACTACTAGTTCCATGGGCATGGCATGGTGGGCATGAGAGAGGAAGGGAACTGCAAAATCTCCATTCCCACCCCACTCCTGGCCAGCCAATCAGTTGGGACTCAGGAGGCAGAGAATAAATGGGGGCAGTGCCATCAGAGGTGGTATTTGCCAATTCTCTGAACAACTCAAAATGTCCACTACCAGTTCTCAAGGACTGGTTAGAATTTGCTGAATAACATCTCTGCTCCACACCCCACTCATTTGCTTTCCAGCTCTATTCTCCTGTGCAGAGCAACAAAAGAAGATCCAGCCAATTAGCTGGGAATCGGGAAGCAGAGAATAGATGGGGGTGGGGCCAGTCAGAGGTGGTATTTGCCAGTTCTCTAAACTACTCAAAATTTCCGCTCTCGGTTCTCCAGAACTGGTCAGAACCTGCTGAATACCACCTATGGTTTGACCCTCCAGCCATCCAATTACCTTTGTTGCAATTCTCTAGACTCTTTTTAGAGTCTTAACATCCTTTTTGTATCCCAAAAGTATATATCAATTTTATATGATATCAATTTTGTATGATACTAATTTTGTATATCAATTTTATTTGATAAAAACTGGATTCAGTATTCCAAGTGTGGTCTTAGCATTCCAATGTAAAGAGGATGTAAGGCATCCAGAAAGTATCCATGATATCAATCACACCAAGACATTTTGATTTATTTAGAAACAGATCTGGCATTTCAATGGCAATTTCCCAAAGTGAAATTATTTTCGTGCATTACCCAGAATCCACAATCCCTCCTCCCACTTCTACACTTCAAGAACCAATTCACTGCAACAAGAATTTCTTAATACGACATACAGAATAACCTTGAACTTTTCAAGTCCTCCACCCCCCTTCCATGAAATGTGACAGCTGAATTTCAAAGCTGACAGGCA
>BLBF01000092.1:3430980-3455740 GCA_015471245.1 Laticauda colubrina | reverse complement strand
GTTTTATCACTGCTATGGACTTTCTGATGCATTTTTAGCTTTGATTTTCAATGAAAAGGTTTCTCACATTCCACACACTCATAAGGCCACTCACCTTTGTGGACACTCTAGTGTACATATGAAGTGCTGAAGATTAGGTAAAACATACCCCACAATCCAGACTTTTATATAGTTTTTCTGCAGTGTGGGTTCGCTGATACATTAAAAGATTAGTTTTTTGAGAAAAACATTTTATTGCACTCCAAGCAATATATGTCCTACATACATATCAGTGGTGATATTTAATTTTTTTTACTACTGGTTCTGTGGGCGTAGCTTGATAGGTGTGGCAGGGGAAGGATATGGTAAAATCTCCAGTCAGAGGTGATATTTGCCAGTTCTCCAAACTACTCAAAATTTCCACTGCCGGTTCTCCAGAACTGGTCAGAACATTCTTTTTTTTTTTTTTTAATTTTATTGGTTTTTAAAAAACAAACATAAAGAAACAAAACATAAAAACATCAAACTATCTTCCATTGGTGTACAAACAGTGTGCCGGTTGGTTTGCAAATTATTTTTATGCATCCATTTCATTCTCTTCAATTACAGTTGCTTTACATAAAAGCTCATATTATCAATCAAAAATTAAATACCTTGGTATCATTATCAATCAATCATTTGACAATAGTTTTATTCATTCATATTTTGCATGGGTGTGGCAGGGGAAGGATGCTATAAAATCTCCAGTCTGAGGTTGTATTTGCCAGTTCTCCGAACTACTCAAAATTTCCACCACCAGTTCTCCAGAACTGGTCAGAACCTGCTGAATACCACCTCTGATACATATATTCTGTACATTGTAGTTACAACTATCATACAGCATATACATCTGAATTATACCTATTATTTATTTAATTTCATCAAAATACAGTATTACAGTTCTTATTTTGTGCATTTCATACTATATTCACATACAATTCAATAATAATATTTCTTACATTGTTTATTCTTACATATTTCCCTATCTCTGCATTTATTTTTATTTGGTTGATCTTCTTTCATTAATCAACCCTAATCTCTGTATCTATTATATATCCAGTGATACAGTTTATCCCATGTTAGATGGGATAGACAGACGCTGAGCGGATGAAGCGGATACACAGCGGAAGCCTAGCGGATGCACAGCGGAAGCTGAACGGAAGCCGAGCATTAATTGCGAATGCGGGGGGGATGTACTGTGTAAGCCACGTGGATATAAAGGGAAGCAGCTCGCATGTGGCCAGCATTCCGAGGAAAGACCTGCTGCTGGACACTTCAAGTTCCTTGCCTGCCCTGCCTGCATGCCTGCCTACCAGCCTTGCTGCAAGCCTGCCTTCCAGCCAGCCTTGCTGCCTGCCTGCCTTCCAGCCTTCCTGCCAGGCTTCCTGCCAGGCTTCCTGCCAGGCTTCCTGCCAGCCTACCTGCCAGGCTTCCTGCAAGGCTTCCTGCCAGCCTTCCTGCCAGCCTACCTGCCAGGCTTCCTGCCAGCCTACCTGCCAGGCTTTCTGCCAGGCTTCCTGCCAGCCTTGTTGCCAGCCTTGTTGCCTGCCAGCCTTCCTGCCAGCCAGCAACCCCACAACCATGGGGAGGAAGCAAAAGCCTCAGCAACATGCCACCATCCCTGGCAAGAGGGACAGGGCCAACCTCCTGCCCCCTGCACCTGACTCTGCTTCTGCTGGGGCTTCTGCTGAAGCTGCTCCTGGCGGCGGTGCTTCTGCTGGTGCTGGGGCTTCTGCTGGTGCTTACTCTGTTGAAGCTGCTCTTGGTCCAGCTCGTCCTGCTCGTGCTCCGGGACTTGCTCATCCTGCTCGTGCTCCTGGACTTGCTGTCACTGCTGTTGCTTACTCTGCTGCTGCTGATCCTGGTCCTCCTCCTGCTGCTGCTGCTGCTGCTGCTGCTGATCCTGCTGGTGCTGCGACGGCTGCTGCTGCTGATGATGATGATCCTGCTGCTGCTGCTGCTGCTGCTGATGATGATGATGATGATGATTATGATCCTGCTCGTGTGGATGATGATGATAATGATGATGATGATGATGATGATGATCCTGCTGGTGATGCTGCTGCTGGTGGTATGGAGGAGCAGCCCCTACCACCTGGGAGCCCCTCTAATGAGGGCCCATCTGGTCCTGCCAAAGGGAGGAAGAGGCGTATGCGGGGACGGGAGAGGAGGCAATACAACATTGAGGAGGCGCACGAGGATGAGGTGCTGGAGTGGCTGAGAGAGAATGACTATCTGTGCGGAAGGGACAGCAGCTGTACAGGGACACCAAGAGGAAGCAGGCTGCTTGGAGAGAGAGGGCGGAGAGTATGGGTTACACTTCAGAGGTGCTCCTTGGCTGGTGGAAGCACATGCACACCTGGTACGGGAAGCTACACCTGAAGAAATCTGGCCAGGCCACTGTGAAGCTGAGAGACAGAGAGACCTACGTCATGGCCAGGTGCAGTTTCCTGGAGGGTGAGATCCACCACCGAGGAGCACCAGCAGCCCCTCTCACTACCCTCTCTCTCCGGCAGCCTGCTGAGAGCCAGTCCTCTTCCGGCCAAGAGTCAGTCCCTGTCTCCAGGCAGGTTTCTGTGGAGCGTGCCACGGTGGAGAACCCGCGGACAGGTGTGGTAACCATGGTGGAGTGCGTGGAGGGCTCCCTGGTGCAGTGGGAGAAAGGAGACATCGAGTCCACCACAGTCCTAGCCGCATCCACCCCCCCAGCTCCACCTCCACAGAAAGGCAGAGAGCCGGACTGCAGGAGGGGCAGAGCCACAATGTCCTGCTGGAGATCAGGGACACCATCCACACCATCATAGATCTCCTCTCTCAGCTGGTCCACACCGACTCCGACTCCTCCAACCGCAAGCCCTTCCTCACCTATGTCAACCAGACCCTCAAGGACATGGCGGATCCACAGTACCAGGTGGTGAAGGACCAGATCACGGAGCTGCTTCACAACCCTCCAGATCCAGAGGAACCTGATCCCACTCAGTCCAGGTCTGCTCCTCCACCCCAGGTGATGTCCCTCCCATTCCAAGGCTTCCCACAGGCCCTCACCTACCAGGGCTACGGCGGCCAGGAGGTCCAGCAGCACAGGCAGCAGCCCTTCCCACTCCAGGCACAGAGTCATCAGGCAACACCATTGCCACCGGTCCCACTGATGCCACTGATGCCACCCACGCCAATGATGCCACCCACAACAGCGATGCCACCCATGCCAATGATGCCACCCACACCAGTCCTCACACAGCTGCAGAGCAGACAGCCCCACTAAACTACTCCTTCCTCCACCCCACAGCCAAGCCCGGCCTCAGTACATCTGTCATCAGTACTGGGGCTGACACCTCATGGCATGGAGGAAGGACCTCTCAGCATCACGGGGCTGAGCCAGCTGTCCGACACTTTCCTAAACACACCGTCCCCTGTTGTTGTCTCGGGGCCAGGCACTCCAGCACCACCCACCACCACAGCACCTGGACCCTTCACCCCTGAGACTGGGCACACCTCCGAGTGACATATAAGAGTGCCAGAGACCAGGAAGCTGGCTACCTGTGGACTTTATTTGGACACTTGACTTGGGTCATTTTTCTGTTACAGCTTGTTGTTCAATAAAGTTTATCTTTGATGCACACACTTGCTTCATTTTTTTTTCCAATAAAGTCTTGGTGTTAACATTTAGAAATGGTTTAAGCCTTAAAATGCTTGTGGGATAGGTTAAGATAGCAGTGGGGTGGGTTATGATAGCTGTGGAATAGATAAGCCTCCAGTGCAAGCATAGTAGGAATGTATGGTCCACCCTCCCAGGTGCCACACCTATGGCCCTTTATTATCAATAATAATGTAATCAATCATCCACACATGTGAACACAAACAAAACTCTTTATTAAATGCCCTGTTCATTGTAGGCCCACCCAACATACATGGACCAATCTCATCCGTGTGATGAGACAGGCTGAAGGAAGCATCCATTAAGCATCTATCATCCTGTCTTGCCACTCCACTGCTCCAGCTGGGGAGTTGCACCAGTGTTTCAGGAGGTTGCACTGCTTCTTCCCTTCACGTGAGGCTCTGTTGGGGCCTTGCACATCCTGAGTGTCTATCAGGTTTTGCCCTTGCCTCCATTCCCCAGGCTCTATGTCCCCATTGCCTTGTTGACGTTCCACAAGCCTGTTCTGCAAGACTGGGTAGTAGGTGCGCCTGAGATTGTGCAGGATGCAGCCAGCTTCCATGATCCTCCTCACAGTCTCTGGGCAATGCTGCATGGTGGTGAGAAGTACCTGGAACCTGTTGGCCAGGATGCCAAAGGCGTTCTCCACCACCCGCCTTGCCCTGGACAGCCTGTAGTTGAAGATCCTCTCTTCACGGGTGAGTTATCTTGAAGTGTAGGGCTTCATGAAATAGGTTGTGAGGGGGAAGGCGTCATCCCCCACGATGAAGTAGGGCACATCTTGTGTGTCGTTGGGCAGGGGGTCTGGATCTGGGAAGCCCACGATGAGGTTGCCTTCCAGCCCCTCCTTGAGGTGACTGGCGTTGTATACCTGGGCATCTGAAGATGAGCCGTAGCCTGAAGCATCGATGTACATGAACTTATAGTCAGCATCGACCATGGCGAAGAGGACGATGCTGAAGAAGCCCTTGTAATTGAAATAAGTGGACCCTGACTTGACTGGAGCTTTGCAGGCCACGTGCTTGCCATCTATGGCTCCAACTGTGTGGGTGAAGTTATATCTCTGATACCACTGCTCTGCAAATTTCCTCCATCCTTCTTCAGTGGAGGGGCACTGGAGGAGCTCCTCCTTGTATTCTTTGATGATGGCCTGCACCACTTCTCTGACCACAATGCTGATGGTGTTGTGTGGCACCCTCCAGCCATACTGCATACTCCTATAGGTGGTCCCGGAGGCCAGGTGGCGCAGAGTGAGTGCCACCTTGAGCCCAGGTTCCAGGCTGGGCCAGAAGTTGGTGTTCTGCTTGGTCAACCTGGGTGTCAGCCATTGCACAACTTCATCAAACATGGCTGGAGGCATCCTCATGAAGTTGTGGAACGCACGAGTGTCTTCGTTCCTGAGCTCCACCATCAGCTTGTTGTACAGTCCGTACTCAGCTCTTCTGGCGATCCATCTTCTCTTGGCTGCCTCCTTTTCTTCCCGTAGTAGAGTTCACAGAGCCTGTAGGTGGCTTCGTACTGTTACAGAAGGATGGCAGCTGCCAAAAGGACTGTGTTACGATCCACAGTGGACATGACTGGATGCTGTGGAAGAGGAAGAGTCAGATGAAGGCTGCAGAGGTCTGCACAGCTTGGCTGCTGTTCTGAAAGTGAGATGCAGGCGAGTTGCTCCCCATTTTTACAGGCAGTATATGTGTCCCTTTGCATCCTGTAGGTATCCTGTAGACATCCTGTAGACATCCTTAATATCCGAGATAGGTCCCCTCTGCAAACGTTTTTTCCGTTTTAAACGCTTTGTTTCCGCTTGGCATCTGTTCTGCATCCATTCTGCATCCGTTCCGCGTCCGTTCCGGTTCCTCCCTGCGTCCGAACAGATGTGAGTTGCGTGGATGCGGAACGGATGCCTAGCGGATATAGCGGATGCGTAACAGATGCAGAACGGATGCGTAGCGGATGCAAAACGGACGAACTGGATACATTTTCCGCACAAAAATTTTGGGCAGCCCAAAACTTTTGGAGCAGATGAAATGTCAATAACCGGATGCTGGACCGATAGAGAGGAAGCAAAACTGAGGCAGTGAGTACATTGCGTGAACCAACGGATGGCAACCATTTTTGTCCATTTTACATCCTCTTTGCATCCGTTGGTTCGGTGTGACGTGGGCTTAAGAAACCCATATAGCTAAGAACAACATAAAACATAGTAACAGAGCCTTTGTTGTTTTGAAGGATGATCTCTTCAGGCTGGGAATGCATGTCAGAGTCAGGAAATGGGGAGAAACTCTCAGCCATATGACATAGATATTGACATCAGAAGAAGAAAGGTTGATAGAGTTGGCCAAGCTCTTCCCCAACCATCTTCTCATCCTTGTATCAACCTTTTAAATTCTCAAGACTCTTTTTTATTGCTATGAATTCAGGATGGACTGAGATGTATATATTTTTGTATAATTTGGCATTTTGGAATGATGCTACTGTTATTATATTAATATTTTGATCATTATTATCATCATGTTTGGGATGGTAATATTTTTGTGGGTGGCATTTTCTTATTTTTGAGAGCAGTGCATCAGATTTTTATTTTAATATGTGCCATAGTGTACACAAGAAAATGACAATTAAGGGTATTGAATTCAAGCCAGTTAAATGCAGTCTTCCAGAGACTATATCATGGGCATCTGAAAAGCCTTGTAGAGTTGGAAAGGCAATCATCTTTAGTGGACATGTAAAAAGCTTTAAAAATGGTTTCAAACTCATATATAGATAGAGAGGATTTTAAAGAGAAATGTTCCATTTAGGCTCATGTAGATTTATAATTGCAGGAATGTTCTTATCTCAGATGGCAAACTTCTTCATAAAGAATGTTTACAAGCATGTACAATTCAGGCAAACTAAGTCACTAATCTAAAGGAGGATTTGAGAGAGGAAGTAAACATACGTTAGACTTTAACTAGAGATAATTAATTGTGTTAATTACTATTATACTAAACAGTAACTAAAGTTGAGCAGTAACCAAAGTTAACCAATGATGGAGGATAACTAAAATGTGTATAAATGTAAGACTATACTCCATTAAAGTTCATCATGATTCAGTTGATCATGATCAAACACTTTGACTGCTTTGTCATTACAACAAGTGGCGCATGAACAGGGAACCTCTTACTTTGTCCAGCAAGGATTTGGTGCACCTTCAACCCTTTGTGGTTTCTTCAACTTTTTGGTTTCTGTAAGTGTGGGGTCTTCACTTTCTGAGGAACAAAGGAAGCATGTAGATGAGTTCGGCTATTTGTTGAAGAAAAATAATACCGATGTACCACAGATAAATCTCTTAAGGCTGGTCCAGGAGATTGCAGCTCAGTGCTTATGGTATCCAAAAGAAGGGTCTTTAAAATTGAATGATTGGGAACATATAGGGAAAACATTGCATACTGAACCTCGAACAAAAATAGAAGTTTTGCAGGTGTGGCATTTATGTAGACATGCAATTGAAAAATTTGGCCACAATGAACTTTCTCTTTTAACACCTCCACCTTCACGTTATACTAATGCTGTCATTTGTTCCCCTTCTTCACCTTCAATTCCCTCAGCTCCTGCAGACACAGGGCAAAAGCCTCCTGACTCTATTGTTCAGTCTTTTCAGAAAATGGTAGAGACTTGCAAAAAGGATGCCTTTTTCTCAGGAACAGAACTTGCAGAATTACTGTCTGTTTGTCCAGCACAATATCATCCTGGTCAGCTTGGACTGCAAGTAGCAGAATTGGAGGGTCCACCTTATCAGATCTTAAGAGAGTTAAAAAAAAAAAAGGCAGTTACAGACAATGGGTCTGGCACCCACCCAGAATCCAAAGTGTGCCTTTCCCGTCACTCTGACTCCTCCATCAGTCTCTCTCACTCCTCCCCAGCGCTGGGATCAATTTAATCACTCAAGAGGAAATTGAGTTTAAATTTCCCTTGGAATTTAAAATAGTTCCATCTCAATTTAAAGGTCCTCTTCCTTCAGGCTTAATTTTGCCTCGTTCTTCTGCACACAAAAAGGGCTGTTTTGTTGTGCCTGGGGTAATAGATTCAGATTACACTGGTATCATTATGATTCAGATTTGGGTGAATCTTCCTCAAGTTCTTCCTTGTAATTCTTCTGTTGCTCAATTGCTTCTTCTTCCACATGAAATCCCATCTCCTGGTATAGGTAATCATGGGGATGCAGGATTTGGATCAACTTCTTTATCTGTAGGCTTACTTCATCAGCTGAACTCCTCTCGTCCTTTGTTAACACTCTTCCTTAATAAACAACCACTTCAAGGGTGATTGGATACTGGAGCCGATGTTACTGTCATCTCCTCTTTACAGTGGCCAGTACAGTGGCCAAAAATGACAGTTTCTTCATTGTGGGGAATAGGAGGTTGTACAGCTGCTTGGCAGAATGTTCAAGAAATTAATGTTACAACATTTGCTGGTAAGTCCTTTTTCCTACAACCATACATTCTAGATATTCATACTAATATTTGGGGCCGTGATATCCTTTCTCTTCTTAATGCCCATTTGATTATCTTCCTCTTAAATGGCTCTATTCTATGCTGGTTTGGATGGAACAATGGCCATTATCAAAGGAAAAACTCATTGCTTTACAACAATTGGTTCAAGAACAATTGATTGCTAGTCATATAGAACCTTCTACTAGTCCTTGGAATACTCCTGTTTTTGTTATAAAAAAGAAAAATGGGAAGTGGCCTTTACAATGTGGTCTACAAAATCCTAACTTAATTCCTAATTTTTATAAATTATTGGTAGTTGATCTTAAAGACTTCTTTTTTTTTACTATACCTTTGCAGCCTCAAGACAAAGAAACATTTGCATTTACTTTCCTAGTTTTTAATGATAGCATGCCCACAAAACTATATCATTGGTGAGTGTTACCTCAAGGAATGCTTAATTCCCCTACACTTTGTCAATATTTTGTGGATAATGCCTTTCAATCCTTTCGGAATAAATTTCCTTCCTATTTAGTCTATTATTATATGGATGATATATTGATAGCAGCCCCGGATTTTGCTGAATCTATGTTGCTAAAAGAGTTAATGGATATTGTGGCACAATAGGGATTGTATATAGCCTCAGATAAAATTCAAAAGGAAGAACCTTATACCTACTTAGGACATGGAATGTTGCACAATTCCTCCATTCCAATTCTTCCTGAATTACAAGTACAGAAATCATATACATTAGTACAATGGCAAAAATTACTTGGCATTATTAATTGGGCACACCCATTCTTCTACATTACAACTGGTGATATGTTGCCCTTATTTCAATCTTTGAAGGGAGCACAATCACCAGGATATCTGGTATTAACTGATCCTCAAGGAACATGTCTTCAAGAAATATTGAATAAGTTTAAGCATCGATATGTGGACTATCTCATTAGCATAGTTTTCACTCATACAAAAGTTGAACATGAGCATTTGATGATGATTTCAGAATCATATCAGATAGCATTTTCTCAATATGTGAGAAACTTGTTGTATTCTTTACCCAAGGATCCTAGAATAGTGGTTACTACTACTTTAAATCTGGCCTTTTCTTCTATTTTTGTGTGAAATCCTATTTCTAAAGCTCTTACACTCTTCACTGATGGATCACCTACAAGGGGTGTGGTTGTCTGGCAGATTCACCAACAATGGTGTTCTAAATTTACTGCCACACAGACTTCAGCTCAATGTGCTGAGCTGGCTGCTGTGATTTTGGCTTTACAATTCTTCAATGACCAACCTATTAATTGGTCGCTGATACTCAATATGTGTATTTAGCTATGCAATCTCTTCCTTTTTCTTATTGTGCTCTCTCTTTGGATAAGAATTTGTTATCCTTGTTTTTATCTTCAAAGAATAGTTTGGAAACTCGCTTGTATTCTTTGTATGTAGAACACATTCGAAGTCATACTCCCTTTACTAATGCCTTGACTGAAGGAAATCGAAAGGCAGATGAATCCTTAAAGGATGTTGCCTCTTTGTTTGTTGATCCTGTTGATAGTCATTCTTATTTTCATCAAAATGCCAAATCGCTTGCAAAGCAATTTAAAATTTCATTATCTCAAGCCTGGGATATTGTCCATGCTTGTCCAGCTTGTCAGCAACTGGCAGTTGACTTTCCAGTGGATGTCAACCAGCGAGGAACCCAAGCTAATCAAATTTGACAAATGGATTTTTCAACCGTTAAACCATATTTTTCAATTTTCAACCTTTAAACCATACTGTTATCTTCACATGTCTTCTACATTTATTGTCTCACAACTACAATCTATTTCATACTCCTGACTATTTTCTAGACCCCCTATGCAATTGAATTCTGTCCATTGGTGTTACTTGAAAGTTAGTCAATTTACAAGGGGTCTATGTTTCTGTTGTCACGCGAAACACACTTGGCTTCATAATTGGTCTGATCATGATGCTGCTCAGCATATATTTAAAAAGCTAGGGAATTATAGTTATTGTTCTGACTGCTATTGGTTTGTCAGGTACCTTTAATTCTTCTTTGCATGGCATTAATATAGCTCCTGATATGTATCCTGAAAATTTTCCTATTTTTAATGCCTCTGATCAATCTAATACAGGATCGTTATGCGCTGGTTGGCAGCTTAAGGATCCTAATATGTGGTTCTTTTTTGATAAATATGCCACTAATGTTCATCCTCAGAATTATCAATGTGCAACTATAGGTTATTTTACTCTACCTGTTCAAATAGGTATGCTCCCATCAACTTGACAGCAGCGTTCCTCTCTGGGGCCTACATGCAATGATGAAGTCATTACTGACACAAAGTTGTCTTCTGTTTCTACATTTGGCCATGCATTGGCAGGGGCCGTTACAGGAGTCCTTACTCTAGGCTCTTATCCTGGCATAATTGTTCAAGAAAACAGACAATCTATTCTTGGTCTCACCTGCAGACCTGAAAAATCCATCAATGCTACCGCTGCTATTTTTCGTGATTTGCAGCATGAAATTGAAGACTTAAATCAAGATGTCTTACAGCAACGTTTTGCCATAGACTCTTTTAGCCCATCAGGCAGGGTTCTGTACGTTAGTTGGATGCCGTGGATGTGCTGTGCATTTTCATTCTTTGAATAAAACTATTGAGGATGAGCTTGCCAATTTACAATCATATATTCAAAATAATATCCATGCTCATTACTCACCTTTTGAGTGGCTAACCAATTGGCTCCCTGATTGGTCTTGGCTCAGACAGTTTTTATTTTATGTTATAATTATTATTATTGTACTAATTGCAACCTGTTGTTTTATTCAATGTATTCCAAATTTATTCTCATTGTTTCATCCGGCTTCCCCCTCTCTTCATCCCCTACAATTGTGATACATTCATAAATCTTTGAATCCTCCATTTAAAATAAAAAACGTGGATATGTGGAGTTGTAATTTCAGGAATGTTCTTATCTTGGATGGCAAACCACAGAAAAAGAATGTTTACAAGCAAATACAACTCAGGCAAACAAAGTCACTAATCTAAAGGAGGATTAGAGAGAGGAAGTAAACATATGTTAGACTTTAGCTAGAGATAATTAATTGTGTTAATTACTATTATACTAAACAGTAACTAAAGTTAAGAAGTAACCAAAGTTAACCAATGATGGAGGATAACTAAAATGTGTATAAATGTAAGACTATACTCCAATAAAGTTCATCATGATTCAGTTGATCATGATCAAACACCTCGACTTCCTTGTCATTACAACAGGTTCAAATGTTTCATTTCAGGATTGGTGAATAAACAATTCAAAAAATGCCATCTAAGATAGTTTCAATATTTCATTACTGTGGCAAGATTATTACAGGCAGAAAGTTGGGAAGATTCAGCACCACCTGCTATGAAGGAATGGTTGTTGCAATTGACAGAACTTTCTGGGATGGAAAAACTGACCTTTCTGACATATCAACAAGATTCTCATTGCAGAAGTGACATATTTCAAAAACCTGAGTATGGCATCTCAGACTTCAGGTAGATTAAGGACAGTGGACAAATATTTATTTTATTTATTTTATTTTATTTGGTTTGGTTTGTCAATTGCTTACAAGATAATAGGTATAAGTAAAAACATAGTTATGAATACATGGATACATATAAGAAAAATAAGAGAAACAATAGGACAGGGACGGTAGGCATGTTGGTGCACTTATGCACACCCCCTACAGACCTCTTAGGAAAGGGGTGAGGTCAAAAATAGACAGTCTAAGGTTAAAGTTCTTGGGGTTTGGGGAAGAAACCACAGAGACAGGTAGAGTATTACTGACATTGACCACTCTGTTGCTGAAGTCGTATTTCCTGCAGTCAAGTTTGGTGAGATTAATCTTGAGTTTGTATCTATTGTTTGCTCTTGTATTGTTATGGTTGAAGTTGAAGTATTCATTGACAGGGAGGACATTGCAATGTATGATTTGATATCCTATACTTAGAATCAGACTGAATTCTAGGTCTAGAATTTCAAGTCTGGTGGCATAAGGTATTCTGCAACGGGTAGAGGAGTGGAGAACTCTTCTTGTGAAATATTTCTGGACTTTCTCAACTGTGTTAATATCAGGTATGTAAAGTGTGTTCCAGACTGATGAGCTGTAGTCAAGTATTGGTCTAAAAAATGTTTTGTATGCTCTAATTATTAGTGTAATATTACCAGAGAAAAAGCTACGTAAGATTAGGTTAACAACTCTTAATGCCTTTTTGGCTGTGTAGTTACAGTGGGCTCTAGCACTGAGGTCATTTGAGATGAGTACTCCAAGATCCTTGACAGAGTTTGGATCATCAACAATGTCTTGACTATTCAGCCTATATTTTATTTTCTGATTTTTTTTGGCCAATATGTAGAAGATAGCATTTATTTGTTGAGATTTGAAGTTGCCATTTGTTGGATCATTCTAATACATAGTCGAGGTCTTTTTGAAGAGTAGCAGTATTGTCTGTGGTGTTGAATAGCTTTACATCATCAACAAAGAGAACGCAGTTGCTCTAAATATGATGACAGAGGTCATTTTTGTAGAGTATGAAGAGAGTTGGTCCTAGAACACTACCTTGGGGGACACCACTGTTGGCAGGTAAATAATTTGATGGGACGCTCCCAATTTTGACCATTTGTTGTCTTTTTGCCAGGAATGCTTCTATCCAGTTATGCAGGTGTCCAGAGATAACATAAGGTTTTAGTTTTAGGAGTAGTTTGTTGTGTACCACTGAATAAAAGTTTTTACAGAAGTCTATGTAGATTGCATCTATTGCTTTGCCCAAATCGAGCTGTGTAGTCCATAAGTTTTTGCAGTATAAAAATTGCAGATTACATGATAGTTTTTTTCTGAAACCAAATTGTTTATTAGAGAGTAGGTTGTTTGTCTCTAAGTGGAGGAGAATGGATTGGTTAATAATAAATTCCATAACTTTACAGGTGATGCAGCATAAAGAGATTGGTCTGTAATTTTCAAGTTGGCTGGGGTGTCCCTTTTTGAAGATGGGGATGACTGTGGCTTGTGACCATATTTTTGGCAAGGAGCTGGTCCTGAAAGATTTTTCAAATATTATGCTTCGAGGTTCGGCTATGGCAGTGGATAGCTTTTTAAAGAAGTATGCACATATTCCTTCTGGTCCAATAGATTGAGATGGTTTTAGATTGTGTAGTGCTTTTTCAACATTGTCTACTGTAAAATTGATTAGTGTTAGATCATTGTAATTATCTGTAGTTCGACTAGGAAATACTGGGCATGATCTATTGCTGTTTACAAGTACTGAGCCAAAGATTGTGCAAAAGAGGTTAGCTTTTGTAAGGGATAACATTGTTCACCCTAACTGGTTTAGGTGAAATAATAACTATGAATCATAGTTAGTGTATGTTAGAGTGTATACAGCTTTAACTGGGAAATAGCAATTAAAGGAGTGGTTAAGAAAACAATATAAAAGTAGCAAGACTACGGCTTGCTCTCTCTCTCTGGCTTTGATGATCCCTGATTACTGCTTGGAATCAAGACTGCATTGCTCGAACGGGAGAGACAACAAAGGACTGATTTTGTAAGTGAACTGACATAGGATATTCTACATGGACTTTGCTAACTGAATACCCCTGAATGGACTGACTACATGGTAAATGAATATTGGACTGTTATTTGACTATGCCATAAACTTATACTGGAATAAAATATATTCTTGATAGCACAAGCGTATCTGTTATTTTTACTGTATGTTAATAAACATACAAGCTTAGCTCACTCATTTATCTGTGTGCCTATCTGACTAACGCTGCACATTCTGTTTAGCTTGTCTACCTAACCCTGGTTGGGGAACCCAGGCTTAACAGCTTTAATAGTGTCGTCATTGCAGTCTTCACCATTAGGTCCTTTCAAGGGTGGGATGGACCTTGAGTCTTTTAGTTTGTTGTTTTTTACAAAATTATAGAAAGCATGGGTGGCATAAATTTTTATGCACGGGTGGCATAAATTTTTGTATCAGCTTTTGAAGTTGGCAATGTGGCCAGATTTGTTTTTCTGCTGAAGTGATCTCTTTTATATGTATTTTACATATATCCTTTAAAGTGCCTTGAGGATTAAAAAAATCACTATCTTCCAAATATCATTTAATTATTTCAAACAAAATCATTGGCCTATTATATATGGAGAATATGCTTGGGTCATTTTCTAGGTGTGGCCTATTGGAAAATGTTCAGACTTAAATTTCCTCTGTCTCGCATTTCTACATTTCTTTTGGTCATAAGCTGCTCCTTCGTATTCAGGTCTGGTTTCAGAATGATAATGTAGCATTTGGGGAAGAAGATGCAGCCCAGCAGACCAGCACTGGAGGCCAGGATGGAAAAGACATGCACAGCCACCATGTATATCCCTTTGGTGCTCAGGTAGGTGGGCACAAAACTCATCAAGACACCGAAGAAGACCAGCATGCTGAAGGTGATCAGCTTGGCTTCATTGAAGGACCCAGGCAGCTTCCTGGCCAGGAAAGCCACCGTGAAGCAGATGGCAGCCAAGATACCCATGTAACTAAGGCTGACGTAGAACATGATGACAGACCCTTTGTTGCATTGCAGGATGATCTCTCCAGGTTGGGAGTGAAGGTCAGAGTCAGGAAATGGGGGAGAAACTCTGAACCAAATGAAGCAGATGATAATTTGAACAGCCGAACACGAAAGGATGATGGAGTTGGCCAAGCTCTTCCCTAACCATCTCTACATTAGGTTTCCTGGTTTTGTGGCCAGAAAAGCCAGCACCACTGTGATCGTTTTAGCCAGGAGAGAAGAAATGGCAACTGAGAAGATGATGCTGAACACCATTTGTCGTAGAAGGCAGGTGACTTTCCTTGGTTGACCAATGAAGAAAAAAGAAGACAAGAAGCAAAGCAGGAGGGAGATCAGGAGGATGTAAAAGAGATCCCAGTTGTTGGCTCTGACAATGGGAGTTTCTCGATATGGAATCAATGCATTTAAAATAAGGCCTGTGCTTAGGAACAAAATAAAGACAAAAGAGACCAGAATTGCTTGGCTGTGTTCTGATTGATTGGGGGTTTGGCTTTGTCCTGATTGGCTAGGGGTGTGTTCTGTTCAGGTGGGGGCCTTGTTGTGCTCATGTTAGTCTTATTTGGCTGTGTTCTGATTGATTGGGGGTGTTGGCTGTATTCTGATTGGCTGGGGGTGTGTTCTGTTCAGGAGGGAACTTGTTGTGCTCAAGTTAGTCTTAGTAACCAAACCCCCAACCAATGAGAACACAGCCAAGCCCCCCACCCAATCAACACCCCCACTAGCAGTAAAAATGAAGAAGCAGCTGCAAGCTCACATTACTCCGAGAAGCACAAAGCCGAAGATACAGCCCTGAAAATGATGAATGAGACTTCATCAACCAAAGATCCACATACAAATACCTGCGAAAACCTCAGAAAACACATATATATATATATATATATATATATATATATATATATATACATATACATATACACACATACATATATATATGTGTGTGTGTGTGTGTGTGTGTGTGTGCTGTTTAGCTTCCTTCGGGTATTATCCCACGTCACTGTAGTTCTGTTAAAGTTGTAGCAACGTTTCAGCAGAATCTCATCTGCCATCCTCAGGCTTCTGTATAGAGTTAGTTCCTGGTTTCAAATTTGAGGCTGGTCCATTCTGATTGGCTAGGAGCCTGGATCTGTGTTCATTGGACTTGGAGTTTGATTGATTGGTGTTTCTGGTTTCTTCTGTCTGTTTTGTGGCTTTGATTGGCTGGCAACACTCTGTTCTTGTGTTGGAGGCTTTCAGTGCAGCTTGGCTCCGTGTGAAAGGACGGCTGCTCTTCATTAGCAAGCTGCTATTCATTAGCAAGCTGGGTTTCACCTTGGTTCCTGGAGGGGGGTGTTTGGGTTGGAGCTATCAGAGGGAGTCTGTTTTTGCCCAGGTGTTTGCCTGGCTTGTGGTGTGGGGATCTTTCTATTTGAGAATGCAGGCTTCCAAATGATTGACAGTCTGGTGGAATCATCTCTTCTGTTCATGCTGTCAGGTCTTTTTTCAATCTCTATGGCTTCTCTAATGATTCTGTGGTTGGGATTTTCTATAGTGGCTAGGGTTTTAGTGCCATTGAAGTTGATGTTGTGACCTGTGGTTTTCATGTGTTGGACTAGTGAGGAGGTGTGTTCCAGCTTTTTTACTGCATTTTTGTGTTCATCTAGGCGGGTACTTATTCTTCTATTGGTCTGTCCAATGTATGTGGCTGGGCATGATGTACAGGGAATTTCATATATGCCTTGGTTTTCCAGGTAAATTTTGTCTTTGGGGTTCTTCAGGATGGCTGCTATTTTTTTGTCTGTTTTGAAGGCAGTCTTGATGTGATGCCTTTGTAGTATTTTACTGATTTTATCTGTAGTACCTCTTATGTAGGGCAAGACCCACAAACCCAAACTATGGCTAAGATACATCGATGACACATTTGTGATTTGGCCCCATGGAAAAGAAAACCTAAACAATTTCCTAACACACCTAAACAACACACACCTCAAAATCAAGTTCACCATGGAAACGGAAATAAACAAACAACTACCATTCCTAGATGTACTAATCTACAAAAGAACAGATGGCACACTGGGACACACCATATACCAAAAGAAAACACACACCAACCGCTACCTCAACGCCCAATCCCACCACCACCCAGCACAGATAAATTCCCTGGCTAAAACACTAATTACCAGAACCAAACGTCTGGCAGACAAGACAGATATAAAGACTGAACTATGCACCCTGACTGAAGTATTGACAGCCAATGGCTTCCAAAAAACAAAATCACCAACCTGATCCACAAAAACACACCAAGACATAACAGAGACCTAGAAGACCAACAGACCTATGGAACAGCTGTCTTGCCCTACATAAGAGGTACTACAGAGGTACTGCTGTTCTGAAAGTGAGATCCAGATGTGTTATAGGCAGTATAGGTGTCCCTTTGTATCTTCTAGGCATCCTCTAGGCATCCTCTAGGCATCCTGGAGACATCCTTAATATCCGAGATAGGTCCCCTCTGTGAACGTTTTTTCTGTTTTAAATGCTTTGTTTCCATACGGCTTCCGCTAGGCATCCGTTTTGCATCAGTTCTGCGTCCGTTCTGCTTTCTCCCTGCATCTGAGCGGATGCAAGTTGCGCAGATGCGCAGCGGATTCCTAGCAGATATAGCGGATGCGTAACGGATGCAGAAATGATGCATAGCGGATGCGTAGCAGATGCAGAATGGATGAATTAGATACATTTTCCGTGCAAAAGTTTTGGGCAGCTCAAAACTTTTTGAGCGGATGAAACGTCAATAGATGGATGCTGGACAGATAGAGAGGAAGCAAAATGGAGGCAATGAGTACATCGCGTTAACCAACGGATGGCAAGTTTTTTTTGTCCATTTTACATCCTCTTTGCATCTGTTGGTGCAGTGTGACATGGGCTTTAGAGATGATCTCCTGGCATTAATTAAGTAGAAAAGTCCTTTATTCCAAAAGCAAAAGGGATTAGCTAAATGCAGAATGTGTTAACAGTTGCATCTCCTGCAAATGTTTGTAACTAGTTAGAGAGTTGTATATTAACTAGGTGTGACCTGAGTCATTTATCCCTTTTTGCTACAAGATCTCTTCCACGTTTCTTCAGTCTGATGTTTACATCAAAAGGAAGTACTAGCAGAAGAGATCTCAAAGAACAGAACTGTGAAAATTACAGAGAGAAGCAACTCTTCCTCTGGGTAAAGAAAGGCACTTAAGTGAAAAGTCACCAATATTGTATATCACTGGGGACACTGTTCTGTGCCCCTTGTGGTTCTTCCTGTCAGGTCCTGCCCAGAAAATTATGCAAATGATCTATTGGCATCCCTATAGAAAAACAACTCGTTCCCTGCATAATAACAGTTCAAAAATTGCACATAATTCAATCCTTTATTTGAACAACTGTTCAGTTGAGATATTCATCAGATGGTCAGATTGTGATAAATTGGAGAAAAAGAAATATCATTTGCATTCTTTGTTCCTGTTTTTTTCTTAATATGTTTCTTTATTTGATTTTTATATAAAATCTTGTTTTATATTTAGTATCTTGATATGGGCTAAGGGATAATCAACAACAAACAATATATTTGCATGAGAGCCAAGACAGATTTATCAAAAGCTAATATTTTGGACTTGTTTTGACCCCAAATATAACAGCATTTTCACTGCTTTTTCAGATCCGTTATAAAATTATTTCAGAGGCTCTGAGTGATAAGATTGAGTTCCCTTTTTTCCACCAAATGCTGCCCAAAGAAGGCTTCCACTATCCAGGGATTGTCCAAGTGCTCCTCCATTTCAGATGGACCTTGATTGGTCGCTTTGCTTCAGACACAGAGAATGGAGAGGATTTTACGAGGACTTTTACTCCTTTGGTGCCAGGAATGGAATTTGTGTTGTTATATGAGAACAATTCTCAACAACTAGACCTACAGTAACATTTTGGGACACAATCTCTAAGTGGAAACAAGTCAAAGTCTTTGTTCACTTCATGGACTTTGATAAACTGGTGGACATAATTCTTCCTTTCCATTTAACACTTAATATTTTGACAAGATCAATTGAAGGGAAAGTCTGGATCACGACAACTTTGGGAATGTATTCCATTAAAAAGAACAAAGTTTTCAAATATATCCATAGTGTTTGGTCCTTTTCTTCTGAAGCAAAGAAAAGAGCAAAAGAGAATGCATATGAATCAATTCTCTTTGTGGAACCTCACTTTCAAGATCAGTCTTTTGGCTGTTCTTTTTCAAAGCATGTCTTTTCTGCCAAAGGGCGGGGAAGGTGCACCCAGAAAGCACCATTGGGACCCAAAAGAAAAGGAACAGGATCCAGATCACAAATAATCAATAATAACCAAATAACCAAGGAAAAAGAACAGACCCCAGAAACTATAGACCAATCAGCCTATAGACCATCAATACCCAGGAAGATACTCGAAAAAATAATAAAAAAACAGATCTGCCAAAATCTAAAAAAAGTAAATAATAACTAGTGGTCAGCACAGGTTTGTTAAAAACATCATGCCAAAGGAATCTTATTTCATTCTTCAACACAATGACTAAATTAGTAGACCAGGAAAATACTGTGGACATAATATATTTAGATTTCAGCAAGGCATTCGACAAAGTAGACCACAACCTACTTCTTAGTAAGCTAAAAAAATGTTGAATAGACAGCACCACCACTAGATGGACTCGCAACTGGCTGGCAAACCGTACTCAACGAGGAATCAGTATTGAGGTAATTCCCCGTTAGGAGAATGAGCGCATCCAGGGAGACATATTTGACAGTAGTGTTTGAATAATACACACACACAGCACACAGATACACTCTACAGTAAATGTAGGTTTTTAGTTCCAGAAATTTTAAGCAAAGTTCAAACACAGTGCAAAGTCATTCACAGGTAAGATCAGTCAGTTTTTGAATCCAGGGATAATCCAGTAACAAAGTCCAGTGTCAAAAACAGTTCAGTGTCAGACTTACATCAAATCCAGTCATATCAATCAATTGGAAGAAATGAGGAATGGCAATACTTTGCAACAGAAGGAAAAAGAGATACACTCACACTCTCTTCTGAGACTAAGACTAAAGGCCCTGTCCCACTGCACTTACGGATGCAAAGAGGATGTAAAACGTTAAAAAAAGCTTGCCATCCTTTGGAAAATGCTATGCATCCATTGTATACTCATTGCATACGTGTTTCATATGCTCTATCCGTTAAGCATCTGTCCAGTGTGATTTCATCCACACAAGAAGTTTTGAGCTGCACAAAACTTTGTGAAAGAATGAACTTTCCACTGCGTACAATGTACATTCACGACATATACTGGCAACAAACATTCTAGTCCCGTTATCATCCATTAAACGTCCACTGTATCCTCTCTGCATCCTCTGGGCATCCTCGCAACTCACATCTGCTGCAGCTGAAAATGGAAAGAGGGAGGAAAGAAAAGATACATGGAACATCTATACATCGTTGGTGGCACTGAAATAGAAAGGATGCGCAGTGAACGGTTTGCATCTGATATACATCCGCGTGGCATCCCCTTTCTTTCCTTTAGGCGTACGTGATGCATCCACTTCATCTGCTATGCGTCCACTTCACAATTATCCCCCGTAACCCCTTCGGAGGTGTCATCCACTTCCATCTGCTTTCATCCGCTAAGCTTCCGATGAACATCTGTTTAACATCCCCGCTACATACTACCCACGTCCATTTTTTTCCGTTCTTTTCCATTCTGTTTATGCAAATTTTCACCGCTTTTTGGAGTGGATGACAATGGATGGAGCCACTCCTGAAATTTTGCTCATCCGCTGTGTCCTTTATGCATACGTTTTGCGTCCGTCGGCCAGTGGTACCAGGCCTTAAAAAACCCAGGTTTCTTATGACCGTTTGAGAAACCACACCTAATTATAGTTTTGCATTTTCTTAAAGATACAGTATTAAAATGTCTATCCTGATTTATATTTTAAGCATCTTTATGGAAAAATAGTAGGATTGGAAAAAAGAAATATTTGTATCATAGGAGACTTTAATTCTATTGCTGATTATCAAAAAGACCACAGTAATGGGGGAAAGAATAAAAGGGGGAAAAGAGATCTTCCCAGGATATGTACGGAAATGATGAAGGAGTTAAATTTGATTGATATATGGAGAAGATCACATCCCGAGAGAAAGCAATTTACATTCTATTCAAATCCTCACCAAATATGGGCACGAATTGATATGGCATGGATGAATGGGGAAATAGCAAATGAGATAAAAGGGACTGAAATTTTACCTAATGAATGGGCAGATCACAGTCCAATTCAGATAATATGGAAGGGTAGGAAAAAACCTCCAGAAAAGATGCATTTTAAATACTCAGTTAATAAGAGAAAAAGAATATACCAACAAACTCAAGGAGGAATTAAATTATTTCTTGAAGGAAACTGACAATGGAGCAACTACAAAACAAAACATTTGGGATACAATGAAGGCAGTAATAAGAGGTATAACAATCTCTTATAACGCCAAGAGGAATAAGGAAAAATACGTCCAGCAAATCAAATTACAACAAAAAATTAAGGAATTAAAAACTCAATTACAGAGTACCCCAAAGGATTCAAAATGGCAAAATCAGATAACAATAACTAAACATAAACTGAATTTAACTGAACAAGAGAGAATGATTATAAAATTGAATACAACTAGAGAAACCTTTTTTGAGCATGCTAATAAGCCAGGGAGATGGCTATCATATAGACTAAAAAAAAAGGAAAGAAAAGAGATTGATATACCAGCTAATAGATGGAAAGGGGGATATACAACAGGAGGTAGAACAGAAAAAAGAAATTGCCCATAAGTATTTTGAAGAGTTGTATAAAAAGGAAGACGTTAATGAAGATAGAATAAGAAACTATTTAGATGAAGTGAAGGATAAAGCAATTGGGGAAGAAATGGAAGAATTATTAAACAAAGACATTACTTGGTTTGAATTGAAATCAGCAATAGAGAACCAGAAAAAGAATAAATCCCCAGGACCAGATGGGATTCCAGGGGAGCTGTACAAGGCAATAGCAGAGCAAATAGGACCTCTTTTGGTGGAAATTTTTAATGACGTCTTATTGGCAGCCAGGATGCTGGACTCATGGAGGGGGGTATTGATTTCACTGATCCCGAAGGAGGATTCGGATCCCCGATATATACATAATTATAGGCTGATTTCACTGTTAAATACTGATTACAAAATATTCACTTCCATTATTGCAAGTAGACTAAAAAGAATGTTAAAAGAGCATATATATGAAGATCAAAATGGATTTTTCCTGACCAGACAAATCAGGAACAACTGAAGAATAGTACTAGATGTCTCAGAATTTTATGAAGCCCACCCCGAAAAATAAATTGCACTTATGTTTTTAGATGCAGAGAAGGCCTTCAATAATTTAAATTGGCAATTTTTAATCCAAAAAAATTATAATATGAATTTAGGCACCAAATTTGAAAATATTATAACAACCATTTATGATACACAACAGGCTAATATTATAATAAATGGGGAATATACCCACCCAATAAAAATAGAAAAAGGAGTCAGACAGGGCTGCCCACTCTCACCCCTGCTCTTCATATTATCATTAGAAGCATTACTAATGCAAATAAGACAGAACCCAGACATAAAAAGATAAAAGATTAAGAAAGAAGAATATAAGTTGCAAGCGTTTGCAGATGGTATTAATTTTTCATTGAGGAACCAATAGAAAGAGGACAAAAATTGATGAATGAATGAGAACCATTTGGATCAGTAGCAGGACTTAAAATTAATAGGCAGAAAACAAAATTAATGACTAAAAATTTAACAGAAAAACAGAAAATAGAACTAGAAGTTATGGGAATACAAGTGATAAAGAAAGTTAAGTACTTAGGAGTATGGTTGAGAGCACATTTTAAGACACTTAAGAAAAATAATTATGATAAATTTATGCAACAGGTAAAGAGAGATTACTATTTTGAGTGTAGCACCTCAATGATTAAAATATACCTTTACTCCCTCATCTTGATTCTCAATAAACCATTATTTTTAAGTAGTTACAGTAATAATCATAACATCTTTTCATTTGGATTCCGCAGCACATTTCCCCCCCTTGATTTTTAATAAGTGTTATCAGTATCTATATTACCCTATTATCTAAATATTTTTAATTGCAGAAATATTCTTATTACCCCTTGTCAACATGCAGAATCCCCTTTTTAATTCATCAACCATTATCTCTGAAAAAACAATTTCTTTTCAACATTTTACTATTTCTGTATTTCTTTATTTCATACGGCTGTTTCTTACTTCTTCTCCTCCCCCTCTTTTCCCCACATCTTTTCTCATTCCAGTTTATATCCCTCTCTTTCTTAATATCTTCCTTTCCCATTTTCTGCTGTGTCTCTCTGCATTTCCTGACTTCACAGGTATTCCCCCTTTTGATTGCCTTCTTAAATTTCAACTTTTTAAACTTCCTTTTTTCCCCACTTCTTTGTAGTGTTCTTTGTGCTAATTGTCCATTTAAAATGTCTTCTCCTTGAATCAACTCCTCCTCTGAAGCTCTTTCTCCTTGCTCTTGAATAGCCATTTGCATTTTTCCTAACTCAGAGCAAAGTGATTCACCTCTTTCCTTTTGTAATTCTCTCATATTTTTAAGTTCCATTTTTAATTCCCGAAGAGATATCATCATTACACACTCTTATATTTTATGATCGTTAAAGTCCACAAAAAACAACCAAAAAGCCTTTTACTTTCCTTCTTTCAATCTTCTAAAGCACATGTCACACTGAACCAACGGATGCAAAGAGGATGTAAAACAGACAAAAAAGCTTGCCATCCATTGGAAAATGCGATGTACTCACTGCCTCCGTTTTGCTTCCTCTCTATCCGTCCAGCATCCATCTATTGACGTTTCATCCGCTCAGAAAGTTTTGGGTTGCCCAAAACTTTTGCACGGAAAATGTATCCAATGCATCCGTTCTGCATCCGCTACGCATCCACAACATATCCGTTCTGCATCCGTTACGCATCCGCGATATCTGCAAGGCATCCGTTCTGCATCTACGCAACTCGCATCCACTCGGATGCAGGGAGGAAGCGGAACGGATGCAGAACGGATGCAGAATGGATGCAGCATGGAAACAAAGCATTTAAAATGGAAAAAACATTCGCAGAGGGGACCTATCTCAGATATTGAGGATGCCTACAGGATGCCTAGAGGATGCCTAGCGGAAAACTATATTTCCTATAAAAAGGGGGAGCAACTCATCTGCATCTCACTTTCAGAACAGCAGCCCAGCGGTGCAGACCTCTGCAGCCTTCATCTGACTCTTCCTCTTCCACAGCATCCAGTCATGTCCACCATGGATTGCAACAAAGTCATTTCGGCAGCCACCATCATTCTGCAACAGTGCGAAGCCATCTGCAGGCTCTGTGAACTCTACTGCGAGAAGAAAAAGAGGCAGACAAAAAGAGTCTGGGTCTGAAGATGGTTCGCCAGAAGAGCAGAGGACGGACTGTACAGCAAGCTGATGGTGGAGCTCAGGAACAAAGACACTCGGGCATTCCAGAACTTCATGAGGATGCCTCCAGCCATGTTTGACGAAGTTGTGCAGTGGCTGACACCAAGGTTGACCAAGCAGAGCACCAGCTTCCACCTCAGCCTGGAACCTGGGCTCAAGGTGGCACTCACTCTGCACCACCTGGCCTCCGGGACCAGCTACAGGAGCATGCAGTACGGCTGGAGGTTGCCATACAACACCATCAGCATTGTGGTCAGAGAAGTGGTGCAGGCCATCATCGAAGAATACAAGGAGGAGCTCCTCCAGTACCCCTCCACTGAAGAAGGATGGAAGAAAGTTGCAGAGCAGTGGTATCAGAAGTGGAACTTCCCACACACCGTTACAGCCATAGATGGCAAGCACGTGGCCTGCAAATCTCCACCCAAATCAGGGTCCACTTATTTCACTTAGCTACTAGTATTGCTGTAAAAACTAGATCAAAACATACTGATTT
>BLBF01000092.1:3307652-3330980 GCA_015471245.1 Laticauda colubrina | reverse complement strand
TGCTCTATAGGACTGGAAAATAACAAGTCTGGAAGTAGCTTCTCCAACTTACACAGTCTCTTGGTTGGAGAAGAGAGTCTACAGCACTTATCTGTTAACTGTTATCACAGAGCGTTGGCTATGGACAAATGATCTCATTTCCAAGAGAGAAGATGCTGGGTGAATGAGAGAAAAATATCCTAAAAGGAGAACTGAGTCAGTGATCCACAAAAGTTCAGTCTCCTCTTCATTGATATATCTTAATTTAAACACTGAACATCTGCCAGTCAGAAAACTGGGATTCCTTTAGAGAGGAGGAGTTAGGCTAGATCAAGGGTCTTCAAACTTGGCAAGTTTAAGACTTGTGGACTTTGAAGAGACGATGGGATTACAAGTAAAAAAAATCAAATACTGAGGAATATGGTTGATAGCACAATGTAAGACACAAATGGAAAATAACGATGAGAAATTATTAAAACAGGTAAAGAAAGATCTAGGGACATTGGTTAAACTGCAACTTTCTCTATTCGAAATAATTGCCATTATTAAAATGTCCATTCTCCCTCAATTCAACTATTTATTTCAGACAATACCAATTAAAATACACAAAAACCATTTTGTAGAACTTAATAGGATAATTGTAAAATTGATTTGAATAGGGAAAAAACCGAGAATAAACTTGAAAGCAATGCAAGATATGAAGAGCAGGGGAGGTATGGCCCTCCCAAATTGGGAGTTATATCATTGTGCAGCTTCCTTGGTATGGTTGAAAGATTGGGTGAATCTAATAAAAGAATACTAACTTTAGAAGGACATGATTTACAGAGGGGGTGGCACGCCTTCCTTCGGGATATGGGGAAAACCAAACAAAAATATTTTCATAGACACTTAATTAGAGATTCTCTATTGGCCAAATGGAACAAAATAAGGAAAAAAACATTATTTAAAGGTCCCGATCTGGCTCTCAAGAATGGAGGCGATGATTCACCTGAACAATTTGGACATTAATAAGATGTTAAAATATAAAAATCTATTGGCTACACAAGGAAATTTGAAATTATGGCAAGACCTCCAGGAACAAGAGTTACGAACAGATCGATATATCTCCAGGTTCAGAATAGATATAGACTGGACATTCAACTTCGAAATCTGTAATAAATTACAACAATGAGACAAACTTCTATTTGGCCCAGATAAAAAATAGAACAAAATTTTACAACTATTTATTAGAGATAGAATTAGAGGAAGAAATAGTTGAAGATATGATAGCTTGGAGTAGGAATATAGGCCATAGCATTCCCCTAACAGAATGGGAGAAGATCTGGAATAGAAACAATAAAATTACAAAATCTGCATCGTATAAAAAAAATGGGTATAAAATGTTCTATAGATGGCATCTACCTCCTTCGAGATTAGCGAAGATGTTTCCCAACATGAGCCCTAAATGCTGGAAGTGTAAAAAGAAAGAAGGAACATTCTACCACATGTGGTGGTCTTGTACAGAAAACCAAAGATATTGGCTGAGAATAAAGAAATGGTTGGAGGAAATTACGTCTGGGCAGGTTGAACTCAAACCAGAATTCTTCCTATTAGGGATTCACAACAGACAATTCCGAAAAAAAGTTAAATATATAATTCTACATATATTGACAGCAGCTAGATTGGCTTTCGCACAATGCTGAAACAACCCTATATTCCACCCGAGGGAATGATTATTCAGAAAATATAAAGTTGTGCAGAAATGGACAAAATAACTCTATCACAAAAAAATAAAGAAGTATCAGAGTACGATATGAGTTGAAATTGTTGGTATGAGTGAATTGATAGACCACATAAGAACAACAACAACAATAATGATAACAACAACAATAATAACAATGGTAAATTGTGAATGAGGAGTGTTAATAGTAGTAATTAGGTATTTGCACTAAAGATTAATTGCAAATATGGCACAAAATAACGAGATAAATAAGGAACCACAAACTGTTGATGATGTAATTGTTTTTAATTGTTTACCCTTTTCCCTTTTTGTTCTTTCCTCCCCAATTTGTTTGAGTGTTGTTTGTGTATTTTAATTGTAAAACGTAGTAAAGTTTATTAAAAAAAAAAAAAAGACTCATGGACTTCAACTCCCACAAATCCTGAGCTAACATGACTGGAGGAGGAATTCTGAAGTCTACAAGTCTTAAAGCTGTCAAGTTTGAAGACCCCAGGCTACATGGTCTCAGGGCCTCCTTCAAATTGATAAATGTATGAATGTAAAATGCTAGATTGCCAATCACAAACCTTTATTTTTGCTGATTTATTTTAAAATGCCTTACATCCTTTTTAAAATTAGCAGTACTTACATCCAAAATATTGTCATGTTGCCTACTCTTTGGGACTTTATCCCCTGAGTGATTAGATGGGTAAAGCCTATTGGCTTTAGCACAAGTATGTTGAAATGGTTTCCCTCCTTCTTCTCTGTATTCCTTCTCAAATGAAACTAGTTGGATGGATTCTTTTTGGGATCCCGTACCTGCCATGGCTGCAGTCTTATTTTTTGCCTTCCTTCTTCTCCTGGAACTGAAGGAATAGGCAGTATTCAAGCATGGGCCAAGGTCTTAACGATACTATAAAAATTGTCATCATTTTGAACCAATTTACCATTCATTATGTCTTCGGTCTCCACTGATGCTTTCTGTGTGCATTTTCTCTGATCTTTGACAGAAAAAAACCCCTTTGAAGAAGAACAGTGGAAACAACGCTCTTGAAATTGGGGTACTCCAAAGAAAAAGAATTCCAAGGCATTTTCATTCCCCCCTTTTTTTCTGTAATAAACAAAGGTCCAAATACTATAGTCATATTTATAAAGTCTGCTCCTTTCAACTCGCCTTTCAGTTGCCTCTTCTAAAAAAATTGAAATGCTCCAGATTTTTTCTTCGATGGGTCCTGGCACACGCAGAAACGCTAAATGGTTAAGACCAATTGCAACCCTGATGGTACCAATTCTGATAAATAAAACAAAGACATTGACTTGTCTCCACTTAGGAATGACCACCCTGAGGGGTATTATAGGTGTACTATATGAGAAAAGGTGTGATATAACAACACAAATTCCATTCCTGCCAAGTATAGGAGTCAAAGATCTCATGGATTTTTCTCCCTCTTCTGTGTCTGAAGCAAAGAGACCAATCAAGGTCCATCTGAAATGGAGGAGCACTTGGACAATTGCTGGGTAGTAAACCCCTTCTTTGGGGGTCATCCGGTAGAAAAAGGGGAATTGACTTTTATCATTAAGAGCCTCTGCAGAAGTTGCACAAGTGATCTGAAAAAATAATGAATGTTGTGTTATATCTGGGGACAGATCAAGTCCAAAATTTTATTTTTTAAGAAATCCTAAATGGTCCTGATCAACATATTAGATTAGTTGCTTTTTGATTAGTGATTAGGCCATATCAAGATACAGGACATAAAAGCACAGACTATGAAGAAGAATAAATAAAATAGAAAAATTGTGTGACCCTAATGCTCTCCAATTAGATTTTTGTGTGGCAGAAGCTTCAGTCATCTAATCAGTCTCTGAAGAAAATATGAAGGGAATGTACTTTCGATTCCACACTGCTGTCTACTCTTTAAAACTGCCCCCTTCTATCTGTTGACAGCTATAAAATGTGTATACAGAATGTTTTTTGAGTTGACTTTCGGCTCCCATCACTTCTTGAACATGACCTGAACAACACACACACAAAACAAATTGATTACAGTTATGGCCACCTGCAAATAGCCCCAATGACTCGGAAAGAATCCAGATGACCAGCTGTCTGTAAGGAATGTAAATTCTTCTATCCCCCACCATTCAGTCAGAGCTGAAGAAGCTTCCTGGATGAAAAGCAAAATATCTTCAAAGAAAAGCAAGAAAGTCCAGTTGCTCTTGAAAAAAGCTCCTTTGAGATGCCCTTGGTATTTATTTTCATTGGGTCAGTAATTGCTAGGATGCTTTTTATATCACTTTTAATAGAAAGGAAATAATATTGCCACCCAACTGGATTATTTCTATGTGTAAATAAGCCTGTCAACAGAGGATCCCACCAGTAAGGGTACTTTTTGAACAGGTCAATTGACACAAAGTCCTCTCCAGGGGAACTATTGCTTTTCAAGCCTTTCAGGGTGAATTTGAACATCAATGTATTCGTGTAAAAATGGTTGATATGTTGGCTAATATGCTTGTATTTTTTTGTTTAATTAAAATCTTTTAATAATTTAATTTTTAATATTTTACCTATTTGGTTAATTCATGCTAGTGGTTACTATGACTCTACATATATGTTTTTCCAACAGTAGATAGGATAATTCAATGAGACTCTTTTCACAAATCTGAGATTTATTCACCATTAAAAATATAATTATTTTGGCTCAGATCGTGTGAAAAATGTGAGCTTCCCATTAGTGTTGAACCTTCCTGTTGTACAGAAGACCCTTTGATTGGATACAGAACCTCTCCCCATCTTACAGAAACCTCCAAAGCAATGAGGATGTGATGACCTAGGGCGTGACACAAAAATAAAACAGTCACAAAAATAGAATAAATTCCCTTTAATGCTTTCAACTTGGGCCCTAACGTCCAATTACCTTTGGCTTGATATCAAACTCTTCCACAAACAGTCTACGAAGAGGGTAAATGCAGTCTGAACCAAAAGTAAAGATAATTAGAAATTTTAAAAACCCAACACAAACCATACTGGAGTCATTAACAGGGCAGGCCATGATGATAAATTCCAGACTTCCATAAGATAATGCAGCAACCATAGTTGGAAAGACGCCAAAACCCAGATAAGCCTCGACCAAGATAAAGCATGCTTTACTTCCAGCAAAGAGCTATTTAAAATTATATCCTGTTCTTAATTATATCCTGTCCTCCCATCTGCAACTAATGAAAGGGATCAGGGCCTTTTCCTCTCCTGTAAACATGTTGCTCCCTTCTCCATTCCTCCCTGCATGCCCTAGGATGAAGAGTGGATGGCCCTGCATCTTCCTCTGAATGCCCAGCCAGACTCTGCTCTTCCCCCGTTTCTCCCACAGCCACCGGAGCCACATTCCCTTTCCCTGTCAGCTCCTTAATCTCCCCCTCAGAGTCAGATTCCAACAAGGGCATGACAGAGGATGATTTCATTAAACAACATGCTTGTTTTGGTCTTGCCCTGTGGATCCCAGTGCCTACAATGGCTATGGTGAAAAGCAGCTCATACATTCCATAGAGAAGGTATGGTTAGGTTTACTCATCACTCCTTTCACTTTACCAGGTAGAGAAACACACACACACAAACCTGTGGGATTTTGTAGGTTCCTACTAAAGTTGATATCTGAATGGAGATGTCACTGTCAGCTTCATCCAGAAGAGCCAAAAGGTTGTCCTGCCTTCCACAACTGTAGTTGGGAACATTGACTTCTGTAGAGACCATGTCCAGCAAGGCCTCTGAAGTGCCAAGAGTGTTGTCATAGTTGTCATGGATGTTGAAGCCAAATGTGAGATTGTGCAGGAGTTGATTGTTCCTGTTGATCACTTCAATACCAAAAATAAAGCGTTGGGTACATCCAGGGCCAAAAGATGCGACACTGTAAAAAAAAAAGTTGATATCATCATCATTATCATCATCACCATCATTTTTTCTCCTATATTCCCTTTTGTCTCCACAAGCCTGTTGAGACTTCAGTCTTCTAGCTGATCCAAAATCACTTACTTGTCACCATTTAATTTGTATGAGGGTAAAGAGATTGGGATGGAAATATTCCTTCATGAGGGCTAAGAACCACAAAGAGTTTGTAGTACTAATGACTCATGATTAAAGTAGAGGCATCAGAAAAGCAAGAACATGGCTTAATAACTGGACCAGCAAAGCAATTCTAGAAACAGGTTGTGATATGTAAAATTATACCTGTAGAAATATAAAGTAATCACCATTTTTAACCTCTGTATTAATCTAAGATAATTTACTAGAATATTATGTTAGAATTCTCTGTTGTTTTGAATAAAGGTTATATATTTTGTGGGTCATGCTGTCCAGTGTCATGTTAATAATGGAGATTACTGGAAATTGAATCGAGTAAACAGATTATGGAAACAGATGGTATGCAACAATAAAAGGAATGTTGCATAAGAAGACATGTAGCTGGATAGATTGTGAACCCGGAAAGGGGCAGAGACTGTATATTTGAAATTGTATATAAACCCTGCCCTTGCCAGGAAACATGTCTTCTGCGGCCATGAACACAGAATTCCCCTTTGCAAAAGCTCCATAATAAAGCTCCTGTTTATTGTTCACATGTCTCCAGTTGTCTGAATACCTGAATGGTTGATTTTTAACATACAAGTCATCCTTATTTCAACAAGGAGCAGGCATTTAATTTGGGCTGGCAGAGGCAAATACAGCACTGTCAGTCACTGTGAGAAAGATACTAATGAGATGGTCACCTGGCCTGTCAAAGTTCCATCAATCTCCTGGGTCCTGCTGCTTCAGAGTTGAGATACATTTGGTTCTGAGCCTCACAGAGTTTCTCTGGCTCAACACAAGCAGCAGAAGAAGAAGCAGAAGAAGAAGAAGCATTTCTCCTTGGATGGAATCAGGCACTTTTCTGTTTCTAAAACAAGAAGAGTTTGAAGAAGAGTTCCCAAAATGGAAAAGCTAGTGGCTTCCTGAGTCTGAAGCAGAGACAGAGTTTCCCCTGGGTAGGAGAGAAAAGTGCATTCAACAGCACACTCACAGCCTGTCCTAAATGTTGTACGAACTCCCAGCCTAACCAGTATAATTTATCCTTTCTGTTGCAAGATTCCTCCCATTTTCCTTTCAGCCTGATATTACCTCAAAGGCAAACTCTGGAAAAGGAGCAAGAGTCCTCAAAGGCTGAGATGGTGATAATTACAGTGAGAAGCAACTTTTCTTCTGGGGATCCTAAACTTATGATAGGTAGCTAGATAAATGCATGTTAGTGAAAAATTACAGCTATACCCCTGGGAGCCTGTTCTGTGGTGGTTTTGGTCTTTCCTGTCAGCACACATCCAGAAAGTGTTGCTTGAGGAAGCTAATTGAATACCTGAAACATTGATTTTTACTGTCCTTCAACATGGTCTCTTGTCTCCAGAAACTGCTGGGAAGGTCACCCAAAGTTCTGGACTGTGATGCCAAATTAGGGTGATGGCATTTAACTCAAGTGCTACCTATGTTCTAACATCAAAGGAGCAGTCACTACCCTTAAACCTGCTAATTTTAAGAGTGGCCCGTGTTTTATGTTTTACCAAATTTACCACAAAAGTTGTCCTCAATTTACAATCTCAATTGAGCCCAAAATTTATCTTGCTAAGTGAGAAATTTGTTAGGTGAGTTTTGCCCCATTTTACAACTTTTCTTGCCACTGTTGTTTAGTGAATAATTGCAGTTGTTAAATTAGTAACATGATTGTTAAGTGAATCTGGTTTCCCCATTGACTTTTGCAAGGGGACAACATTCGAATTCTTTATTGGCCAAGTGTGATTGGACACACAAGGAATTTGTCTTGGTGCAAATGCTCTCAGTGTACATAAAAGAAAAGATACATTTATCAAGAATCATCAGGTACAACACTTAATGATAATCATAGGATACAATAAGCAATCAAATCATACGAAGAAACAGTCAATATGAATCGTAAGGATACAAGCGACAAAGTTACAGTGATACAGTCACAAGTGGGAGGGAATGGGTGATAAGGAGAGATGAGATTAATAGTGCAGACTTTGTAAATAGCTGAACAGTGTTGAGGGAATTATTTGTTTAGCAGAATAAAGGCGTTCAGGAAAAAACTGTTCTTGTGTCTAGTTGTTCTGGTGTGCAGGGCCCCTTAAGGGTGGGAATTGAAACCATTTGTGTCCAGGATGTGAGGGGTCTGTAAATATTTTCACAGCCCTCTTTTTGACTCGTGCAGTATACAGGTCCTCGATTGAAGGCAGCTTGGTAGTAATTATTTTCTCTGCAGTCCCAATTATCCTCTGGAGTCTGTTTCTGCCCTGTTGGGTTGAAGAACCAAACCAGACAGTTATATTAACCTAGGACACTGCCTCCATCATAAATATGAGTCAGTTGTCAAGCATCCAAATTTAAATCACGGGAACATGGGGATGCTGTAACATTCATAAGTGTGAAAAACAGCCATAAGTCACTTTTTTCAGTGCTATTGAAATTTTGAACAGTTACTGACTGAACTGCTGCAAGTAGTGGAGGATTAAGGCTCACTGGTGCTCTAAGCACTGACAAATCTTGGTGCTCCTTCTCCTTTGTACATACTGTACAAATGAAGCCAAATTATTGTGGTTCACCGGCAGCAGATGCGGACGGCTGAGGGCTTGGAAAGTGAGGACTCAGGTGAGGGGCCTGCGTATGATGCAGGACTATCAGGGATTGGAATGCTGCCTTTGGAGATTGTGGAGGCTGGCAGCAGCGATGAAGAGGTTCCCCAGGAACCCATACCCAGCCTTCATGTGCTCAGGGCTGGTTGAAGGAAAGAGCAGCTGCAGCAGCACGGTAGACTCGGAAGTAAGGCTGCAAGGTAATGGCCCCTCCCTGAGGAGATAAAAGCCAGCTGAGAAACTGCAGTTCTTTGCAGGAAGCAAAAAAGTTTAACACTCGAGGCTGGTGGATGTTAAGCCCCTGTCACACTGCACCAATGTATGGAAAGAGGATGTAAAATGGAGAAAAACACTTGCCATCCGTTGGTTAACCCGATGCTTCCATTTTGTACTCACTGCCTCCGTTTTGCTTCTTCTGTATCCGTCCAGCATCCTTCTATTGACGTTTCATCTGCTCAGAGGGTTTTGAGCTGTTCAAAACTTTTGCGCGGAAATTGTATCCAATTTGTCCATTCTGCATCCACTAGGCATCCACTAGGCATCCGTTCTGCATCCGTTATGCATCTGCTATATCTGCTAGGCATCCGCTATGCATCCTCGCAACTTGATCCACTCCAGCGGTAAACAGACATAGGGAGGAAGCGGAACGGATATGGAACGGATGCAGAACGGATGCAGAATGGATGCAGAATGGATGAAAGCGGATGCAGCTCGCAAAGAAAGCATTTAAAACAGAAAAAACATTTGCAGAGGGGACCTATCTCGGATATTAAGGATGTCTAGAGGATGCCTAGAGGATGCAAAGGGACACATAGGGGAAAACCTATACTGCCTATAAAAAGGGGGAGCAACTCATCTGGATCTCACTTTCAGACCAGCAGACCAGCTGTGCAGACCTCTGCAGCCTTCATCTGCCTCTTCCTCTTCCACAGCATCCAGTCATGTCCTCCATGGATCGTAACAAAGTCCTTTTGGCAGCCACCATCATTCTGCAACAGTGCGAAGCCATCTACAGGCTCTTTCAACTGTTCTATGGAAAGAAAAAGAGACAGCTAAGAAGCGTCTGGGTTCGAAGATGGATCGCCAGAAGAGCTGAGTACTGACTGTACAAGAAGCTGATGGTGGAGCTGAGGAACGAAGACACTCGTGCATTCCAAAACTTCATGAGGATGCCTCCAGCCATGTTTGATGAAGTTGTGCAGCGGCTGACACCCAGGTTGACCAAGGCAAACACCAACTTCCGGCCCAGCCTGGAACCTGGGCTCAAGGTGGCACTCACTCTGCACCACCTGGCCTCAGGGACCACCTACAGGAGCATGCAGTACGGCTGGAGGGTGCCACACAACACCATCAGCATTGTGGTCAGAGAAGTGGTGCAGGCCATCATCAAAGAATACCTGGAGGAGCTTCTCCAGTGCCCCACCACTGAAGAAGGCTGGAAGAAAGTTGCAGAGCAGTGGTATCAGAAGTGGAACTTCCCCCACACCGTTGGAGCCATCGATGGCAAGCACGTGGCCTGAAAAGCTCCAGCCAAGTCGGGGTCCACTTATCACAACTACAAGGGCTTCTTCAGCATCATCCCCTTTGCCATGGTTGATGCTGACTACAAGTTCATGTACATTGATGCTTCAGGCAATGGCTCAGCTTCAGATGCCCAGGTATACAACGCCAGTGACCTCAAGGAGTAGCTGGAACGCAAACTCATCGTGGGCTTCCCAGATCCAGACCCCCTGCCCAACGACATGCAAGATGTGCCCTACTTCATTGTGGGGGATGATGCCTTCTCCCTCACAACCTACCTCATGAAGCCTAACACCTCCAGATGCCTCACCCAGGAAGAGAGGATCTTCAACTACAGGCTGTCCAGGGCAAGGCAGGTGGTGGAGAACGCCTTTGGCATCCTGGCCAACAGGTTCCAGGTACTTCTCACCACCATGCAGCATTGCCCAGAGACCGTGAGGAACATCATGGAAGCTTGCTGCATCCTGCACAATCTGATGCGCACCCGCTACCCAGTCTTGCGGAACAGGCTCGTGGACCTCCAACAAGGCAATGGGGACATGGAGCCTGGGGAATGGAGGCAAGGGCAAAACCTGATAGACACTGAGGATGTGCAAGGCTCCAACAGAGCCTCACATGAAGGGAAGAAGCAGCTCAATCTCCTGAGACACTGGTGCAACTCCCCAGCTTTAGCAGTGGAGTGGCAAGACAGGATGATAGATTTTTAATGGATGCTTCCTTCAGCCTGTCTCATCACACTGATGAGATTGGGCCATGTATGTTGGGTGGGCCTACAATGAACAGGGCGTTTAATAAAGAGTTGTGTTTATGTTGACATGTGTGGATGATTATTACATTATTATTGATAATGAAGGGCCATAGGTGTGGCGCCTGGGAGGGTGGACCACACAGTCCCACTATGCTTGCACTGGAGGTTTATCTATCCCACAGCTATTACCCATCCCAAAAGTATCCCTGCTCATTCCACAGGTATCCCTGCCCACCCCACTGCTATCTTAACCCATCCCACAAGCATGCAAAGGCTTAAACCATTTCTAAAAGTTTCCACCAAGACTTTATTAAGAAAAAGAAATGAAGCAAGTGTGTGAATCAAAGAAAGACTTTAGTAACAACAAGCTGTAAAAGAAAATAAAGTCCACAGGTAGCCAGCCAGCCAGTCTCTGGCACTCCTCTTGGTCGCTCGGAGGTGTGCCCAGTCTCAGGGGTGAAGGGTCCAGGTGCTCTGGAGGTGGGTGTAGCTGGAGTGCTGGTCTGAGGCATCATTGGGGTGCCTGGCCCCGAGAGGACAACAGGTGATGGTGTATTGAGAAAGCTGTCAGACAGCTGGCTCAGACCCGTGATGTTGAGAGCTCCTTCCTCCATGCCATGTGGTGTCAGCCCCAGTACCGAGGACAGATGTACTGAGGCCGGGCTTGGCTGTGGGATGAAGGAAGGAGCAGTGTAGTGGAGCTGTCTGGTCTGCAGCTGTGTGAGGACTGGCGTTGGTGGCATCGGTGGCATGGGTGGCATCAGTGTCATGGGTGGCATTGTTGGTGTGGGTGGCATCGGTGGCATCAGTGGAACCAATGGCAACGGTGTCGTCCGATGACTCTGTGCCTGGACTGGGAAGGGCTGCTGCCTGTGCTGCTGGACCTCCTGGTAGCCGTAGCCCTGATAGGTGAGGGGCTGTGGAAAGCCTTTGAATGGGAGGGACATCACCTGGGGTGGAGGAGCAGACCCGGACTGGGTGGGAGCAGGTTCAGCTGGGCCTGGAGGGTTGTGAAGCAGCTCGGTGATCTGGTCCTTCACCACCTGGTACTGTGGTTCCGCCATGTCCGTGAGGGTCTGGTTGACATAGGTGAGGAAGGGCTTGTGGTTGGAGGATGAGGAGTCGGACCAGCTGAGAGAGGAGATCTATGCTGCTCTGGATGGTGTCCCTGATCTCCAGCAGGACAGTGTGGCTCTGCCCCTCCGGTCTGGCTTTCTGTCTTTCTGTGGAGGTGGAGCTGTGGGTGGATGCAGGTAGGGCTGTGGTGGACATGCCATCTCCTTTCTCCCACCACACCAGGCAGTCCTCCACGTGCTCCACCACAGTTAAAACACCTGTCCGCGGGTTCTCCACCGTGGTACGCTCCACAGAAACCTGCCTGGAGACAGGAACTGACTCTTGGCCGGAAGAGGACTGGCTCTCAGCAGGTTGCCGGGGAGAGACGGTAGTAAGAGGGGCTGCTGGTGCTCCTCGGTGGCGGATCTCACCCTCCAGGAAGCTGCACCTGGCCATGACATAGGTCTCTCTGTCCGTCAGCTTAACCATGGCCTGGCCAGATTTCTTCAGGTGCAGCTTCCCATACCAGGTGTGCATGTGCTTCCACCAGCCGAGGAGCACCTCCAAAGTGTAGCCCATACTCTCCACCTTCTCTCTCCAGGCAGCCTGCTTCCTTTTGGTGTCCCTGTACAGCCGGTGTCCCTTCCGCCACAGATAGCCATTCTCTCTCCGCCACTCCAGCACCTCATCCTCGTGTTCCTCCTCAATGGATCATTGCCTCCTCTCCCTTCCCCACATGCGCCTCTTCCTCCCTTTGGCAGGACCAGATGGGCCCTCATCAGAGGGGCTCCCAGGTAGTAGGGGCTGTTCCTCCACACCAACAGCAGCAGCAGCACCAGCAGGATCATCATTATCATCATCATCATCATCACCAGCAGGATCATAATCATCATTATCAGCAGCAGCAGCAGCACCAGCACCAGCAGGATCATCATCAGCAGCAGCAGCAGGACCAGCAGCAGCAGAGTAAGCACCAGCAGCACCAGCAAGACCAGGAGCACGAGCAGGACCAGGAGCATGAGCAGGACCAGGAACACCAGCAGGACCAGGAGCACCAGCAGGACCAGGAGCACCAGCAGGACGAGCAAGACCAGGAGCACGAGCAGTACAAGCAGGACGAGCAAGTCCAGGAGCACGAGCAGGACCAGCAGGATGAGGAGCAGCTTCAGCAGGGTATGCACCAGCAGAAGCACCATCACCCATCACCAGGAGCAGCCTCAGCAGAGTAAGCACGAGCAGAAGCACCACCGCCAGAAGCAGCATCATCAGCTCCTCCAGAATCAGAAGCAGCAGAATCCCCAGCAGAAGCAGTGTCAGGGACAGGGGGCGGGAGGCCCTGTCCCTCTTGCCAGGGATGCCAGCATGTTGCTGCTTTCTCTTCTTCCCCATGGTTGTGGGGTTGCTGGATGGCAGGGAGGCTGGCAGGGAGGCTGGCAGGCAGCCCAGGCACCAAGGCTGGCGGGCAGGCTGGCAGGAAGCCTGGCAGGAAGGCTGGCAGGCAGCCAGGCACCAAGGCTGGCAGGCAGACTGCCTGGCAGGGAGGCTGGAAGGCAGGCTGGCAGCAAGGCTGGCAGGCAGGCAGACAGCAAGGCTGACAGCAAGGCTGGCAGGCAGGCAGACAGCAAGGCTGGCAGGAAGGCTGGCAGGAAGGCTGGCAGGATGGCAGGTAGCAAGGCTTGCAGGCAGGTATGCAGGCAGGACAGGCAAGCCAGTCAATGCGTCCGGCAGCAGGTCTTTCCTCCGAATGGTGACCTGCTTCAGAGCTGCTTCCCTTTATATCCACGGGGCTTACGCAGTGCATCCCCCCCACATGCGCAATTAACGCTTGGCATCCATTAGGCTTCCGCTGTGCATCCGCTTCATCTGCTGTGCATCCGCTGTGCATCCGCTTCATCCGTTCCGCGTCCACTTTGCTGAGGCCCCCTGCAAGCCTTTTAGATGTGCCATCCGCTCTCATCCGCTTCCATCCGCTGGGCTTCTATTCTGCATCTGCTTTCCATCTGCTCTGCATCCTCCCCGCGTCCATTCCTTTCCGTGTTATCCACTCTGGTTATGCAAATATTTGCCCCTTTTGAGAGTGGATAACAATGGATGGAACATTTTTCTCATCCGTTGTGTCCTTTTTACTGATGTTTTGCATCTGTTGGGCAGTGTGACAGGGCCTTTAGGAACATCTGAATTGGTGTTTGGAGACTCTTTGTGTTGGAGTTATTGCTTGCTAACTTTACTGTTGTTCTTGGAAGCCTTGTTACATCTTGGCAAGGCTCTTTCTTATCAGAGCTAATTGGTTTGAAGCAGCCTTTTACCCATGAAGGAACAGGATTTGGAAAGAAACATTAAAAAGTTGTGCTGTTACCTTTGTCTCATGTTTGCTTCCTTGGAACCAGGTTTGGGTCACAACGCATATTCTCAATGTTGTGGTGCCCCTTTTGGGCCTGGTGCCCCAAGCACGTCCTTAGTCTGCTTAATGGTTAATACACCACTGGCTGTAAGTCAAGGACTACCTGAATAAATTTAAAAACATCCTTTTGCCAGTCTTTAAATGGAATTTCAGTTGTCAATATCAATTATGTCTTAAAAATAATGTCCTTTGTAAAGTATTCATGTTAATGACAGAGATTCTAACCAATGAATAATTGCTAATTATTCCACTTTGATAGTTTTTTTAAATATCAGTCCATATATCTATGTACACAATTATTTTGAAACAATTTAGAGTTTGCATTTGAAAATGTAACCCCAAGAGACTTTTTCTTCATCAATATTTCATAAACGTGAAAAACCATATTCTTAACAATTATCATGTGTGTTTTTCATTCCTATCAATGTTTTCATCATCCTTGCCCTCTTTTGCTCATCATCATCTTTTATTGTATTGTTTCTTAGTTTTTAATGTTTCAATTTTTGTGAAGTGTTGAGGTAATTCCCCGTTAGGAGAATGAGCGCATACAGGGAGATGTATAGAGAGTAGTATTTGAATAATACACACACAGTACACAGATACACTGTACAGTAAATGTAGGCTTTTACTTCCAGAAAGGTTTAAAGCATTTTGAAGTAAAGTCCAAAGTACAAAATAAGCAGTCCAAAAGTCATTCACAGGTTAATCAGTCAGTTTTTCAATCCAGGGATAATCTAGTAACAAAGTCCAGTGTCAAAAACAGTTCAGTATTAGACTTACATTAAATTCAGTAATATCAGTCAATTAGGGAAAATGGAGCAATGGCAGTACTTTCCAACAGAAGGAAAATAAAGATACACTCTCTTCTGAGACTCAGACTAAGACAAAACAATCCAGGTTTCTGACTCCATCTTATGTCCATTTGAGAAATCACACCCAATTGCATGCTCTTACATTCCCTTAAAAAGATAGCCTTTCATCCTTCCGAGGTTGGTAAAATGAGGTCCAAGATTGTTGATGACAGTAGGCTGACTTTGTAAACTGCTTAGAATGAGCTGTGAGGCACTCTGAAGCAGTATACAAGTCATATTGCTATTGCTGTATAAGCCCATCAGGTTCCATTATGATAGTGCCCAGCATATTGTGAGAAGAGGACAACTAGAACCTAAAGTTGGTATAGGCCTCTGCCTAATTGGAGGCCTCAAATTAACAATATATAATAATGCCAGCTGAAGTGATTTCGCAAGCATGGCGAAATATTTGCAATCTGCTGAGCTGAATTTGCAGGAACGGCAATATGCTTGCTGTCTGCTACTTCTGCAAAAAGCATATATTTGCTGGACAATAAAAAATGGAGCTATTTTGGATCACAAATGTGTGAGACATTGAGAAAAAGGGGAAGTGAAAGTAGCAGATGATATCCGAATTGGCATATTCCGACAAGTGGGTATTAAGTGATGGGCCGTATGAAGGAATAGGGAAATACATCCAGTAAAGATTACATACTACTGAGTGGGCTTCTGAAGAAGAAGTATAAAAGAAGAGGATAAATCTCAAATCAGGACCACCAATAGTAGCTATCCTTTCTGGAGTTACCGTATATACTCGCTTATAAGCCGATCTCTCATATAAGCCGACCCTTAAAAAACTGCCCCAAAATGAGGAATTTTGCAAAAACTCGCATATAAGCTGACCCCCAAATACCATGGTGTTTTGCAGCCTTCACTAATTTTAGTTTAAAAGAAGCAGCATAAGTCACTCTTTTTCTTTTAACATCAGACATGGGTATATTTTAATGAATTTTACTACGGAACTTTACTAAATGCAGAGAAACTGGACACAAAGTTGCATGTGACGATCGCAAACACTAAAGCGGTCACGTGAATGACTATCCAATCAGAGCGTGTTATATCTGGTGGTAGAAAAAGCAAAATGGAGGCACCCAGAGTAAAAAGAAATGTGCTGTATGTATATATCGCTGTATGGTAATATCGATATTGCGTGGTCTGAGAAGTGGTGTCATATCATCATGTCATTTGTGTCAGAAATCAGATTCATGTGCGTATAAGCCGACCCCCAAATTTGAAAAAAAAAAAAGCGTTCTAAAGTCGGTTTATATGTGAGCATATACGTTAGCTACTGTCTCTGGACCTCATTGCAAATGAGTGATTTATATAAGTTGTGTTATGATGGCTTTTCATGTTCCAAATTGCTCATTAAATAAACCTCTGATCTCAAAGTAAGATTTATTGCCTGTGGTCTGTCTGTAAAATTTTAATTAATTGTAATTCCTTATAAAAGGAATTTATAACATCACTGAATACAATTCTGACAATGAGCTATGAACTCCGCCTCAGCTATGGAAATGGCAACTGAAGTCTGTTTTCCAGATTTCCAACAGACTAGTGTGTCTGGAAACATTATAATAAATCCTGACATTGACCTTCTGTCTTGTATATCATTAGCCCAATCCCTTGTCTACAAAACATTTCAATTCAAATTCATTTGATGACTGCAAACACAATCCAAAATCCACAATTTTCAGGCAACTGACCTTGCCTTGATAATTGTATTTCATCATCAAAAGTTTCTTTTTGTATACACCCAACAGCTTTTTTTTCCCCTCTGGCAACCTCACTGGAGTAAAAAACTTATGTGTCTGCATAACCAACATTTTTTCATCCATTGCCTCTTTCCAGTTCTTTTGTTCTGCTAGAGCAGGGGTAGTCAACTTTTTTATACCTACCACCCACTTTTGTATCTCTGTTAAGGCCCGGTCCCACTGCACTTACAGATGCAAAGAGGATGTAAAATGTTTAAAAAAACTTGCCATCCGTTGGAAAATGCTATGCATCCATTGTGTATTCACTGCATTCGTGTTTCATACGCTCTATCCGTCGAGCATCCATCCACTGCGATTTCACCCGTGCAAGAAGTTTTGAGCTGCACAAAACTTAGTGAATGGATTAACTTTCCACTGCGTGCGATGTACATCCACGACATATACAGGCAACAAACGTTCTTTGTCCGTTATCATCTGTTAAACGTACGCTGTATCCTCTCTGCATCCTCTGGGCATCCTCGCAACTCACATCCACTGCAGCTGAAAAGGGAAAGAGGGAGGAAACAAAAGGTACATGGAACGTCTACACATCGTTAGTAGCACGGAAATAAAAAGGATGTGCAGTGAACGGTTTGCATCCGATATACATCCGCGTGGCATCCCCTTTCTTTCCTTCAGGTATACATGATGCATCCGCTATATCCACTATGCGTCCGCTTCACAATTATCCCCTGGAACCCCTTCGGAGGTGTCATCCCTTTCCATCCGCTTTCATACGCTAGGCTTCCGATGAACATCCATTCAACATCCCCGCTACATACTACCCAGGTCCATTCTTTTCCATTCTTTTCCGTTCTGTTTATGCAAATTTTCACTACTTTTTGGAGTGGATGACAATGGAAGGAGCCACCCCCGAAATTTTGCTCGTCCGCTGTGTCATTTATGCATACATTTTGTGTCCGTCAGCCAGTGGGACCAGGCCTATAATATTAGTAGTAAAATTTTCTAACCGCCCACGAGTTCCACAGTAATGATGATTTATAAAGTAGGGGACAAAGCCCCTACCACCCACCATGAAAGCTGGAATGCCCACTAGTGGGCGGTAGGGACCAGGTTGATTACCACTGTGCTGGAGGTACATTTAATACTTCTAAGTAATTTTGAGGCTCATAAAAAAAATATTACATACGTTCTCCTCATCTGCTATGAATCTGGAGAAACACCTTTGTTTGTTCTTTCAGATCTCCTTGGAGTAAAATGTTCCTGCTTCACAGGAATCTCACTCTCTAAACATTCCTCTGCACTATTCTCAGATTTCTGTTTAATGTGCCTGCATGAATATTCATTTATTGGAGACCTCTGACTAACAGGCATTAACATTTCAATATTGGGCTGTACCTTTTCCCAATTTTCATGTTCAGAGAAATTTGCAGACTGTGAAATAATAAAATTTTTGTCTATCTGTAAAGCTATAAGCCTTTGATCCCAACTCTGAAGGCAACGTCAGAGCCGGATCTCCCTGAGGAATCTGAAGCTCACTTTCTCCTTGGGGGAGGGGGGAATCTCCTGGAAGGAGAGGGCAGCCTGCTCGCCTCTCTGACCCTGCCCTTTTTTGCAGCCTCAGCTCCTCCCTCTCTGCAGTTGGGGCTCTCAGTTCCTCCATAGGCCTGGTCCCACTGCACTTACGGACGCAAAGAGGATGTAAAACATAAAAAAAGCTTGCCATCCGTTGGAAAATGCTTTGCATCCATTGTGTACTCACTGCATATGTGTTTCATACGCTCTATCCATCGAGCATCCATCTACTGCAATTTCATCCGCGCAAGAAGTTTTGAGCTGCACAAAACTTTGTGAACAGATGAACTTTCCGCCGCGTACGATGTAAATCCATGACATATACGGGCAACAAACGTTCTATGTCCGTTATCATCCATAAAACATCCACTGTATCCTCTCTGCATCCTCTGGATATCCCCTCAACTCACATCCGCTGCAGATGAAAACAGAAAGAGGGAGGAAACAAAAGGTACACGGAACGTCTACACAGCATTAGTAGCATGGAAATAAAAAGGATGTAAGCGTATGCATCTCATATATAAAGTATTAAAAATGGACAAAACGTTTGTATCTGGGATGTATCTCATATATTTAGGATGTCTGCAGATGTCTAGGGTATGTAGAAGGCCCCATAGCAGACAACCGATATTTTCTATAAAAAGGGGAAGAAAATCATCTGGATCACTGGGATGATGGTCCATACAGTCCCACTATGGTTTCACTGGAGGTTCATCTATCCCACAACTATCCTTATCTATCCCACAAACATGCAAAGGCTCAACCATTTTTTCAAAGTTTTCACCAACACTTTATTAAGTAAAAAATATGAACCAAGTAAACTAAGTGTCTTAAGCAAAGATAACCTTTATTAACTTTCTTAGGTAAACTTTATGACTTTATTAAATAAGCAAAATGAACCAAGTAAAGTGTCTTAAGTAAAGATAAACTTAACAAGTAAACAACTCAGTCTCTGACACTATTCTCAGTTACTCTGAGTCATGTCCATGGTCTCAGTAGTTAAGTGGGTAGGGACTGTGGAGGTGGCTTTGCCTTGAATGCTGGTCTGAGGCACCATTGCAGTGCTTGGCCCCTAGGGTACAACAGCTGGTGGTGTGTTCAGGAAGCTATCCGAGAGCTGACTCAGTCCCGTGAGGTTGAGAGGCCCTTCATCAAGGACTTGAGATGTCAGGCCCAATACTGATGACAGATTGTCCATTGGCTGTGGGGGGGAGGAAGGGTTGGGAGGAGTGTAGTGTGGGTGTCTGGTCTGCAGCTTGGTGAGGACTGGCATCTGTGGCATCCAATGAACCTGGGCCTGGACTGGGAAGTTCTGCTTCTGCTGTGGGAAGTCCTGGTAGTCATAGTCTTGGTAGGTGAGGGGCTGTTGAAAGCCGTGGAAGGGCTTTGACATCACCTGGGGTGGAGGAGCAGACCTGGACTGGGTAGGAGCAGCTTCATCTGGGCCTTGAGGTTTGTGCAGAAGTGCTGTGATCTTCTGCTTCATCACCTGGTACTGGGCCTCAGGGTCTGGCTCATGTAGGTGATGAAGGGCTAATGGTCCGAGAATGGTATGTTGCAGTGGACCAGCTGAGAGAGAAGTTCTGTGCTGGTCTTCACTGTGTCCCTGATCTGCAACAGCACACTGTGGTCCTGGCCCTCCAGTCTGCCTCTCTGCCTGCATCCTCTGGAGCTGGGGGTGGGGGTGGGTTGGCCTCTGGTGTCTGCTGCTTCTTCCTCCATTTGTGAAGCAGGGCGTCATCCTCCACAGGATCCTCCAAGTCCGCCAGCATGGGGAGTGCAGCTGTCGGGGGGGTCTCTGCTGTGGGGCCCTCTGAAGACACCTCCCTGGACAGGGTAGCTGGCTCCTGGCTGGAAGAGGACTGGCTGTCTGTGGGCTGTCTGAGGGAGAGAGGTCTCAGAGGGGCTGCTCCTTGGTGGTGGATCTCACCCTCTAGGAAACTGCACTTGGCCATGACGTACATCTCCCGGTCAGTGAGCTTGACAGGGCCTTCAGGGGATTCAGCAGCAGGGCCTTCAGGGGCTTTAGCAGCAGGGCCTTCAGGAGCAGGGCTTGGAGACCCTTGGGGCTGGTCCACCACAGCAGCAGCAGCAGCAGCTTCAGAGTCAATGCCAGGGGGTGGGATGGTGGTTCTGCCCTTCTTCACCTTGCCAGGGCTTGAACGAGTAGGCACGGGCTTCCTCTTCTTGCCTGACTGACGAACCATGGTGTTTCTGCAAGATGTATGTGGCAGCACGTCTTTCCCCTGTATGCTGACTGCATGCATGCTGCATCCTTTTATAGCCAAGGAGCTGATGCAATTCATACTCCCCGCATGCACAGTGAACGCTTTGCATCTGATATACATCCGCGCGGCATCCCCTTTGTTTCCTATAGGCGTCCGTGATGCATCCATTTAATCCGCTATGCATCCGCCCCTTCCGCTTTGCGTCTGCTTCGAAATTCTCCCCTGGAACCCCTTCGGAGGTGTCATCCGCTTCCATCCGCTAGGCTTCCGATGAACATCCATTTAACATCCTGGCTACACACTACCGACGTCCATTCTTTTCCGTTCTTTTCCATTCTGTTTATGCAAAATTTCACCACTTTCTGGAGCAGATGACAATGGATGTAGCCACACCCGAAATTTTGCTCGTCTGCTGTGTCCTTTATGCATATGTTTTGCGTCCATTGGTCAGTGGGACTCGGCCTATAGCACATTGGCATACGTGGTGCCTCTGCCCACAGTAAGAGTGCCCTGCTGGGCCGGGGCAGGGCTGCCTCCTGCTCCAACATCCTGGAGGGGAACTAAAGCTCCGCAATGGCTACCTGAGTGCTCCTGAGGAAGCAGTGAGGATGGCGGCATCTGCCCAGGCTGGAGAAGGGGGTGGCCGGGAAGGGATGCGGAGGAGCCCCGGGGGGAGGTGGACTCCAGCTGAGATGGGACGTGGAAAGAGAAGCGGGGATGAGTTCTCTGTGCAGCCATGGTTGGGGGAGCGCCAGGGGGAGGATTGGGAAGAAGCCCCCAGCGGATCCTTTCTAGGATCCAAAATCAAGTTGATCTTGGTAGCTGCTCCCGCCCCACTCCATCCCTCTCTGCCTTCCCCAGCCTATGGATCCCTTCAGGCACTTTTTTGGGAGGTCCCTACCAGCATCGCCGCCTCCCCACCCAGAGCTGGATGGGTGCACAAATCATCATCCCACACCTCTGGGGGATTACAAGACACGTAGCCAATTCTGGCAATCTGCCCAGCTAGGATTCTGAAGGTTAATTATGGGGGAGAATAAATCGTGGATCCCTTTGGAATCCTCCTTGATCTGGGGAAAAATCCTTCCAGTTAAGTGAATCTGAAGCTGGAAAAAGGCATCTGGATAAGTCTCGTGAAAGGAACCTGGTTATTCTGATTTTACACTTATTTTTCACTCTATTTTGGGGGGGGGGGGTTGTTTTTCCCAATCTTAAACTTTCCATTCTATTCCCTCCCTTTCCTTTTTTTCCCCCATCTAAGATTACTTGTTCATTAAAGATGGCTTCTTCTTTGTCGCAATCTTCTTGTTCTGCAGGCATTTCTTGTTGTTTCTCATAATTCCAAATCTCCATTTCTAAAAACTGAAATACGAAGCCAAAAGAACCTCTCCCTTCTTGTGCATCTTCTTTGTACTTTTTAAGTTTCAATTTCAGTTATTCTAAAAGTGGAGCCATTTTAAACAGCCAACCAATTGATTTTAGTCATTCAAAACAATAACCAAGAATCCAGAAATCATCAAGTAATCCAGATAGTCCTGAGTTATATCTTCTTATTTCTTTTTCGACTTTCTCTTCCTGGTTTTTTTGTTGTGATATTTCAGTTCGAATGAAATAATTTTTAATTCCAGGCAGTCTCCTCCCTTCCTACCCTTTTATTCTTTTTCTCTCCTTTCCTGTTTTCAAAAGCTTTTAATTATCCAGAAATCTTTATTATCCCTTTGACTTTTTATTTTCATCATTAAATGCCAATTGATGTCAAAGTGGATTTTTTTCCAATTTCTTGCTAAAGTCCCTTAGCTGTCAGTATGGGAAAAGGAGAAAACCAAATCTTTTCCCTTTTCTCTGTCCTTCACAGCTTAAAAATCTTCTTCGGGGACAATGTTATTGTTTTTTAACAGTTTCATTTCCTGGATACCTTATTTGTTGCTTTTGCTGTTTGACCCGGTCAACCAAAACTTTCTCTTCTTATCTTCCCCCTGTACATTTTTTTCCAGTCGAGTTCATCTTTGTAGTGGCCATTTTTGACCACCGCTGCAACTGCCTTTGGGAAAGGGAGTAATGACCAGCTGGGGAGGAAAAATGCAGCTCTCCTCAACCCTACCCGCAGTCTCCCCACTCTTCACCACCTCTATGGGGTGGCTTAGCCCCAAAACCGGCTGGCTCAGGGTGCTCCAGTGGCAAGCACAGATTGAAACCTCGCAGAGACGAGGTTTCAGTCTGTTGCTGACAAATCTCAAACCGAAGTCCAGAACTTGGTTATTCTTATCTTGGCTCTATCTGGTCCCTTCAGCTTCCCTCCAGGGTCTTCTCTCCTTGCCCACCCCCTTCCTCAGCAGTGATCAGGAGGGATGGAGAGACTGAAAAGGTGGCTTTGTAATGACAAGGGATTTATACAGGAGTGGATCAAATTTCTTAACAACCTGTTCTGTGGGTGTGGCCTAATTTTTGGGTGGTCATGTGACTGGCTGGTCGTGGCTTGCTGGCTGGTCTCATGTGACTGGCTAAACATGGCTTGGTGGTCACATGACTGGGTGGGTCAAAAGATAGAAACTCACTTTAACAATGCTCTTGGTGTGGGATTGGACTAGATGACCTCTGAGGTCCCTTCCAGCCCTGGATTGCTGTGCTGTTTCAAAGCATACTCTGAAGCTGTGTCTAGTGCCAGGGGTTGTGATCCTTCCTTCATCTCCTTTTTCTTTCCCTCCCTCCCTCCCTTTTTATATCCATCCATCCATATCTTATTCACATTTCTTTCGCTTCCCTCTTTCTCCCTTCCCTCCCTTCCTTTCTTTCTCCCATCCCTCCCTTTTTCTCTTTCTTCTTCCTTTTAAAAAAAAGAAAGAAAGAAAGAAAGAAAGAAAGAAAGAAAGAAAGAAAGAAAGAAAGAAAGAAAGAAAG
>BLBF01000092.1:3271364-3307642 GCA_015471245.1 Laticauda colubrina | reverse complement strand
AAGAAAGAAAGAAAGAAAGAAAGAAAGAAAGAAAGAAAGAAAGAAAGCGTCCATGCATCTCTACACTATTTATGGTATATTTTCAGCTGAAACCTCTTTCTACTTAAACCAGGGGTTCCCAAACTTGACAACTTTAAGACATGTGGACTTCAGAATTCTGGGATTTGAAGTCCACATATCTTAAAGTTGCCAAGATTGAAGATCTCTGACTTAAACCTTAGTACAACACCCAGATATTTAAAGCCATTAAACATCTTGGATTAATCTTGAAACTTTTTGTATACTTGTACTTAAGTAGAAAGAATTTTATTTTAACGCATATGGCTTCAATTCTGAAGCTACTTTTATAAAGACCAAGTCAAGAAAAGGAGATTGGAAACAAAGCAAAGTTTAACCTTCTCATTCTTTCTGACCCTTTCTAAATGGCAAGTAGAAGTGAGTCTTTCTACTTGCCATTTTATTACCAAGAATTTACCACCATCTTCAAATTAAAGAGTTGCCTTCCAACAGCAAAAAATACAAGTTTGCAAACTGCCTGAATAGTAAGTTAACACAGCACATAATTTTGTATGCTAAACATCGAAGCACAAAGTGGAAGAGGGAAAATATTTGTGAGAAATATTTACTGTGTTTTTTGCTTGTCAAACTTAAAAGGCAATTGGACACTCCATAAAGATTGTGTCAGCAATAGAAGTAATGATGCAACAGCTAGGCAAACCGCTGAATAGTCTGAATTATGCTTTGGAAATTGTGTAATGTATGCTCTGAAATTGAGCAAATGAATGCAACCTAAAGGTAAGCTGTCCTCTCCAAAACCCACTCTGAACTTACCACACTAAGCCTGGTGTGAAATAGCAGAGCAACTTTCCTGTTTTGAAAAGGAGGATATGGAAGAAAGGAAGAAGATTGGCTCCAAAAATTTTCGGAAACTGCATAGTTTTATTTACATACAACATTCCCAAGGCAGTAATCAATAATGTATTACAGTGGTCCCCAAACTTTTTTGTACCAGGGACCAGTTTCATGATTATTCATTCTTTGTGGCCTGGTACAAAATGAGCTACGGACCGGGATCAGCACGCATGACCAAGGCAAGGTGAGCTGAGCGACCGGCCAGCCAGCTGTCCCCCGCTTATCTCCACCACCTTCAACTCCTCCTTTGTACCTTCTCGTGGTCGATGGTCTTTTTGGGCTCTTTCTTAATCTCCTGAGAAATGCGAGACCACCACCATCAGGATGGCTCTTTGTTTGAAGCTGCCCCCCCTTGGATAAAACTAAGGCGTGAAAATTCCTTCAGCACCCAAACGCCACTTTCCAACTGACGACTGACAAGCTCACCTGGAAGCACTTTCTCAAGTGCCATTGAAACAAGATGGTGGCACCCAAGCAAAGTAGGCCCTACTTTCATTCTTTGTGGCCCAGTACAAAATGATCCACGGACTGATACCGGTCCGAGACCCGGTGGTTGGGGACCCCTGTTGTATTAGCTTCTCCAAATGATATTTTGGCTAAACATTGAATCCAGGCATGCTGGATGGCAGGATGCTCCCAGGAGGCTACAGGGAGGCCTACTAGGCCCAAAACAGCACCTAGCAATCCTCCTAGGAGGAAAAGGAAGGTGTGGGGGGGCTGGCGGTTTTGGCTGAGAAAGTCTCACTGCACCCTCCTGAGAGCGAAAATGGGGTGGGGGGTGGCACCGAACCCCCCTCCCCAATGCCCCATTTTTGCTCCCAAGAGGCTACCCTACACTTAACCTGGAAGCCAGACGGGCCTTGTGGAGACTCCTGGGACGGGTGGGCTGGGACAGCTGGTCTTCAGAACGACTGGTTTGCCGAACTGAATGTTCAAAACCAGATTAAAATCTGGTTCTTGCGAACTGGCCTGAACCAGTAGAATCCCACCCCTGGATTTATAGATCCTCCTCCCCTCAGACACATTGAAGCAAAGATAATTTCCAAGCTCCTTGTCTTGAGTCCTCATTTCCTTTCTCTCTTCTCCTAACTCAGCTCAGAGTTTCATCTCCTGGAATCCCTTCTTCTTCCTGCCTTACAAAAGTTTCTGCCCAGAACATTTCATCCCATGTTGCTTAGGGAGCAAATATAGCTGCAAAATATTATTGCCTTGAGATCCTTGGGGTGGGGTGGGGTTCTTGAGGGGGAGCAGGAAGGAGAGGCGGGAGGGATCTGCTAAGTCCAGAGAAGCTGGAGGCTGCCATGATGTTTTGGGTCTTGGCTGCCCAGAGTCAGAGGGAGACCTTCCGCTCTGATGCTATTTCAGCCTAGGAAGAGTGAAGTGTTCTTCCACATTGCGGGGAAAAATGTAGATAGATAGATAGATAGATGATAGATGATAGATGATGGATGGATGGATAGATAGAAAGATAGATAGATAGATAGATAGATAGATAGATAGATAGATAGATAGACAAATAGACAAATAGACAAATAGACAAATAGACAAATAGACAAATAGACAAATAGACAAATAGACAAATAGACAAATAGACAAATAGACAAATAGATAAATAGATAAACAGGTAAATAGGTAAATGGATGATGGATGGATGGACAGACAGACAGATAGATATAATACTTTATTGGCCAAGTGTGATTGGACACACAAGGAAATTGTCTTGGTGCATATGCTCTCAGTGTACATAAAAGAAAAGATACTTCATCAATGTGGATTAGATTATAGGTAGATTATATAATCTACTTGTATATTATATATTGTATAATCTACATGTGGGGAAGGGGCACTCCAGAGAATTTAACAAAGGGGATCTAGTTTATCTAAATGATATTTTAATCTACATATCTTACATGTATAATCAAAGTGCAGTAGGACAGTGGAAATCCTTTTATTAAGGCTATGCAATGGATTGAAATGTTCTTCACAAAAATAATAATCCCAGGCCAGAAGATTATGGACTTTTGTTCAGTGCCCAGAGAAAGGAAACATCCATAACACCTTCAAAGTTTTAAGCCCCTGTCACACAGCACCAACAGATAGAAAGAGGATGTAAAACGGATAAAAACACTTGCCATCTGTTGGTTAATGCGATGCATCCATTCTGTACTCACTGCATCCGTTTTTCATCCTCTCTATCCATCCAGCATCTGTCTACTGACATTTCATCCGCTCAAAAAGTTTTGAGCTGCACAAAACTTTTTGAGCGGAAAATGTATCCAACGCGTCCGTTCTGCATCCACAACGCATACGGGGAACATCCGTTATACGTCCATCGTCATCCGTTACGTGGCCGCTATATCCGCTAGGCATCCGCTGTGCATCCGCGCTACTCACATCCGCTCCAGCGGAAAACGGACACAGGGAGGAAGCGAAACGGACGCGGAACAGACACGCAGCATTAGTATCACGGACGTAGAACGGATAAAAGCAGATGCAGCTCGCATACAAAGCATTAAAATGGAAAAAACATTCGTATAGGGGACGTATCTCGGATATTTAGGATGTCTGGAGGATTTCTAAAGGATGCAAGAGGACACCTAGTGGAAAACCTATATTTCCTATAAAAAGGGGGAACAACTCACCCGGATCTCACTTTCAGACCAGCAGCCCTGCTGTGCAGACCTCTTCAGCCTTCATCTTGCTCTTGCTCTTCCACAGCATCCAGTCATCTCCACCATGGATCGTCACACGCTCCTTTTGGTAGCCACCATCGTTCTACAACAGTGCGAAGCCCTCTGCAGGCTTTTTCAGCTGTTCTATGGAAAGAAAAGGAGGTGTCCAAGAAGTGTCTGGGTCCGAAGATGGATCACGAGAAGAGCCAAGTACGGACTGTATAACAAGCTGATGGTGGAGCTCAGGAACGAAGACCCTCGTGCATTCCAGAACTTCATGAGGATGCTGCCAGCCATGTTTGACGAAGTTGTGGAGTGGCTGAGACCCAGGTTGACCAAGGCAAACACCAACTTCCAGCCCAGCCTGGAACCTGGGCTCAAGGTGGCACTCACTCTGCACCACCTGGCCTCAGGGACAACGTACAGGAGCATGCAATACGACTGGAGGGTGCCACACAACACCATCAGCATTGTGGTCGGAGAAGTGGTGCAGGCCATCATCAAAGAATACCTGGAGGAGCTCCTCCAGTGCCCCACCACTGAAGAAGGCTTCCCAGATCCAGACCCCCTGCCCAACAACACACAAGATGTGTCCTACTTCATCGTGGGGGATGACGCCTTCTCCCTCAGAACCTACCTCATGAAGCCCTACAGTTCCAGATACCTCACCAGTGAAGAGAGAATCTTCAACTACAGGCTGTCCAGGGCAAGGCGGGTGGTGGAGAATGTCTTTGGCATCCTGGCCAACAGGTTCCAATGTCAACCTGATAGACATTGTGGATGTGCAAGGCCCCAAGAGAGCTTCACGTGAAGGGAAGAAGCAGCGCAACCTCCTGAAATACTGGTGCAACTCCCCAGCTGGAGCAGTGGAGTGGCAAGACAGGATGGTAGATGCTTAATGGATGCTTCTTCAGCCTGTCTCATCACACTGATGAGATTGGGCCATGTATGTTGAGTGGCTCTACAATGAACAGGGCATTTAATAAAGAGTTGTGTTTATGTTGAAATGTGTTGATGAATGATTACATTGTTATTGATAATAAAGGGCGATAGATGTGGCACTTGGGAGGGTGGGCCATACAGTCCCACTATGCTTGCACTGGAGGCTGATCTATCCCACAGCTATTAACCATCCCACAGGTATCCCTGCCCATCCCACAGGTATCCATGCCCATCCCACAGCTATTACCCATTCCAAAGGTATCCCTGCCCATCCCACAGGTATCCATGCCCATCCCACAGCTATGACCCATCCCACAGGTATCCCTGCCCATCCCACATCTATGACCCATCCCACAGGTAATCCTGCCCATCCCACTGCTATCCTAACCTATCCCACATGCATGCAAAGGCTTAAACCATTTATAAAAGTTTCCACCAAGACTTTATTTCCTGAAAGAATTGAACCAAGTGTGTGAAGCAAAGATAAACTTTATTAATAACAAACTGTAAAAGCAAAATGACCCAAGCAAATTGTCCCAAGCAAAGATAAAATCAACAGGTAGCAACCCAGTCTCTGGCACACTTCTCAGTCAGTCTGAGGCATTCCCATTGTCTCAGGGGTGAAGGGTCCAGGTGCTGTGGAGGTGGCTGCTGCTGGAGTGCTGGTCTGAGGCGCCATTGTGGTACCTGGCCACGAGAGGACAACATGGGATGGTGTGTGGAGGAAGCTCTCAGAGAGCTGGCTCAGTCCTGTGATGTTGAGAGCCCCTTCCTCCAGGACATGGGGTGTCAGGCCCAAGACCGATGACAGATATTCTGAGACCGGGCTTGGCTGTGGGGTGGAGGGAGGAAGAGTGTAGTGGAGCTGTCTGGTCTGCAGGTGAGCGAGGTGAGGCATCTGTGTCATCGTTGGCATCATTGGCACCTGTGGTGTCTGTGTCATCAGTGGCATCGGTGGCATCAGTGGCATCGGTGGCACCTTTGGCAGGCGAGGAACCTGTGCCTGAACTGGGAAGGGCTGCCTGTGCTGCTGAAACTCCTGGTAGTCGTACCCTTGGTAAGTGAGGGCCTATGGAAAGCCTTGGAAGGGCAGTGACATCACCTGGGGTGGAGGAGCAGACCTGGACTGGGTGGGAGCAGGTTCAGCTGGGCCTGGAGGGTTGTGCAGAAGACCGGTGATCCTGTCCTTGATCACCTGGTACTGTGATTCAGACATGTCCATGAGGGTCTGGTTGACGTAGGTGAGGAAGGGCTTGCAGTTTGAGGATGGTATATCGGTGTGTACCAGCTGAGAGAGGAGATCTACGCTGCTTTTTATGGTGTTCCTGATCTCCAGCAGGACAGTGTGGCTCTGTCCCTCCGGTCTGGCTCTCTTCCTGCTTTCTGTGGAGGTGGAGCTGGGGGTGGGTGTGAGTTGGTCTCTGGTGGAAGCGCTGTCTCCTTCCTCCAACTGCATCAGAGAGTCCTCCACACGCTCCGCCATAGTGAGTGCAGCTGTCGGGGGGGTTTCCATCGTGGGGCGCTCCACAGATACCTGCCTGGACACAGGAGCTGACTCTTGGACAGAAGAGGACTGGGTCTCTGTTGTCTGTCTGAGGGAGAGGGTTATCAGAGGGGCTGTTCCTCGGTGGCGGATCTCACCCTCCAAGAAGCTGCACTTGGCCATCATGTAGGTCTCCCTCTTTGTGAGCTTGACCGTGGCCTGGCCAGACTTCTTCAAGTGTAGCCTCCCGTACCAGGTGTGCATGTGCTTCCACCAACCAAGGAGGACCTCCGAAGTGTAGCCCAGGCTCTCCGCCTTCTCTCTCCAAGCCACCTGCTTCCTTTTGGTGTCTCATTAGAGCCCGTGTCCCTTCCGCCATAGGTACTCATTCTCCCTCAGCCAGTCGAGCACCTCATCCTCATGTTCCTCTTCGATGGAGTATTGCCTCCTCTCCCGTTCATGTGTATGCCTCTTCCTCCCTCTAGCAGGGCCATCTGGGCCCTCATCAGAGAGGCTTCGAGGTTCTAGGGGCTGCTCCACCTCACCAGCAGCAGCAGCAGAAGCAACAACAACAGGAGCAGCAAAAGCAGGACCAGCAGCACCAGCAGGACCAGCAGCACCAGGAGCACCAGCAGCACCAGGATCAGCAGCAGCAAAGTAAGCACCAGCAGCACCAGCAGGACCAGGATCAGCAGCAGCAGAGTAAGCACCAGCAGCACCAGCAGAACCAGCAGGACCAGGATCAGCAGCAGCAGAGTAAGTACCAGCAGAAGCACCAGCACCAGGGGCAGCACCAGCAGAGTAAGCACCAGCAGAAGCACCAGCACCACGAGCAGCACCAGCAGAGGAAGCACCAGTAGAAGAAGCCCCAGCACCAGGAGCAGCACCAGCAGTGGAAGCACCAGCAGAAGCACCACCACCACCACCAGCAGCAGCAGCAGCAGCAGAAACCCCAGCAGAAGCAGAGTCAGCACCATGGGGTGGGTTGGTGGCCCTGTCCTTCTTGCCAGGGCTGGCAGTAGATGGCACAGGCTTCCTCTTCTTCCCCATGGTTGCTGGAGTTGTGTCTGGCTGCAGGTCTTTCCTCTGTATGGTGACTGGTTGTGAGCTGCCTCCTTATATATCCACGGATCTGACGCAATGCATCCTCCCTGCATGCGCAGTGAATGCTTTGCATCCGCTACGCATCCGCTAGGCATCTGCTCTGCATCCGCGTCATCCGCTATGCGTCCGCTTTGTTGTGCTCCCCCGGAAGCCCTGTGGATGTGCCATCTGCTTCCATCCACTAGGCTTCCGTGGAGCATCCACTTTACATCCGCCCTACGTCCTCCCTCCATCCGTTCCTTTCCATTGTTGTCCGTTCTCTGCATGCAAATTTGGGGCACTTTTGAAAGCGGATAACAATGGATGGAACATTTTCTCATCCACTGTGTCCTTTTTACATACTTTTTGCATCCGTCGGCCGATGTGACAGGGCCTTTACTTTACAATCTGAAAAGAGAATTTCCTGTCCCAGTTCAGAGCTGGCAACTGAGGTTTCTTGGGATATCTTCCACTGGGAATATGAGAGTGTTTCAGGGTGGAAAGAGGCCAAAAGAGACCCAGAGACTGAAGTGGAGTCTGAAGAATATTTTCTCCCTCTTGATCACAACCATTTTTTATAATAAAATCCAGGCCAGATAAGATTTTTTCTCTCAGTTTACCACAATTATGAAGTTCTTTGTGTTTTTTGCAACAATTTCAGGATAAAACGTTTTCTGACAGAAAGATTTCTAGGTCTCCTCTCTGTGAGAACTCACAAATGTATGACAAGAATTGTTTCAATGAGATTTTCAGAGGTTTTCCACACACCAAGCTCTGATATGATTTGTCATCTGGAAAGAGACTCCAGGAGTCCCAGCAGCTGGAGGGTTTCTCTTCAGGGCATTTTTACCTGCAGACACAGATAGACATTCCAGAAAAAATATTTCCCACACACCAAACGTATAATTTTTTTCCCTTGTGGATTCTTTGGGGCCTCCAGAGGTTACAGTGAAGTCAGTATTTTGCAATATTTTGCAAGTAGTCAATGACTACTTCAGCTTCAATCACAACAATACAAGAGCACACAAGAGATACAAACTCAATGTAAACCACTCCAAACTTGATTGCAGAAAATATGACTTCAGCAACAGAGTGGTCAATGCTCGGAATGTACTACCTGACTTCATTGCTACATCCTGTAACCCCCACTCAAACTATCCACTATTGACCTCACCCCATTCCTAAGAGGTCTGTAAGTGGCGTGCATAAATTCATAAGTGCACAATAGTGCCTGTCGGACATCCCTGTCCAATTATCCCCGTTTATTCATACCTATTTCCTGTATTCCTGTTCATGTTTATACTTATACCTATTATCTTGTAAGCGATTGACAAATAAAATCAATAAATAAAATAAATAAACAAACAAATATTTAAATCATTTGTATAATGACCCCCCTTTTGCAATGCTCGAGGGTGTCAGGTTCCAAGCAATACAACCATTATAAAATTTCCCAGCTTTTCAGGTCACTAAACTATAATTTCATTATGATATGTCACATTGTCCAATCAGGATGTGAAACGGTCCAAGCAGCTTTAAGAATGCGGCTAACTCATTGTCCAGTTATGTTGTTTTGGCTGGAACTTCATCCACCTCAGCTCTCCCCCCTTTCAGTCTGAAGTATGTCAAATTGAATTCATATGAATCCACCGCCTAATCAAATTCATACTTGACAAAGGATTTATGAAGGTTTTCTTATAGGTCGTCCTCGACTTGTGACATCACTTAACAAATGATCAAAATTACAAGAAATGTTAATGGCCCATTAAAAAATTCTGGTCATTTTAAAATTGTTCCCTTGTTCCCCATGGTTTGTGACAATGGGCACTTGGGATCCAACTGGCTGTTTAAACTGGTTGTTTAAAGAAAAGTCCAACAAAAGCCAACAAAAGTCATTGTTCCTGGTTCCCATGAACTGAGAGGAAGAAAGAAGAGACATTCCTAAGTATCTTTGGAAATACCTACCAAGCTTAAAGCAGTCCAAAGCCCAGGAGATGGTTCATATGTGCCCTGTCTTAAAGGGTTACTTAAGGCAAATATTAGCTTACCTATGCATTGAGGAAATGGAACAGTTTAAAAATATTAATATTAGTTATTCATTTCTTTTATTGTTTAGTGATTTGTTTTTAAATAACCTCAATTATCAAACATGCAAACAAAGCATACAAACCAACAATAATTGCAACCAATAATGAAAGTCATGAGACTAAGAAACAATTTCATTATCAGGTCCCTATTTTTATCATTAGATGTTGCTTCATGTTTAGATCTGATGTCAGGATAATAATGAAGCATCTGGGAAGAAGATGCAGCCAGCAGTCCAGCACTGGAGACCAAAATGGAGAAGACTTGCACAGCCAACATAGATTTTTCTTTGGTGCTCAGCAGTGGTGGGATTCAATTTTTTGTTCTCCCGATTCTGTGGGTGTGGCTTGGTGGGCATGGCAAGGGAAGGATACTGTAAAATCTCCAGTCAGAGGTGGTATTTGCCGGTTCTCTGAACTACTCAAAATTTCTGCTACTGATCCTCCAGAACTGGTCAGAACCTTCTGAATACTACCTCCAGTGCTCAGGTAGTGAGCATGAAGGAGACCCAGACACTGCGGAAGACCAGCATGCTGAAAGTTATCATCTTGGCTTCATTGAAGGCCTCAGTCAGGTTCCTGGCTAGAAAAGCCATTATGAAGTAAATGACAGTTAAGAAACCCATATAGCTTAAACAATATAAAACATGGTAACAGAGCCTTTGTTGTATCGAAGGGTGATCTCTTCAGGCTGGGAATGCACGTCAGAGTCAGGAAATGGGGAGAAACTCTCAGCCATATAAAATAGATATTGACATCACAATAAAAAAGGTTGATGGAGTTGGCCAAGTTCTTTCCCAACCATCTTCTCATCCTTATATCAACCTTTGAAATTCTCAAGACTCTTTTTTTTACTGCAATGAATTCAAGATGGACTGAGATGTATATGTTGGTGTCATTTTTGTATAATTTAGCATTTTGGGATGCTGCTGCTGCTATTATATTAGTATTGTTATCATTATTATCTTCATGCTTGGGATGGTAATATTGTAGCATTTTTTTATTTTTGAGAGCCGTGCATCAGAATTTCATTTTAATATGTGCCATAGTGTACACAAGAAAATGACAATTAATGATACTGAATTCAAGTCGGTTTCATTCAGACTTCCAGAGACTACGTCATGGACATTTTATTGAAAAGCCTTGCAGAGTTGGAAAGATGAGCAACATAAAGAGACATTATATCATCCTTAGTGGATATGTAAAAAGCTTTAAAAATGGTTTCAAACTCATATACAGATACAGAGGATTTTAAAGAGAAATGTTCCATTTAGGTTCAAATGTTTCATTTGAGGATTGGTGAATAAACAATTCAAAAAATGCCATCTAAGATTGTTTCAGTATATGATTACTGTGGCAAGATTATTATTGGCAGAAAGTTGGGAAGATTCAGCACCACCCACTATGAAGAAATGGTTGTTGAAATTGACAGAACTTGCTGAGATGGACAAACTGACTTTTCTGGCATATCAAAAAGATTACTGTGGCAGAAGTGACTTGTTCCAAAAACCTGGGTATGGCATCTCAGATTTCAGGTAGGGTAAGGACAGTGGACAGATATAGTGCCTTGAGGATTAAAAAAATCACTATCTTCCAAATACCATTTAATTATTTCAAACAAAATCATTGGCCTATTATGTATGGAAAACAAGCTTGGATCATGTTCTAGGTGTGGACTGTTGGAAAATGTTCAGACTTAAAATTCCTCTGTCTTACATTTCTACATTTCTTTTGGTTGTAAGCTGCTCCTTTGTATTTAGGTCTGGTTTCAGAATGATAATGTAGCATTTGGGAATGAAGATGCAGCTCAGCAGACCAGCACTGGAGGCCAGGATGGAAAAGACCTGTACAGCTACCATGTATTTCCCTTTCGTGCTCAGGTAGGTGGGCACAAAACTCACCCAGACACTGCAGAAGACCAGCATGCTAAAGGTTATCAGCTTGGCTTCATTGAAGGTCCCAGGTAGATTCCTGGCCAGGAAAGCCAGCATGAAGCAGATGGCAGCCAAGATACCCATGTAACTAAGGCTGACATAGAACATGATGACAGACCCTTCGTTGCATTGCAGGATGATCTCTCCAGGCTGGGAGTGCATGTCGGAGTCAGGGAATGGGGGAGAAACTCCCAGCTAGATGAAGCAGATGATAATTTGAACGGAAGAACAAGAAAAGATGATGGCATTGGCCAAGCTCTTCCCCAACCATCTCTTCATTTGGTTTCCTGGTTTTGTGGCCAGAAAAGCCAGCACCACTGTGATTGTTTTGGCCAGGAGAGAAGAAATTGCAACTGAGAAGACGACGCTGAACACCATTTGTTGTAGAAGGCAGGTGACTTTCCTTGGCTGACCAATGAAGAAAAAAGAAGACAAGAAGCAAAGCAGGAGGAAGATCAGGAGGATATAAGAGAGGTCCCGGTTGTTGGCTCTGACAATGGGAGTTTCTCGATATTGAATGAATATGATTAAAATAAGGCCTGTGCTTAGGAACAAAATTAAGACAAAAGAGACCAGAATGATACCCAGATGTTCTTCATAAGACAGAAAGGTTAGAATTTTGGGGATACATTGGACTCGATCCTCATTTGGATATTGATCATCCAGGCATTTGGTGCATTTTTCTGTATCTGAAAAGACCAAAAGGATTATTGGTTTTAACAATCTCCCAATTTACATTTTAAGAAGTAGCTTCTTTGAACAACAGTTGATATTTCCAAATGCATTTTTTAACATTCCCAAAAACAAAGATAAAATAATACTTCTCTCTCCCTCCCTCCCTCTCCCTCTCCCTCTCTCTCTCTCCCCCTCCCTCTCCAACTTCCGTGTCTCTCCCTCCCTCTGTCTCTCACACACAAACTATGTGTGTCTGTGTGAATACATATGTATGTAGGGGGAACATTGCTCAACCAAGGTGTACAAACTGCTTCCATAAACTTACTACAAATAATATATGAAAAAACAGCAACAATTGGTCTTAATGATATTAAAGTGGATATCAAAATAGAATGGGGTGTACAACAAGGCGATACAATATCACCTATACTGTTCTCAGCCTGCCTTGAAGAAGTATTCTGCAAATTAGACTGGGCAAAAGATGGAATTAAAATCAATGTACCCATCTAATAATTTAAATTAAGGTTTGCAGATGATGTTGTTTTTTCTTACAAGACCCTGAAGAGTTACAAAGACACATACAAGAACTGCACAAAGCTGGAGAACCATTGACTTAAAAATAAACCTGAAAAAGATCCAGGTTATGTTTAATAAATTCACCAAAGAAAGAAAAAAATTATATCTGGAGAAGAACTAGATGTAATAGACAACTATATATACTTTGGCCAACAGATCTCAATGGAAGGTGATCCAATAAAAGAAATTGAATGGTGTGTTAAATGTGGTTGGCAGGCATTCAGCAAGCTAAACATTTTCTGATTAGATAAGATTAAATTAACAGAGTTGGAAGGGACCTTGTAGGTCATGTAGTCTAACCCCCTGCCCAAGCAGGAGACCCTACACCATTTCTGACAAATGGCAGTCCAATCTCTTCTTGAAAGTCTCAAGTGATGCAGCTCTCACAGAGTCTGAAGGCAAAGCTGTTGCATTGGTTGATTGTTCTCACAGTCAGAAAATTTCTCCTTATTGCCAGGTTAAATCTCTCCTTGTTCAGTTTCCATCCATCATTCCTTGTCTGGCCTACAGGTGCTTTTGAAAATAGATTGACTCCTTTTCAGGAACAAGAGGAAAGTTTTCAATCAGTGGGTGGTATCTGCTCTTAACATATACCAGTGGACACTAACCTCACAATTGATACAAAGGCTTAGAGTGATGCAAAGAGCCATGGAAAGATACATGCTTGGCATTACAAGACAAGATTGAAAGACATACACATGGATTAGAAAACAAACAAAAGTCAACAATATCATCAAGAGAGTAAAAGAACTGAAATGGAAATGAGATGGTCACATAGCAAGAACTGATTGCAGGAGGACCAAGGTAGTTATAGAATGGATCCCACTTGATAAAAAGCATCCATGAAAGAGATGGATCAACAACATCCATAGCAAGCATGGCGGGCCCAACTGGCAAAAGAAAGTTCAGGACCATATTGCTTGGAAACATGTAGAAGAGGCCTTCATTCTTACAGTCCTCTCTACATGGTTTACAAAATCAGCATATTGCACCTAACAATCTGGCTCCTCTTTTTACCTACCTCAGAAGGATGGAAGGCTGAGTCACCCTCGAATCTGGTGAGGGGTTAGTGAGATAACAATTTAAAAATAGAAATTATATATATATATAGATAGATAGATAGATGATAGATAGATAGATAGATAGATAGATAGATAGATAGATAGATAGATATAGATAGATAGATAGATAGATAGATAGATAGATAGATAGATAGATAGATAGATAGATAGATAGATATAAATGCAGTTCAGCTTCCTTCGGATATTATCCCACGTCATTGTAATGCTTTTAAAGTTGTAGCAACATTTCAGCAGAATCTCATCTGCCATCATCAGGCTTCTGTATTGACTTTGTACATACAAACTCAATAAAGAAGCCTGATGATGGCAGATGAGATTCTGCTGAAACGTTGCTACAACTTTGAAATCATTACAATGACGTGGGATAATACCCAAAGGAAGCTGAACTGCATTCATGTAAGTACCCGCGAAAACTTAAATATATATGTAAAACCTGTAGAATTTGGAAAGTCTTAGGACTGGAAGAATTTCATGTTAATGTGCAGAACCTCTATTTGAGCCCACAGTACTCGAGGATAATAATCAATTAATCTTTTTAGGGACACTTTCTGAGTCCTGCAGTACCTCACTTTTTTATATACTGGACTCTGTGGATGTCCATCTAATGAAATTTAGAAACCTGGCAGAAAAAGCTAGTCATGAAGATAGTCTGGAATTATCTATCACTGTTGCAGTAGTAAGAGGAACCTGCGGTATCAGTGGTTAATAATCAACTAAACACAAGGAAACCAAAAGAAACGTAAAGTCCAGACTTGGACTTTAAAAGATCTGATTTCAACCAACTTAGAGAGTGCTTGTTGAGGGAAACCGCAGCTTTCATTTTAATGAAAATACTGTGGATGAATCTACTCCCACAAAACCTGCTATTTTCTTTGATGTCATCCACCTTCCTGAGTGGAGATGGTCCCTTCTGGACAAGGAATACAGTCATAGCAGCAAACTGGTTCTCCTTCTCGAGACTTCTTGACAAATCCAGGATGGCAATTTCCCACACATTGGGACTGAGGCAGAGACTAAGCAGACAAACAATGAGTGCCAAAGAAAATATGTTAGAATTCATCTTCCTGGAAAATGGAGGTGAACATGAATATTAATCAGAATAGAGGTGGAAGGGACCTTGAAGATCTTCTAATTTAACCCCTTGCTCAAGCAGGAGACCCTATACCATTTCAGACAAGTGACAGTCCAGTCACTTCTTAAAAACCTCCAGTGATGGAGCAACCTACCACATCTGAAGGCAAACTATTCCATGGTTAATTGTCCTCACTGTTTGGTAGTTTCTCCTTTGTTCCAGGTTGCTAAATAGTAGCTTCACTTCATTAATATACAGCTCTATGACTAGTTACAAATATTTGCAGGAGATGCAACTGTTGACATATTCTGCATTTAGTTAATCCCTTTTGCTTTTGAAATAAAGGACTTTTCCACTTAATTAAGTCTGGAGGGATGGAATTAAAATCCTAAGCATTCATTGAAAACCAGCGGGTTTTTTTTCATGATTGTATCAACATTAATTATTCCATTCTTCAATGTATCCATGACTTAAAGTATGATAGTGTATTCATATTAAATTTTATAATATCTTTCCTAAAAGATTTATTAAAGTTTTATTCTGTTATATTGATAAAAATAGAATAAAACTGTGGTGAAGAAAGAAACATATGACTGGTAGGATCTGCAAAGGATTCTTAAAGGCTGTAAAACATTGCAAAGCTTCTCCCCTTTGAAAGTGGTCTATGGTATTCTCCCAGTTAAGACATAAGAACATCTATATTTCTCCCACCTTGTTGCACAATTTCAGCCATGACAGAATATCTCTATTGATAATAAATCTCTGTCTTTCAAAACTCCCCAATTGTTTGTCAATTGGAGCCAAATGGGGAAGAAGCACTCAACTTGTGATGTTCAGATCTGCAGCTACATCTCCATTTTGGTCCAAATGCAATTTCCAATGGGAAATATTGCAAAACTCATTCTTCTCCAGAAATGGATGGAATTAGAATAGAAAAAAACAGGAATTTTAAAAGCAGAAATTTGGTTTCTTATCCCAGGTGATCTTTTCACATTTGAATCTTTCTACTGTTGTCTAATTTGCAAATATGGTGAGTTGGGGGAGCAGGTGCTACCATTATCTTCAAAAGTGAAAATTTGTCTATTAAAGAGAACATTTAGAACACATCACAAATAAAGAGAGCAAAGAAACAAATGAAAATATTCAGACATTCCTTGGAAAAAACAGTGATTATCAGAAACTATGGCATTCTCAAGGAGAAAGTTGCCAGGCTAATCTTCCAGGTTGACCAGATGGGATATATGACTATTTGAGCTTATTCTACATTATTTTAAGGGTACTTTAAGAAATGCTTGCAAATCCTATTGAACAAATCTCCCACCTATTTTTACAACCTGGGAAATTAGAGGGATCCTTAAACATTTTTATTTTTATTTGCGTGCCATTTTTATTGTTTATACATATAGCTCAATGCTGCTATTTTTTTCTTTCAATTTTCCTTGCAAAATCTACCCTGTATGGGAAGTTGGGCTGACTGTCCTAAGTCCAAATATTGTGCTTCATGAGGAAGACGCTGTCCTGAAGAAGGGAAGATCTGCATCAGGTGTTGCAAACCAGCCAGTAAGGATGAGTAGGGTCTCTAAAAAAGAGTCATCTGGTTGATGACTCAACTGTAAGAGGTGTCTGTTTAGGAAAGGATGTGGGCAGGGTCTCTCAGAGGTAATGCAACCCCATCCAGAACTAAAGATGTTAAATTACTGGATCTTGAAGATCCAAGCAGCAGAAGCCATTTGGTCTTCCTTGGCTCTCAACCTCCACACCCTCTACACAATATTATTCTCTGAGTCATTAAATTGGCCAAGCTGTTAACCTTTGGTAGCATAAGGAGAAGTCATGCCCTTATTGGAGTCTGATTCTGAGGGGGAGATTGAGCAGTTGACAGGGAGTGGGAGTGTGGCTCCGGTGGCTGTGGAAGAAATGGGGGAGGGGCACAGTCTGACTGGGCATTCAGAGGAAGACCCAAGGTCATCCTCTCTTCATCCTAGGGCATGCAGGGAGGAATGGAGAAGGGAGCAACGTGGCTTATGAAAGAGAAAAAGGCCCTGATCCCTTTCATTCATTGCAGCTGGGAGAACAGGATATAAGTGGGACATTTGCACACAGCTCTTTGTTTGAAGCAAAGCATGCATTTACTTCGTCGGGGCTTATCTGGGTTTTTGTGTCCTCCCAACTGGAGGTGCTGCTTTCTCTTTTGAAAGTCTGGAATTTATCATCCTGACCTGCCTTGTTAATTACTTCAGTTTGGTTTGTGTTGGTTTTTTTTTATTCCTAATTATCTTTATTTTGTGTTCAGACTGCATTTCTGCCCTTTGTAGACTATTATTTGAAGAATATGATATCCAGCTGAGGATAATTGGACATTGGGGCCAAGTTGGAGGACTGAAAGGGAATTTATTCTACTTTGGTGACTTTGCTTTTTTTGTGACACACCCTGGGTTATCACATGGAGTTTCATGGATCCTGGTTGGGACTCCATACCTGCCACGGCTGCAGCCTAGGAGCCTCCAATGTCTTTTCATTCCTCTTGCTTCTCCTCCTGGATCTGGACGAATATGCAGCTTTCAAGGCATAGGCCAGAGTCCTAATAATACTGTGCAGATGGAGGTGAAAAGAGATCCATATCCTTCTCCATTCCTCTACAGCCCTCAGTAGTGCTCTCTGGCTGCATCTTTTCTGACTTTTGACAGAAAAAACATGCTTTGAAAAGGAACATCGAAAATATCTATTTTCTAATTGCACAAAGAGTTTGGTTCTAAAGGGATAATCTTCTGGCCTTTTCTTTTCCTGAAAAGCAAAGTTCCAAATACTATGGACATTTTTGTTAAGTTCCTCCAGTCTCATCACCACAAAATCAATGTTTTCCAGTATCCAGACTTTGCCGTAGATAGGTCCAGGAAAACCTCTCAAACGTCAACTGCAAAGTATGAATTCTGTCCCAAACGACAATATGCTCTATGTAGTTCACAAAGACATTGACTTGTCTCCATTTAGAGATGGCATGCCTGAGTGGTATTGTGTGTCCAGTCGCTGAGAATCGTTGTGATATAACAACACAAATTCCATTGTGAACAAGCATAGGAATAAATGTCCTCATGAAATTCTCTCCCTCCTCTGTGTCTGAAGCAAAGACACCAATCAAAGTCCACCTGAAATGAAGGAGAAGTTGGACAATTGCTGGATATGTGATTCCCTTTTTGGGGAGAATCCGGTAGAAAGAAGGAAATTGACTTTTATCACTCAGAGTCTCTGAAACAATTGCATCACTGATCTGCAAAAGCAATGAAGAATGCTATGCTGTGTTTGGGGTCAGATCAAGTCCAAAATGTTAGATTTTCATAAATCCAACTTGCTACTCATGAACATTTTGGAATAGCATGTTGTTAATTACTCAAACAAAATCAAGATACAGGATACGGAATACAGAATGCAAAATACAGAATACAGAACATTGGCAAGACTGTGCAAAATAATTAAAAAGAAATTAAAAATAAAAATAAATAATGGAAATCTTATTTCTGTACCATGTTAGAAGCAAAAGGAAGTCAGGCCACCAAAGAACACAGTGGCTGGATAGTGACATCATCAAAGATGACATCAGCCAGACCATAGAACAACTAAAAGAAGTACTACAAGATCAGATGAGGCGGAGAGATCTGGGTCCAAATCAAACTCTCACTCATGTGCTTCTAACAAGAGCCTGGATCAGGGGCAGCTTTGTAGTTCCATTTTAAGAACAATACTCCAAAATATTTTTATATTTAGTATGTTGGATGCAACAGTGAGATCTATAAAGGCAGCAAATCAGTGCTTCCTCTGACTGACATATTTTGCAATTGTGTGGTTCAAGACAAAGCAATTGTGAGCAGTTGATTGACTCCTAAGTTTACTTGTTCTTCTGCAAAAGAATGAGCTTTCTAAAAAATCCAGTCTCACTTCTATTCAGGAGGACTCTAGCATATATTTTAGCCACAGTATCCATTCGATGAATTGGCCAGTAGCTGCTATGTTCTTTTATGTTCCTCACTACCATGTGTGTGTGGCAGAAGCCCCCAAAGTAATGGGGATGGTGTCATAAGAGGATATTAGTGATTTCCACCTCTCCCCACACTGTATCTCAATCCATGCCCATGATACCTATGAAGGCCATTGTAGAAAAGAAGTTCTTCAATTATGTGGTTGGATTGGAAGGGTTGTAGGGTCCTCTGCCCACCTCATTTCCATATCTATGTAGTTCACATCAATTCTATGAAGGTCACAACCTTCATGCTCACATTACCAGATAAAGAAGCACACACACATACAAACCTGAGGGACTTTGTAGGTGCCTACTAATGTTGACATCTGAATGGAGGTTTCCCTCTTAGCTCCATCAACAAGAGTCAAAAGGTTCTCCTTCCTTCCACAGCTGTAGTTGGGGACATTGGCTTGTCCAGTGGAAAGCATGTCCAGCAAGGCTTCTGAAGTAGCAAGGGTGCTGGCATAGTTGTCTTGGATGTTGTAGCCAAGTGTGAGATTGTGCAGGAGCTGGGGATTCTTATTGACTGTTTGAATGGCAAAAATCAAGACTAGTTGTTTAAAATAACTTGTCCTACTGTAAAAAAAAAGTTCATATTATTAACATCATCATCAAGAGAAACCACAAAAATATTTTTTTAAGTTTACTCCTCTTTGTCTCCACAAGCCTATTGTGTCTTTGGATATAGATCCAAAGTTAAGGCAAATGATAGCCACACATCAGCAAGTGGTTTTTATGAGCATTGGGAAGATGGGATGGAGAGAGTCAGTGGTGGGATTCAAATAATTTAATTTAACAATTTCAACAACCTCTTCACCAAATGCTCAGAAAGTTAAAAACCGGTTCTTTTCAACTGATGGAAACTGGCTGAATCCCACCACTGGAGAGAGTCCTCCACCACAGTTAAGGATCACAAATACACCATAATGTGCAGCAGTCCTAATATTCATCTACCCAGTAACCTGTGTTCAAAACCATTCAGTTATTGAAGTAGAACTACCATAAAATGACAAGGAAGTTCCATAAGCGACCCATAAAGTCATCCTCCACACCTGTAAGAATCAAGTGTTGAATATGGCATCAATCAGTGGTTACATAGATATGGAAATGAGGTGGGCAGAGGACCCTACAACCCTTCCAATCATTCTTTTCAACTAAACTCAGTAGTCAAGTGATGAGGTCAGTATTGAATGAGAATTGAGAAATAATTTGGACTTGTTTTAGGTTTCATTTGCCTCACATTTGGTTTTTGAGTCTCTTCCACAGAAGACAAAAGCAGAAAGCCATGAAAATGATGATTCAAGGAATTAGACAGGTCCTGCAACATATAGGAGTCGGTGAAATAAAGAGTATGAGGTCCTCAAATGGAGGACATGTCACCCCATTAGAATAGAATAGAATAGAATAGAATAGAATAGAATAGAATAGAATAGAATAGAACAGAATGGAATTCTTTATTGGCCAAGTGTGATTGGACACACAAGGAATTTGTCTTGCTGCAAATGCTCTCAGTGAATATAAAAGAAAAGATACATTCATCAAGAGTCAAGGATCATAAAGTACAACACTTAATAATAGTTATAGGGCACAAATAAACAATCAAATCATACTTGGAAACAGTCAATATAGATTGTAAGGATACAAGCAACAAAGTCATACAGTCACATGTTGGAGGGGATGGGTGATAAGGAGTGATGAGAAGATTAACAGTAGAAGTAGTGCAGACTTTGTGAATAGTTGGACAGTGTTGAGAAAATTATTTGTTTAGCAGAGTGAGAGTTTAGGAAAAAAATATGTCAATTTGTTCTGATGTGCAGTGCATTATTTTGAGGGAAGAGTTAAAACAGTTTATGTCCAGGATGTGAAGGGTCTGTAAATATTTTCACATCCCACTTTTTGAGTTGTGCAGTATAAAGGTCCTCAACTGAATCACACTGAATAACTTACGAGCGAGACTGACTAGAAAGAGCCACGTCGAAAGGCAACGTTCTTGATGATGATTTTGTTTCAGTGGTTACTATACCAATGAAATGTTCATTGGTATACATTGGTTCACTGCCCTATAAAAGTTCCATGGTTTTTTCCCATCCCAGGTATGAAATTCAGCGGGCATTTCATTCTAAGCTTCTCAGAGACTACATGAGACACCAGCAGCATTAAAACCAGAAGATTCATAATGTATAGGACTGAATCAATCCCTTCCTGTTTCTAAACAAGAACAAAAAGAATTTTATTGAATTCAAACCACCCTCACTTTCCTGATTCAGACAAAGCAAATCAATCTTTGTTGGAAAGGAGAAAAAAGTGCATTCAAGAGCACAAATATGGCCTCTCCCAAAATATGTGCCACAAAGAGTATGAGCTGTGGCATTTATCCTTTTCTTATGTAAGATAGTTTTTTGGTTCCTTCAATCTGATGTTCACATCAAATGCAATCACTGTAGCAGAATATGTCTTAAAGAGCAGGGTGGTGATAATTACAGTGAGAAATAATTTCTCCTCTGGGGATCCTGAAGTTCTTCCAAGACTCCAAGTGCAGAGGATCAGGTGGAGAATAGCATTTAAGTGGAAAATCAGATATACCCCTTAAGGTGTTGAAGGCGCTCCTGTCAGGACTTGCCTAAAAAGTGATGCTGGAGGAAATTAGTTTAAAACCCAGGTGATTGATTTCTGCTGCTCTTCATGATGGAGTCTTGTCTCTAGAGGCTGCTGGAGAAGGTCACCCAGAGCTATGGAGTTTGATTAAACTCTCGGTTGATGATACAACTTTAATCCTGCCTTTCTTCTTATGCAAACCCTGCCTAATATTAACAGTAGGGTCTTTTTCTGATTTTTCTTTTCTATTAGATCTCCATTTCTCAATCCTAAATTGGAGCTGATTTTAAAATTTCATTTCCCATTCATTGTGGAAATGTCAGTTGTTGGATTAGAGCCAAGTTAGAGGCAGGAAAGTGACAGCTTGTGGACCAAATCATTGGGTATATAAAGAAAAAGTTGTAGGATGGAATCGTTTTTCTTTCCCCTGCCCTTGACATCTCTGTTGTCCTTCCACATTCATATAAGCTACTGGGTATGTTTATATTTTGAAGTTTCTTATTTATCACATAAAACATGGTTTTGTGAGATCTGCAGCTGGGACACTGGCAGTGCCCACTGTGTAGTCGATGGCGCAACCTGATTTTTTTTGTCATGCCCACCAGAAACTGGCTTGGGGGCAATCTGTTGGTCCCCCTTGTTTTTTGTGGAACATGGTAGAGAGGAGCCGCTTTGGCCTTCCAATCTCTGAGATTGTGTGTAAACTCTCCCCAAAATTCTGCCAGCGGGTTGGTAGGTGTGATTAGGTGTACCTATATTCCAGATTCATCTAGTCAGGGGAGAATAATACCAAAGGTTCTGTTTCAAGAGGCAACTGGATTTGGCCTCTTTTTGGTTTTTCTGTGAAGATGTTTCACTTCTTATCCAAGCAGCTTCTTCAGCTCTGAGGGGATAGTGCGGAATGGAAGGATTTATACTCCTTGCAGACTCCTTGTTTATACTAACAGATAATCAGAGTTGGAAGGGACCTTGTAGATCATCTAGTCCAAACCCCCACCCAAGCGGGAGACCCCACACCATTCTAGTCCAATCTTTTCTTGAAAGTCTCAAGTGATGACCCTCCCACAACTTTCGAGGGCAAGCTTTTCCATTGGTTGATTCTTCTCACTGTCAGAAAGTTTCTCCACTGCATTGACTTGCGTAATGATCAGAAAAATGTCATAAAATCAGATCTGGTCATATGGGTGCCTTAAGTTATTACTAACAAACCCTTTTCTAACTGAGATTATGAGTTATGACTGTAACAAACTCTTTTCCAATTGCGATTCTAAATTAAAGACCATGTCACACTGCCCAACGGATTCAAAAAGGACACAACGGACGAGCAAAATGTTCCTTCCGTTGTTATCCGCTCTCAAAAGGGGCAAAATTTTTCATAACCGGAGCGAATAACACGGACACAGGGAGGACGCAGGGTGGATGCAAAGCGGATGCGGAATGGAAGCCCAGCGGATGGAAGCGGATGGGAGAGGATGGCATGTCCGCTAGGCTTCCGGGGGACTTCAGCAAAGCGGACATGGAACGGATACAGCGGATGCACAGCGGATGCAGAACGGATGAAGCCGATGTACAGTGGATGCAGAGTGGAAGCCTAATGGATGCCTGGTGTTAATTGCACATGCGGGGAGGATGCATTGCGTCAGCCCCGCAGATATAACGGAAGCAGCTCAGAAGCAGGTGGCCATTCAGAGGAAAGACCTGCTGTTGGACGGATTGGCTGCCTTGCCTGCCCCGCCTGCATATCTGCCTGCAAGCCTTGCTGCCAGCCTTTCTGCCAGCCTTGCTGCCAGCCTTGGTGCCAGCCTGCCTGCAAGCCTTGCTGCCAGCCAGTCTGCCTTCCAGCCTTGATGCCTGCCTGCCTGCCAGCCTTGGTGCATGCCTGCCTGCCAGCCTTCCTGCCAGCCTTGGAGCCTGCCTCCCTGCCAGCCTTGGTGCCTGCCTTGGTGCCAGCCTTCCTGCCAGCCTTGGTGCCTGCCTGCCTGCAAGCCTGCCTGCCAGCCTCCCTGCCAGCCTTGCTGCCAGCCATGGTTCCTGCCAGCCTCCCTGCCAGCCAGCAACCACACAACCATGCGGAAGCACAGCAAGCCTCAGCCATCTGCTTCCAGCCCTGGCAAGAGGGACAGGGCAACCATCCCGCCCCCTGGCCCTCACTCTGGTTCTGCTGGGGCTTCTGCAGCATGGGCTCACTCTTCTGGGGCTGGGGCTTCTGCTGCTTCTGCTTCTGGAGGAGCTGATGACAAGGACTCCAGCACCAGCCACCTCCACAGCACCTGGACCCTTCACGCCTGAGACTGAGCGACCAAGAGGAGTGCCAGAGACTCATTTTTGTTTTATAGCATGTTGTTAATAAAGTCTATTTATGATTCTCACACTTGCTTCATTTCTTTTTTTTAATAAAGTCTTGGTGGAAACTTTTAGAAATGGCTTAAGCCTTTGCATGCTTGTGGGATGGGTAAGGATAGCTTTGGGATGGGTTAGGATACCTGTGGGATGGGTAATAGCTGTGGGATGGGTTAGAATAGCAATGGGATAGATAAACCTCCAATGTAAGCATAGTGGTACCGTATGGTCCACCCTCCCAGGTGCCACACCTACGGCCCTTTATTATCAATAATAATGTAATAATTATCCACACATGTCAACATAAACACAACTCTTTATTAAATGCCCTGTTAATTGTAGGCCAACCAAACATACATGTCCCAATCTCATCCATGTGATGAGACAGGCTGAAGGAAGCATCCATTAAGCATCTACCATCCTGTCTTGCCACTCCACTGCTCCAGCTGGGGAGTTGCACCAGTGTCTCAGGAGGTTGCGCTGCTTCTTTGCTTCATGTGAGGCTCTGTTGGGGCCTTGCACATCCTCAGTGTAGATCAGGTCTACAAGCCTGTTCTGCAAGACTGGGTAGCGTGTGTGCATGAGATTGTGCAGGATGCAGCAAGCTTCCATGATCCTCCTCACAGTCTCTGGGCAATGCTGCATGGTGATGAGAAGTATCTGGAACCTGTTGGCCAGGATGCCAAAGGCATTCTCAACCACCCGCCTTGCCCTGGACAGCCTGTAGTTGAAGATCCTCTCTTCACGGGTGAGGAGTCTGTAGGTGTAGGGCTTCATGAGATAGGTTGTGAGGGAGAAGGCATGATCCCCCACGATGAAGTAGGGAACATTATGTGTGTCGTTGGGCAGGGGTTCTGGATCTAGGAAGCCCATGATGAGGTTGCCTTCCAGCTCCTCCTTGAGGTGACTGGCATTGTATACCTGGGCATCTGAAGATGAGCCGTTGCCTGAAGCATCGATGTACATGAACTTGTAGTCAGCATCGACCATGGCGAAGAGGATGATGCGGAAGAAGCCCTCGGAGTTGAAATAAGTGGACCCTGAGTTGGGTGGAGCTTTGCAGGCCATGTGCTTGCCATCTATGGCTCCAACGGTGTGGGGGAAGTTCCACTTCTGATACCACTGCTCTGCAACTTTCTTCCATCCTTCTTCAGTGGAGGGGTACTGGAGGAGCTCCTCCTTGTATTCTTTGATGATGGCCTGCACCACTTCTCTGACCACAATGCTGATGGTGTTGTCTGGCACCCTCCAGCCGTACTGCATGCTCCTGTAGTTGGTCCCTGAGGCCAGGTGGCGCAGAGTGAGTGCCACCTTGAGCCCAGGTTCCAGGCTGGGCCGGAAGCTGGTGTTTACCTTGGTCAACCTGGGTGTCAGCCGCTGCACAACTTCCTCAAACATAGCTGGAGGCATCCTCATGAAGTTCTGGAATGCCCGAGTGTCTTCGTTCCTCAGCTCCACCATCAGCTTCTTGTACAGTCCGTACTCTGCTCTTCTGGTGAACCATCTTCGGACCCAGACTCTTTTTGTCTGCCTCTTTTTCTTCTCGCAGTAGTGTTCACAGAGCCTGCAGATGGCTTTGCACTGTTGCAGAACGATGGTGGCTGTCAAAAGGACTTTGTTACAATCCACATTGGACATGACTGGATGCTGTGGAAGAGGAAGAGCCAGATGAAGGCTGCAGAGGTCTGCACCGCTGGGCTGCTGTTCTGAAAGTGAGATGCAGATGAGTTGCTCCCCCTTTTTATAGGAAATATAGGTTTTCCGCTAGGCATCCTCTAGGCAACCTCTAGACATCCTTAATATCCGAGATAGGTCCCCTCTGCGAACGTTTTTTCTGTTTTAAACGCTTTGTTTCTGTGCTGCATCCTCTAGGCATCCATTCTGCATCCGTTCTGCATCCGTTCCACTTCCTCCCTGCATCCGTTTACCGCCGGAGCGGATGGAGTTGTGCGGATGCGCAGCGGATGCCTAGCAGATATAGCAGATGCGTAACGGATTCGCCGCGGATGCGAAGCGGATGCAGAACGGACGAACTGGATACCTTTTCTGTGCAAAAGTTTTGGGCAGCTCAAAACTTTCAGAGCGGATGAAACATCAATAAACGGATGCAGGATGGATAGAGAGGAAGCAAAACAGATGCAGTGAATACATCACGTTTTCTAACGGATGGCAAGCTTTTTTGTCTGTTTTACATCCTCTTTGCATCCGTTGGTTCAGTGTGACATGGGCTTAAGGACTACCCTATAACTACACTGCCCAACATTTGTAAATCTTTTGTCTTCTGCAGTGACTCTAGTAAGTTACGACTGCTGCAGCTTTGTGAGCAAAATTCACTCTGACATTTATGCCCTTTTGCTTGATTATGGTATTTAAGATTACTTAAATAAAGTAATCTTTATTAAAGAAAAGATTCATTAAATAAAGTAAAATACTCGGAAAAGTATTTTCCCCTCACCAAACAGTTGTATGATTTCCCTTCTGTCTCTGTGAAGTTCTGGGAAAACATTAAGATGTGACTTTTGAAAAAAAAAAAAAAAGTTTCCAATATTGTTCACAACTGAAGGGGCTTTATCACTGCTGTAGACTTTCTGATGCATTTTTAGCTTTGATTTGCAATGAAAAGGTTTTTCACATTCCACACACTCATAAGCCCGCTCACCTTTGTGACACTCTGGTGTGCATGTGAAGCACTGAAGATTGGGTCAAACATACACAACAATCAAGGCATTTATATGGTTTTTCTGCATACATACAAAAATATCAGTCGTGAGATTTAATTTTTTTTACTACTGGTTCTGTGGGCATGGCTTGATGGGTGTAGCAGGGGAAGAATACGGTAAAATCTCCAGTCAGAGATGCTCTTTTCCAGTTCTCTGAACTACTCAAAATTTCCACTACCGGTTCTCCAGAACTGGTCAGAATGTTCTTTTTTTAAAAAAAATTATTTTATTGGTTTTTAAAAAACAAACATAAACAAACAAAACATAAAAGCATCAAACTATCTTCCATTGGTGTACAAACGGTGCACCGGTTGGCTTATAAATTATTTTTGTGCTTCCATTTCACAGTCTTCAATTGCAGTTACATTCCATAAAAGCTCATATTATCAATCAAAAATTAAATACCTAAGTATCATTATCAATCAATCATTTGACTATAGTTTTATTTATTCATATTTTGCGAGGTAACCATAATTTACTTAATTTATTTTATAATAGTTCATATTATCACCCCAAATCTGTACTAAAATCCTTTTGTAGATATAATAAAAAGAAGTACATCTTTATATATTTGTAATTTCCTAAAGATCTACATGTTACATTACTGTATTTTATTATTTAACCATTGATGAAAAAGATCCCAGATTTTATAAAATTGTTTATCCTCTTGTTCCCTAATTTCAACTGTTAGTCTACTCATTTCAGCGTATTCCAGTATTTTCTTAATAATTTCCTCGTGTGATGGGATTTTCTCATTTTTCCAGTTTTTAGCAAATACAATCCTAGCCGCTGTTAATACATTTGGTGTTCTGTATAAAATGGTATACTCCAAACTATGCAATCTGATTGGCTAAAAGACTAAGTATTGGATTGGTTCATTAGGAAATCAATCCAAAAGAACCGCTGAAAGGCGGCAAAGTTAAATAGCTGCCATTGGCTAAAAGCCAGCAGGCAAGCCTGCATAAAAAGGCTGCCGCGGCTTAAGCCAAACTGTTCTATTACTGTTGTTTGCTTCAATAAAGACTTGTTTGTTGGAACCCGGTCTACCTCGCGTTTTTCCGGACGGAACACTGGCGATGAAGGTGGGATTGCCCTAAACACGAGACCGAGCACATGACAGAAAGAATTCCAGACTAAAGTAATGGCTGGGAATAACGCGCCGCCCGCACCCTTCAATCCCAAGGAAGAGGATTGGGAGTCATATGTAGACCGTTTCCTGTTGTTCTTGGAGAACAATGAGATGGAAGAGATCTCATACCAGTGGAAGAAAGCTGTATTCCTAACGCATTGTGGACCAACCATATTTAAAATGGCCAAAGCATTGGCGAAGCCCAGAGACGTGAAACAGATGACCTGGTCTGAACTTCACCGAATGTTAAAGGCCCACTACGCACCAGTAGTGTCAAATCTCACCAAGCGGCACGAGTTCTACAAAAGGGATCAGAAGGAAGGTGAAACCATCGCTGACTTCATGGCAACTCTCTGACAACTGGGGGGAGCTTGTGAATTCCTGAATTTAGATGAAGCCATGCGAGATAGAGTTGTCCTAGGTCTGAGAGACTCTAACTTACAAAGTAAACTACTAAATAAACCCAATATCACAGTGGCTGAAGCGATCACAGAAGCCACAGCAACAGAAGCTGCGAAAAAGTCAGCAGCCACTATGAAGCAAATGAACTCAAATAATGATGCAATGACCCTATCCAGAGGAAAGAAGCAAGCTCCCACCACAACTCAGCACGAAGAATTCGACAGTCAATCAGAAACGGATGATGAGGTCCATCGCCTGTATGCCAACAAAAAAAGGTGCGAAAAAAGAAATTGGCAGGAATGCAATGGCTGCAAGGGAAACCACCCACGAGCCGATTGCAGATTCCTGATGCCATCTGCCAAGCTTGCAAGAAGAGGGGACACATTGAAAAAGTCTGCAGGAATCGAAAAAATAACAGCCCAAACAAACGTAGTAACTCCCCACTACCAGCTGAAGCAAAGCAAGCCGAAAAGAAATGGGAGCGCAACAAACGAAACGGCAACTGAGAAAAGACCCATCAATCTGTCACTATTGGAAGCACCCAGACGGAAAGCAGGAGAAAAGTCAAAATTGTTGTAAAAATTGAAGGAAGCCCCTGCGAGATGGAAGTCAACTCAGGATCCTTCCTGTCAATGGTGTCTTGGAACACAATCAGACGGCTGGTTCCAAACATCAAATTAAAAGAACTCCAGAAACAAAAATTAACTCTAAAAGACTACCAAGGAAACCGAATCCCTGTGGTAGGTCTAGGACATTTCCGAGTCACATACAAGCAGCACGCTGAAGTCCTGCCTCTAACCATAGTCGACCGGGACCGCCCCAGCCTCGTGGGCATCGAATGGTTCGCACCATTGGGCATCGGAATGTCCGGGGTGAGCTGAGTAGCCACAACCGACTGAGAAGAGAGCCTGATACAAGAGTTCCAGGACGTCTTCAACGGCACCTTAGGCAGGTACCAGGGCACCCCAATTTCCTTTAGTTTAGACCCTCATGTAGTACCTAGAAGATTAAAAGCCAGACGAGTCCCCTTTGCTTTAAAGGCCAAAATTGATGAACAGTTAAATAAATTAATTGAGCAAGGGGTCATAGAACCAATTGACCATGCTAGATGGGAGACACCAATAGTAACACCTGTTAAACCTGATGGGTCAGTATGCATCTGTGGAGACTACAAGGCTACCCTGAACCATGCGTTGCAGCAAAGCGCATACCCTGTACCAATTGTGCAACATTTACTGCACTCGCTAGGGGGAGGAAATTTTTTTGCCAAGCTTGATTTAGCCCAGGCATATCAATAGCTTCCAGTAGACCCAATAACTGCCGAGGCACAGACAATTGTAACTCACAGAGGGGCATTCAAATGTAACAGACTTAAATTTGGAATGAGGCATTTTCCAAAGCCTTATGGAACACCTACTGAATGGAATTAAAGGGGTCATGCCATATATTGATGACGTCCTAATTTCAGCTAAAAACACAACCCAATTAGAGAAAAGACTGAAAGAAGTGCTAACAAAATTTAGAGAATCCGGCCTGAAAGTCAAAAAAGAAAAATGCTGTTTAATGACTGATTGCGTCGAATTTTGGGGGCATTTAATTGACGGCGAGGGTATACACCCTACAGAAAAAAATGTCAAGGCTATTAGAGATGTTCCACAGCCAAAAAATAAAACGGAGTTACAAGCATTTTTGGGTCTAACAAACTTCTATAACGTATTCCTCCCTCACAAAGCAACGATAGCTGAACCATTACATCGTTTATTGGAAAACTAGTTGGACTTGGGGGCAGAGAGAACAAAAAGCATTCCAAGGCATAAAAAAATCTGTTAACCTCAGACACCGTTCTTATTCAGTTTAGTAACACACTGCATTGATGGTCACCTGTGACGCCTCACCTTTTGGAGTCAGTGCCATCCTGAGCCACAAATTGCCTGACGGGAGAGAGGCACCCATAGTCTTTTACTCAAAAACACTTTCTAAAGCAGAACGCAACTATAGTCAACTAGACAGAGAAGCCCTTGCAATTGTCACCGGAGTTAAACGTTTTCACGAGTACCTCTATGGGAGAACATTTTCAATCGTAACTGACCAGAAACAACTACCAGGGATTTTGGTGGGAAACAAACCCACACCGAACATTTTATCTCCTCGAATGACAAGATGGTCAGAATTCCTAGCAGCGTACTCCTACACTTTGATACATCGACCCGTGAAACAGATCTCCCATGCAGACGCATTAAGTCGAACACCACTGCCAATGACGGAGGAAGACCCGGCGCCAACAATTACCACCCTGCAGACAGAAACCTGCCCCGAGCTACCAATATCTACACATGATGTCACCAGAGCAACCGCTAAAGACCCAGTGACTGCCCTCATTTTAAATTGGATAGGAAAATGTTGGCCGGAAAACCAAAAAACTGAAAACTTTAAACCTTTCCAGACCAGACAGACTGAACTGTCAGTACAAAAAGGGTGTTTATTGTGGGGTGATCGGGTGGTTATTCCTTCCAAATTACAAACTAGAGGGTTGGGTATGCTTCATGAAGGGCACCCAGGCATTGTGAAAATGAAAAGCCTGGCTATGTATGGTGGCCTGGTTTAGACAGAGATATTGAGTACTGGGTTGCCACATGCAATAAATGCCAGAAAACCAGGCCATCACCACCACAAGCTCCTATAAGGGATTGGGAGACCCCACGAGGCCCCTGGTCTCGGAACCATATTGACTTTGCGGGTCCGACCAGGGGGCATACATTCTTGATTGTTGTAGATGCATACTCGAATTGGTTAGAAGTCGCAGTAATGTCATCTACAACTTCCGACGCCATTATAAAAAAGCCAATTATCCCCATTTATTTGTACCTATTTCCTGTATTCCTGTTCATGTTTATACTTATACCTATTATCTTGAAGGTGATTGACAAATCAAACAAATAAATAAAGTAAAGGCCCTGTCATACTGGCCGACGGATGCAAAACGTTTGTAAAAAGGACACAGCGGACGAGAAAAATGTTCCATCCATTGTTATCCGCTCTCAAAAGTGCCCCGAATTTGCATAACCAGAGCGGACAACATGGAAAGGAACGGATGGGGGGAGGACGTAGGGCGGATGGAAAGCGGATGCTCCACAGAAGCCTAGCGGATGGAAGCGGATGGGAGCGGAAGGCACATCCGCAAGGCTTCTGGGGGAGCGCAGCAAAGCGGATGCGGAACGGAAAGAGTGGATGCAGAGCGGAAGCCTAGCGGATGCCTAGCAGAAGTCTAGCGGATGCCTAGAGGATGCCTAGCGTTCATTGCGTATGTGGGGAGGATGAATTGTGTCAGCCCCATGGATATGAAGGAAAGCAGCTCCCAAGCAGTTCACCATTCAGAGGAAAGACCTGCTTCCAGACACAGCTCTCCAGCCTGCATGCCTGCCAGCCTGCCTGCCAGCCAGACAGCTCCAGACAGCCGGCAACCCCACAACCATGGGGAAGAAGAGAAAGCCTCAGCCATCTGCTGCCAGCCCTGGCAAGAGGGACAGGGCCACACTTCCACCCCCTGGCCCACACTCTGCTTCTGCTGGGGCTTCTGCAGCCCGGGCTCGCTCTTCTGGGGCTGGGGCTTCTGCTGATACTGCTTCTGGAGGTGGTGCTTCTGCTGGTGCTTACTCTGCTGATGCTGCTTCTGGTGGTGGTACTTCTGCTGGTGCTTACTCTCCTGATGCTGCTTCTGGGGTGGTGCTTCTGCTAGTGCTTACTCTGCTGGCACTGCTCGTGGTGCTGGGGCTTCTGCTGGGGCTTACTCTGCTGGAGCTGCTCCTGGTCCTGCTGGTGCTCCTGGTCCTGCTGGTGCTGCTGGTGCTCCTAGTCCTGCTGGTGCTCCTGGTCCTGCTGGTGCTCCTGGTCCTGCTGCTGCTGGTGGTCCTGCTGGTGCTGCTGGTGCTTCTGCTTCTGCTGCTGGTGGTGTGGAGGAGCAACCCCTACAACCTCGAAGCCCCTCTGATGAGGGGCCAGAAGGCCCTGCCAAAGGGAGGAAGAGGCAGACGCGAGAATGGGAGAGGAGGCAATATAACATAGAAGAGGAACATGAGGATGAGGTGCTCGAATGGCTGAGGGAGAACGAGTATCAATGGAGGAAGGGACACAGGCTCTATAGGGACACCAAAAGGAAGCAGGCTGCTGGGAGAGAGAAGGTGGAGAGCCTGGGCTACACTTCGGAGGTGCTCCTTGGCTGGTGGAAGCACATGCACACCTGGCACGAGAAGCTGCACCTCAAGAAATCTGGCCAGGCCGCAGTCAAGCTGACGGACCAAGAGACCTATGTGATGGCCAAGTGCAGCTTCCTGGAGGGTGAGATCCGCCACCGACGAACAGCCCCTCTCACAACCCTCTCTCTCAGGCAGCCTGCTGAGAGCCAGTCCTCTTCCGGCAGAGAGTCAGCTCCTGTCTCCAGGCAGGTATCTGTGGAGAGTGCCATGACGGAGACCCCCCCGACAGCTGTACTACCCGTGGCGGAGCATGTGGAGGAACCCCTGATACAGTGGGAGAAAGGAGACGGCACTTCCATCACAGCCCAACCCGCATCCACCCCCAGCTCCACCTCCACAGAAAAGCAGAGAGGCATACTGGAGGGACAGAGCCACACTGTCCTGCTGGAGACACCATCAGGAGCAGCGTAGATATCCTCTCTCAGCTGGTACACACCGACTCCTCATCCTCCAACCGCAAGCCCTTCCTCACCTATGTAAACCAGACCCTCATGGACATGGTGGAACCCCAGTACCAGGTGGCAAAAGACAGGATCACTGATCTGCTTCACAACCCTCCAGACCAGGATGAACCTGCTCCCACCCAGTCCAGGCCTGCTCCTCCACCCCAGGTGATGTCACTCCCATTCCCAGGCTTTCCACAGGCCCTCTCCTACCAAGGCTACAGCTACCAGGAGATCCAGCAGCACAGGCAACAGCCCTTCCCAGTCCAGGAACATGTTCATCGGACACCACCGGTGCCACTGATGCCACCGATGCCACCCACACCACCGATGCCACCCACGCCACAGATGCCACTGACGCCAGTCCTCACCCAGCTGCAGACCAGACAGCCCTGCTCCTTCCTCCACCACAAATCCAAGCCCAGCCTCAGTACATCTGTCATCGGTACTGGGGCTGACACCCCATGGCATGGAGGAAGGGGCTCTCAACATCACGGGGCTGAGCCAGCTGTCTGAGAGCTTCCTCAACACACCGTCCCCTGTTGCCCGCTCAGGGCTAGGCACCCCAGTGGCACTTCAGACCAGCACTCCAGCAGCAGCCACCTCCACAGCACCTGGACCCTTCACCCCTGAGACTGGGCACACCTCTGAGTGACAAAAAAGAGTACTAGAGACTGGGTGGCTACCTGTAGACATTACTTGGACACTTGACTTGGGTCATTTTTCTTTTACAGCTTGTGATTAATAAAGATTATCTTTGCTTCATACACTTGCTTCATTTATTTTTATCAATAAAGTTTTGGTGGAAACTTTTAGAAATGGTTTTAAGCCTTTGCATGCTTGTGGGATGGGTAATAGCTGTGGGATGCTACATGGTGCTGAGAAGTACCTGGAACCTGTTGACCAGGATGCCAAAGGCGTTCTCCATCACCCGCCTTGCCCTGGACAGCCTGTAGTTGAAGATCCTCTCTTCACGGGTGAGGCATCTGGAAGTGTAGGGCTTCATGAGGTAGGTTGTGAGGGAGAAGGCATCATCCCCCATGATGAAGTAGGGCACATATTGCGTGTCGTTGGGCAGGGGGTCTGGATCTGGGAAGCCCATGATGAGGTTGTGTTCCAGCCCCTCCTTGAGGTCACTGGTGTTGTATACCTGGGCATCTGAAGCTTACCCTTTGCCTGAAGCATCGATGTACATGAACTTGTAGTCAGCATCGACCATGGCGAAGAGGATGATGCTGAAGAAGCCCTTGTAGTTCAAATAAGTGGACCCCGACTTTGGCTGGAGCTTTGCAGGCCATGTGCTTGCCATCTATGGCTCCAACGGTGTGGGGGAAGTTCCACCTCTGATACCACTGCTCTGCAACTTTCTTCCAGCCTTCTTCAGTGGAGGGGCACTGGAGGAGCTCCTCCAGGTATTCTTCGATGATGGCCTGCACCACTTCTCTGACCACAATGCTGATGGTGTTGTCTGGCACCCTCCAGCCGTACTGCATGCTCCTGTAGGTGGTCCCTTAGGCCAGGTGGCGCAAAGTCAGTGCCACCTTGAGCCCAGGTTCCAGGCTGGGCCAGAGGTTGGTGCTCTGCTTGGTCAACCTGGGTGTCAACCGCTGCACAACTTCGTCAAACATGGCTGGAGGCAACCTCATGAAGTTCTGGAATGCACGAGTGTCTCCGTTCCTGAACTCCACCATCAGCTTGTTGTACAGTCCGTACTCTGCTCTTCTGGCGATCCATCTTTGGACCCAGACGCTTCTTGGCCGCTTCCCTTTCTTCCCACAGAACAGTTGAAAGAGCCTGTAGATGGCTTCACACTGCTGCAGAATGATGATGGCTTCCAAAAGGACTGTGTTATGATCCAAGGTGGACATCAATGGCTGCGGAAGAGGAAGAGACAGCTGAAGGCTGCAGAGGTCTGCACCGCAGGGCTGCTGGTCTGAAAGTGAGATCCAGGTGAGTTGCTCCCCCTTTTTATAGGCAATATAGGTTTTCCACTAGGTGTTCTTTTGCATCCTCTAGGCATCCACTAGACATCCTTAATATCCGAGATAAGTCCCCTCTTCAAATGTTTTTTCCGTTTTAAATGCTTTGTTTGCGAGCTGCATCCGCTTTCATCCTTTCTCCATCCGTGCTAGTAATGCTGTGTGTCCGTTCCACTTCCTCCCTGTGTCCAACTTCCCCTGGAGCAGATGTGAGTTGCGCGGATGCGCAGCGGATGCCTAGCGGATGTAGCGGATGCATAACGGATGCTGATGGATGCAGAACGGATGTTTCCCGTATGCCTAGCGGATGCAGAACAGACGCGTTGGATACATTTTCCGCTGAGAACGTTTTGAGCAGCTCAAAACTTTTTGAGTGGATGGAACCTCAGTCGACGGATGCTGGACGGATAGAGAGAAAGCAAAATGGACGTAGTGAGTACAAAATGGAAGCATCGCATTAACCAATGGATGGCAAGTGTTTTTCTCCATTTTACATCCTCTTTCCATCCATTGGTGCAGTGTGACAGGGGCTTTAATCATCTCTTCATTTGGTTTCCTGGTTTTTTGGGCAGAAAAGCCAGCACCACTGTGATCGTTTTGGCCAGGAGAGAAGAAATTGCAACTGAGAAGATGATGCTGAACACCATTTGTCATAGAAGGCAGGTGACTTTCCTTGGTTGACCAATGAAGAAAAAAGAAGAGAAGAAGCAAAGCAGGAGGAAGATCAGGAGGATGTAGGAGAGGTCCCTGTTGTTGGCTCTGACAATGGGAGTTTCTCGATATTGAATGAATATGATTAAAATAAGGCCTGTGCTTAGGAACAAAATTAAGGCAAAAGAGCACAGAATGATACTCAGATGTTCTTCATAAGACAGGAAGGTTAGAATTTTGGAGATACATTGGACTCGATCCTCATTTGGATATTGATCATCCAGGCACTTGGTGCATTTTTCTGTATCTGAAAATACCAAAAGGATTATTTGTTTTCACAATCTCCCAATTTACATTTGAAGAAGCAGCTTCTTTGGACAACAGTTGACATTTCCAAATTTATTTTTAACACTTTTCCAAAACAAAGATAGCAAAAATACGTCTCCCTCCCTCCCTCTCCCTCGCTCCTGTCTCTCCATCGCCCCTGTCTCTCCCTTTATCTCTTTCTCACACAAACTATATGAGTGTGTGTGTGTGTGTGTGTGTGTGTGTGTGTGTGTGTGTGTGTATAGATATATGGATCTTTGGTTATTTGGGCTTTCTCCCATGTAAAATTGGAAGTATCTAGGTGACATTTCGATGAAGTCTCATTCATCATCTTCAGTCTTGTGTCTTCGGCTTCATGCTTCTCAGAATAATGTGAGTTTGAAGCTCCTTTTTCCTTTTAACTGCTGGTGGGGGTGTGACTTGATTGGATGGGGGCTTGGCTGTGTTCTGATTGGCTGGGGGTGTATTCTGTTTAGGTGGGGGCCTAGTTGTGCTCAGGTTAGTCTTATTTGGCTGTGTTCTGATTGGTTGGGGGGGTTGTCTGTGTTCTGATTGGCTGGGGGTGTGTTCTGTTCAGGAGGGGGCCTGGTTGTGCTCAAGTTAGTCTTAGTAACCAAACCCCCAACTAATCAGAACACAGCCAAGGCCCCACCCAATCAAGTCTCACCCCCAATAGCAGTTAAAAGGAAGAAGGAGCTGCAAGCTCACATTACTCTGAGAAGCACAAGCCAAAGACACAAGCCTGAAGATGATGAATGAGACTTCATCGAAACATCACCTAGATACTTGAAATATTACGTGGGAGAAAACCTGAATAAGCAAAGATCCACATACAAATACCTGCGAAAAACTCAGAAAACAGATCTATATCTATATCTATATCTATATCTATATCTATATCTATATCTA
>BLBF01000092.1:3248972-3271354 GCA_015471245.1 Laticauda colubrina | reverse complement strand
ATCTATATCTATATCTATATCTATATCTATATCTATATCTATATCTACATCATCTATATCTAAACATATATGTATAGATATGGGGGGCGGGAAATTGCTGAACCAAGGTGTAGACACTGCTTACATAAACTTGCGACAATTAATATATGAACCCCCACTGATCTATAGATTTTGGAAAGACTTAGGACTAGAAGAATTTCATGTTAATATACAGAACCTCTATTTGAACACACAGTACTAGAGGATAATAATCAATTAATCTTTTTAGGTACACTTTCGGAGTCCTGCAATAGATCAATTTTTTTATATACTGGACTCTGTGGATGTCCGTCTAATGAAATTTAGAAGCCTTGCAGAAAAAGCTAGTCATGAAAATAGTTTGGAATTATCTATCACTGGAGCAGTGGTAAGAGGAAGCTGCGGTATCAGTGTTTAATAATCAGCTAAACAGAAGGAAACCAAAAAAAAGTAAAGTCCAGATTTGGACTTTAATAGATCTGATTCAACCAACTTAGTGCTTGTTGAGTTTTCCATGGATGGAAATCCTCAATGGGAAAACGCAGCTTTGGTTTTCATGAAAATATTGTGGATGAATCTACTCCTATAAAACCTGCTCTTTTCTTTGATGTCATCCACCTTCCTGAGTAGAGATGGCCCCCTGTGGACAAGGAATGCAGTCAAAGCAGAAAAGTGGTTCTCCTTCTCGAGACCGCTTGACAAATCCAGGATGACAATTTCCCACACACTGGGACTGAGGCAGAGACTAAGCAGACAAACAATGAGTGCCAAAGAAAATATGTTAGAATTCATTGCCCTGGAAAATGGAGGTGAACATGAATATTTATCAGAATAGAGGTGGAAGGGACCTTGAAGATCTTCTAGTGTAACCCCTTGCTCAAGCAGGAGACCCTATACCATTTCATACAAGTGACAGTCCAGTCACTTCTTAAAAACCTCCAGTGATGGAGCAACGTACAAGATCTGAAGGCAAACTATTCCATGGTTAATTGTCCTCACTGTTCAGAAGTTTCTCCTTTGTTCCAGGTTGCTAAATAGTCGCTTCACTTTGTTCATATACAACTCTCTCACCAGTTACAAATATTTGCAGGAGATGCAACTGTTGACATATTCTGCATTTAGTTAATCCCTTTGGCTTTTGGAATAAAGGACCTTTCTACTTAATTAAATCTGGAGGGATGGAATTAAAATCTTATCCATTAATTGAAAACCAGTGGGTTTTTTCATGATTGTATCAACATTAATTCCTCCATTCTTCATTGTATCCATGGCTTAAAGTATAATAGTGTGTTCATGTTAAATTTTATAATATTTTTTCCTAAAAGATTTATTAAAGTTTTATTCTGTTATATTGATAAAAGTAGAATAAAACTGTGGTGAAGAAAGAAACATCTGACTGGTAGGATCTGAAAGGGATTCTTAAAGGCTGTAAAACATTGCAAAGCTTCTCCCCTTTGAAAGTGGTCTATAGCAGTCTCCCGGTTAAGACATAAGAACAACTATACTTCTCCCACCTTGTTGCACAATTTCAGCCATGACAGAACATCTCTATTGATAATAAATCTCTGCCTTTCAAAATTCCCCAATTGCTTGTCAATTGGATCCAAATGGGGAAGAAGCACTCAACTTGTGATGTTCAGATCTGCAGCTACATCTCCATTTTGGTCCAAGTGCAATTTCCAATGGAAAATATTGCAAAACTCATTCTTCTACAGAAATGGATGGAACTAGAATAGAAAAAAACAGGAATTTTAAAAGCAGAAATTTGGCTTCTTAACCCAGGTGGTCTTTTCACATTTGAATCTTACTTCTACAGTTGTCTAATTTGCAAATATGGTGAGTTGGGAGAACAGGTGCTACCACTATCTTCAAAAGTGAAAAGGACTCAGATAAATTGGTCAATGATAAGTGGAAAAAAGTATGCATTGACAAAATATATAATTGACTAAATTTGTCTGTTAAAGAGAACATTTAGAATGCATCACAAATAAAGAGAGCAAAGAAACAAACAAAAATATTCAGAAATTCCTTGGAACAAATGGTGATTATCAGAAACTATGGCATTCTCAAGAAGAAAGTTGCCAGGCTAATCTTCGAAGTAGACCAGATGGGAAACATGACTATCTGAGCTTATTCTACATTATTTTAAGGGTACATTGAGAAACAATTGCAAAGGGAGAATATGAAGAGGTCATGATAGGAGTATGAACCAGATATAGGAACTAAGTATTGGAAAACTGTTTGAAAAAAAACACCATCTAAAGCCCATGTCACACTGTACCAACGGATGCAAAGAGGATGTAAAAAGGACAAAAAACCTTGCCATCCGTTCGAAAATGTGATGTACTCACTGCCTCCATTTTGCTTCCTCTCTATCCGTCCAGCATCCGTTTATTGACGTTTAATCCACTCCAAAAGTTTTAGGATGCCCAAAACTTTTGCATGGAAAATGTATCAAGTTTGTCCGTTCTGCATTCGCTACGCATCTACTACGCATCCATTACGCATCCGTTACGCATCCGCAATATCCGCTAGGCATCCGCTACGCATCCGTGCAACTCCATCCGCCTAGCAGATGCAGCACAGAAACAAAGAGTTTAAAACAGAAAAAAAGTTTGCAGAGGGGACCTATCTCGGATATTAAGGATGTCTACAGGATGCCTACAGGATGCTTAGAGGATGCCTAGCGGAAAACCTATATTGCCTATAAAAAGGGGGAGCAACTCATCTGCATCTCACTTTCAGAACAGCAGCCCAGGGGTGCAGACCTCTGCAGTCTTCATCTGGCTCTTGCTCTTCCACAGCATCCAGTCATGTCCACCGTGGATTGTAACAAAGTCCTTTCGGCAGCCACCATCGTTCTGCAACAGCGCGAAGCCATCTGCAGGCCCTGTGAACTCTACTGCGAGAAAAAAAGGAGCCACCCAAAAAGAGTCTGGATCCAAAGATGGTTCACCAGAAGAGCAGAGGACGGACTGTACAACAAGGTGATGGTGGAGCTCAGGAATGAAGACTCTTGTGCATTCCAGAACTTCATGAGGATGCCTCCAGCCATTTTGACGAAGTTGTGCAGCAGCTGACACCCAGGTTGACCAAGGCAAACACCAGCTTCCGGCCCAGCCTGGAACCTGGGCTCAAGGTGGCACTCACTCTGTGCCACCTGGCCTCAGGGACCTCCTACAGGAGCATGCAGTATGGCTGGAGGGTGCTATCCAACACTATCAGCATTGTGGTCAGAGAAGTGGTGCAGGCCATCATTGAAGAATACAAGGAGGAGCTCCTCCAGTGCCCCTCCACTAAAGAAGAATGGAAGAAAGTTGCAGAGCAGTGATCAGAAGTGGAACTTCCCCCACACCGTTGGAGCCATAGGTGGCAAGCACGTGGCCTGCAAAGCACCAGCCAGGTCGGGGTACACTTATTTCAATTACAAGGGCTTCTTCAGCATCATCCTCTTCACCATGGTTGATGCTGACTAAAAGTTCATGTACATCAATGCTTCAGGTAACAGCTCATCTTCAGATGCCCAGGTATACAATGCCATTCACCTCAAGGAGGAGCTGGAAGGCAACCTCATCATGGGTTTCCCAGATCCAGAACCCCTGCCCAATGACACGCAAGATGTGTCCTACTTCATCGTGGGGGATGACGCCTTCTCCCTCATAACCTACCTCATGAAGCCCTACAGTTCCAGACTCCTCACCCATGAAGAGAGGATCTTCAACTACAGGCTGTCCAGGGCAAGGCGGGTGGTGGAGAACGCCTTTGGCATCCTGGCCAACAGATTCCAGATACTTCTCACCACCATGCAGCATTGCCCAGAGACCGTGAGGAGGATCGTGGAAGCTTGCTGCATCCTGCATAATATCTAGCGCACCCGCTACCCAGTCTTGCAGAACAGGCTCGTGGACCTCCAGCAAGGCAATGGTGACATGGAGCCTGGGGAATGGAGGCAAGGGCGAAATCTGATCGATATTGAGGATGTGCAAGGCCCCAACAGAGCCTCACGTGAAGCGAAGAAGCAGCGCAACCTCCTGAAACACTGGTGCAACTCCCCAACTGGAGCAGGGGAGTGGCAAGACAGGATGGTAGATGCTTAATGGATGCTTCCTTCAGCCTGTCTCATCACACTGATGAGATTGTGCCATGTATGTTTGCTTGACCTACAATGAACAGGGCATTTAATAAAGAATTGTGTTTATGTTGACATGCGTGGATAATTATTACATTATTATTGATAATAAAGGGCCATAGGTGTGGCACCTGGGAGGGTGGACCATACAGTCCCACTATGCTTGCACTGGAAGTTTATCTATCCCACTGCTATCCTAACCTATCCCACAGCTATTACCCATGCCACAGGTTTCCTAACCCATCCCAAAGCTATCGTTACCCATCCCACAAGCATGCAAAGGCTTAAACCATTTCTAATAGTTTCCAGCAAGACTTTATTAAAAAAAAAAAAATTGAAGCAAGTGTGTGAATCATAAATACTTCATTAACAAGAAGCTATAAAACAAAAAAGAGTCTCTGCCACTCCTCTTGGTCGCTCAGTCTCAGGGGAGAAGGGTCCATGTGCTGTGCAGGTGGCTGGTGCTGGAGTGCTTGTCGTCAGCTCCTCCAGAAGCAGAAGCAGCAGAAGCCCCAGGCCCAGAAGAGCGAGCCCGTGCTGCAGAAGCCCCAGCAGAACCAGAGTGAGGGCCAGGGGCCGGGATGGTAGCCTGGTCCCTCTTACCACGGCTGGCAGCAGATGGCTGAGGCTTGCTTTGCTTCTGCATGCTTGTGGGGTTGCTGGCTGGCAGCAAGGCTGGCAGGGAGGCAGGCAGCAAGGCTGGCAGGAAGGCTGGCTGGCAGGCAGGCACCAAGGCTGTCAGGCAGGCAGACAGCAAGGCTGGCAGGAAGGCTGGCACCAAGGCAGGCAATAAGGCTGGCAGGGAGGCAGGCACCAAGGCTGGCAGGCAGGCTTGCAGGCAGGCATGCACCAAGGCTGGCAGGCAGACATGAACCAAGGCTGGCAGGAAGGCAGGCAGCAAGGCTGGAAGGCAGACCGGCTGGCAGCAAGGCTGGCAGGGAGGCTGGCAGCAAGGCTGCAGGGAGGCTTGCAGGCAGGCTGGCAGTAAGGCTGGCAGGGAGGCTTGCAGGCAGGCTGGCAGCAAGGCTGGCAGCAAGGCTTGCAGGCAGACATGCAGGCAGGGCAGGCAAGGCAGCCAATCCGTCCGGCAGCAGGTCTTTCCTCTGAATGGTGACCTGCTTCCAATCTACTTCTGTTATATCCCGGGGGATGATGCAATGCATCCCCCCCGCATGCGCAATTAACGCCAGGCATCCGCTAGGCTTCCGCTGTGCATCCGCTGTGCATCCGCTGTGCATCCGCTTCATCCGTTCCGCGTCCACTTTGCTGAGGCACCCCAGAAGCCCTGCGGATGCGCCATCCACTTCCATCCGCTTCCATCCGCTAGGCTTCCGTTCCACATCTGCTTTGCATCCGCCCTGCATCCTCCCCGCGTCCGTGTTATCCGCTCCAGTTATGCAAATTTTTGCCCCTTTTGAGAGTGGATAACAACGGATGGAAGATTTTGCTCGTCCGCTGTGTCCTTTTTGCATCCGTTGGCCAGTGTGACATGGGCTTAAGCAATTAGAAATGGTTATGTTTTTAGGTTTATTGGCTATATATAACTTTTAGGTTTCATATTTTATGATTTTTGTATTATGTATATATTTTTTAATGTTTAATAAAGTTTATTTTTAAAATTAAAGAAGAGATACTTGGAATTCTTATTGTACACAACATTTATTATTTGTAAACAACAAACTAAAAGACTCAAGGTCCATCCCACCCCTTAATAGACCTAATGGTAAAGACTGCAATGATGACACTATTAAAGCTAACCTCTTTAACACATTCTTTGGCTCAGCATTTGTAAACAGCAATGGATCATGCCCAGTATTTCCTAGTCGAACCACAGAGAATTACAATAATCTTATACACATTGATTTTACAAAAGACAATGTTGAGAAAGCACTACACTATCTAAAACCACCTCTATCTATTGGACCGGATGGAATATGTGCCTACTTCTTCAACAATCTACCCACTGCCAGAGCCAAACCTCGAAGCATAATTCTTTGAAAAATCTTTCAGGACCAGCTCCTTGCCAAAACCATGGTCACAAGCCATGTTGATCCCCATCATCAAAAAAGGACACCCCAGCCTACTTGAAAATTACAGACCAACCTCTTTATGCTGTGTCACCTGTAAACTAATGCATTATCCTCCACTTAGAGACAAACAGCCTACTCTCAAATAAACTCTGATAGTTTCAGAAAAAAACTATCATGTAATCTGCAACTCTTACACTGCAAAAACATATGAACTACACAACTCGATCAGGGCAAAGCAATAGATGCAATCTTCATAGACTTCTGTAAAGCCTTTGATTCAGTGGTACATGACAAACCACTCCTAAAACTAAAATCTTACGGTATCTCTGGACAACTGCATAACTGGATAGAAGCATTCCTGTCAAACAGACAATAAATATTCAAAATTGGGAGCGTCCTATCAAATTATTTACCTGCCAACAGTGGTGTCCCCCAAGGCAGTGCTCTAGGACCAACTCTCTTCATACTCTTCTTAAATTATGACCTTTGTGATCATATCAAGAGCAACTGCATTGTCTTCGCTGATGATGTAAAGCTATTAAACACCACAGACAACACTGCTACCCTTCAAAAAGACCTCAACTATGTATTAGAATGATCAAACAAATGGCAACTTCAAATCTCAACAAATAAATGCTTTCTCCTACATATTGGCCAAAAAAATCAGAAAATAAAATATAGGCTGAAGAGTAAGACCTTGTTGATGATCCAAACTCTGTCAAGAATCTTGGAGTACTCATCTCAAATGACCTAAGTGCAAGAGCCTACTGTAACTACATAGCCAAAAAGGCATTAAGAGTTGTTAACCTCATCTTACATAGCTTTTTCTCTGATAATATTACAGTAATAACTAGAGCATACAAAACATTTGCTAGACCAATACTCAAATACAGCTCATCAGTCTGGAACACACTTTACATATCTGATATTAACACAGTTGAGAAAGTCCAGAAATATTTCACAAGAAGAGTTCTCCACTCCTCTACTCACTGCAGAATACCTTATGCCACCAGACTTGAAATTCTAGACCTAGAAAACCGAGAACTATGCCGTTTTCAGTCTGATCTAAGTATTGTATATAAAATCATGCATTGCAATGTCCCACCTGTTAATGAATACTTCAGCTTCAACTAAAACAATACAAGAGCAAACAATAGATACAAACTCAAGGTTAGGTGCACCAAATATGATTTCAGGAAATACGACTTCATCAACAGAGTGGTCAATATCTGGAATACTCTACCTGACTCTGTGGTTTCTTCCCCAAACCCCAAAAACTTTAACCTTAGACTGTCTACTATTGAACTCACCCCTTTCCTAAGAGGTCGGTAGGGGGTGTACATAAATATACCAATGTGCCTCCTGTCCATGTCCTATTTTTTTCTTTTCTTTTTTTCTTTTTCTTATATGTATCCATGTATTCATAACTCTATTTTCCTTACACCAATTATCTTGTAAGCAATTGACAAATAAAAATAAAAATAAATCTCCCAACAACTATTTTTACAACCTGGGAAGTTAGAGGGATCCTTATTTTTTTTATTTTTATTTTTATGTGCATGCTGTTTTTATTATTTATACATAAAACTCAGTGCTGCTATTTTTTTCTTTCTATTTTCCCCACAAAATCTACCCTGTGTAGTAAATTGGGCTGAAAATCCAAAGTCCAGAAATTGTGGTCCATGAGGAAGAAGCTGTCCTGAAGAAGGGAAGGTTTGCATCAGGTGTTGCAAAGCAGCCAAGAAGGATGAGTAGGGAATCTGGAAAAAGAGAAGACACCTTCTGGTTGATGACTCAACTGTATGAGGTGTCTGTTTAGGAAAGGATGTGGACAGGGCCTCTCAGGTGTAATGCAACCCCATCCAGCTACACATGTTAAATTTCTGGATATTGGAGATCCAGGCAGCAGAAGCCATTTGGTGTTGCTTGGCTCTTGAGCCCCATGCCCTCCACACAATATTATTGTCTGTGTAATTAGATTTTCCAAGTTGTTAGCCTTTGGTGGCATGAGGAGAAGGTTCCTCTCCTTCTCCTTTGAAGTGTCATGCCCTTCTTGGAATCTGATTCTGAGGGGGAGATTGAGCAGCTGACAGGGAGTGCGAGTGTGGCTCCAGTGGCTGTGGAAGAAACAGTCCTTCTGGGCATTCAGAGGAAGACCTTGGGCCATTCCCTCTTCATCCTAGGGCACAAAGGGAGGAATGGAGAAGGGATCAACGTGGCTTATGAGAGAGAAAAAGGCCCTTTCATTAGTTGCAGCTGGGAGAACAGGATATAAGTGGGGCATTTGCACACAGCTCTTTGTTGGAAGCAAAGCATGCATTTTCTTCATCAAGGCTTATCTGGGTTTTTGTGTCCTCCCAACTGGAGGTGCTGCATTCTTCTTTGAAAGTCTGCAATTTATCATCCTGACCTGCCGTGTTAATTATTAAAGTGTGGTTTGTGTTGGATCTTTATTTCACGTTCCGACTGAATTTCTGCCCTTCGTAGACTGTTTTTTGAAGAATTTGATATCCAGCTGAGGATAATTGGACACTGGGGCCAAGTTGGAGTCCTGAAAGGGAATTTATTCTCCTTTGGTGACTTTGTTATTTTTGTGACACACCCTGGGTTATCACATGGAGTTTCATGGATCCTGGTAGGGACTCCATACCTGCCACGGCTGCAGCCTTGGAGCCTCCAATGTCTTTTAACTCCTCTTGCTTCTCCTCCTGAATGTGGACGAACATGCAGCTTTCAAGGCATAGGCCAGAGTCCTAATAACACTGTGCAGATGGAGGTGAAAAGAGATCCATATCTTTCTCCTTTCCTCTGCGGCCCTCAATAGTGCTCTCTGGCTGCATCTTTTCCGACTCTTAACAGAAAAAACATGCTTTGAAAAAGAACATTGAAAATATCTATTTTCAAATTCTACCAAGATTTTGGTTCCAAAGGGATCATCTTCTGGCCTTCTCTTTTCCTGAAAAGCAAAGCTCCAAATACGATGGACATATTTGTAAAGGTCCTCCCATCTCAATACCAAATAATCGATGCTTTCCACTATCCAGACTTTTCCGTCGATAGGTCCTGGAACACCTTCAAGCATCAACTGGAAAGTATGAATTCTGTCCCAAACATTAACCCGCTCTTTGTAGTTCACAAAAACATTGACTTGTCTCCATTTAGAGACAGCATCCCTGAGCAGTGTTGGATTTCCAGTCGCTGTGAATCGTTGTGATATAACAACACAAATTTCATTGTGGACAAGCATAGGAATAAAAGTCCTCATGAAATTCTCTCCCTCCTCTGTGTCTGGAGCAAAGACACCAATCAAGGTCCACCTGCAATGAAGGAGCAGTTGGACAATTGCTGGATATGTGATTTCTTTTTGGGGGAGAATCCGGTAGAAAAAAGGAAATTGACTTTTATCACTCAGAGTCTCTGAAACAATTGCATCACTGATCTGCAAAAGCAATGAAGAATGCTATGCTGTATTTGGGGTCAGATCAAGTCCAAAATGCTAGATTTTGATAAATCCAACTTGCTACTCCTAAACATGTTAGAATTGTATGTTGTTAATTACTCAAACAAAATCAAAATACAGGATATGGAATACAGAATGCAAAATATAGAATACAGAACATTAGCAAGACTGTGCAAAAAAATTAAAAAAAATTTAAAAGAAAAATAAACAATGGAAATCTTATTTCTGTACCATGTTAGAAGTAAAAGGAAACCAGGCCACTAAAGAACACAGTGGCTAGATAGTGGACACCATCAAAGATGACACCAGCTATACCATAGAACAAATTAAGTACTACAAGATCAGATGATACGGAGAGATCTGGGCCTAAATCACATGTGCTTCTATAAAGAGCTTGGATCAGGGGCAGCCATTGTAGTTCCATTTTAAGAACAATCCTCCATAATAGTTCTCTGTTTAGTTTGTCAGATGCTACAGTGACATCTATAAAGGTAGCAAAATCAATGTTTCCCCTGACTGACATATTTTGCAATTGTGTGGTTCAAGACAAAGCTGTTGTGAGCAGTGGATTGACTCCAAACTTTATTTGTTCTTCTGCAAAGGAATAAGCTTTTTAAAAAATGCAGTATCAGTTCTATTCCGGAGGACCCTAGCATATATTTTACCCACAGTATCCATTAGATGAATGGGCCAGTAGCTGTTATGTTCTTTTTTATTCCTCACTGTCACATGTGTGTAGCAGAAGCTCTCAAAGGATACTGATGATTTCCACCCCTCCCCACATTGTATTTCAATCCATGCCAATGACACCTATAAAGGCCATGGTGGAAAGCAGTTCTTCAATTCCATAGATAAAATATGGTTGGATCTATAACTCACTCAAAACCTCCATACTCACTTTACCAGATAGAGAAGCACACACACATACAAACCTGAGGGACTTTGGAGGTGCCTACTAATGTTGACATCTGAATGGAGGTTTCCCTCTTAGCTTCATCAAGAAGAGCCAAAAGGTTCTCCTTCCTTCCACAGCTGTAGTTGGGACATTGGCTTGTCCAGTGGAGAGCATGTCCAGGAAGGCTTCTGAAGTAGCAAGGGTACTGGCATAGTTGTCATGGATGTTGTAGCCAAGTGTGAGATTGTGCAGGAGCTGGGGATTCTTATTGACCATTTGAATGGCGAAAATCAAGATTAGTTGTTTAAAATATCTTGTCCAACTGTAAAAAAAAATGTTCATGTCATGAACATCATCATCAAGAAGAACCACAAAATTATTTTTTTTAGTTTATTCTTCTTTGTCTCCACAAGCCTATTGTCTCTTAAGCCAATATAGATCAAAAGCGAAAGGCAAATGATAGCAGTACATCAGCAGATAATTTTTATCAGCATTGAAAAGATGGGATAGAGAGAGTCAGTGGTGGGATTCAAATGAGTTAACAACCGGTACTCTGCCCTCATGAATTTTTCCAACAACCACCAAACTGCTCAGAAAGTAAACAACTGTTTCTTGTGAACTGTTGGGAACTGGCTGAATCCCATCACTGAAGAGAGTCCTCCACCACAGTTAAGAATACACAATTATTTGCAGCAGTCCTAATTACTAATTTTCCCAGTTAGCTGTATTCAAAACCATTCAGTTATTCAAGTAGAAGTACCATAAAATGATGAGGAAATTCCATAATTGACCCACAAAGTAAAGATCAAGTGTTGAATATGGCATCAATCAGTGGTTACATAAATATGGAAATGAGTTGGCCAGAGGACCCTGCAACCCTTCCAATCATTCTTTTCAACCAAACTCAGTATTCAAGTGATGAAGTCAGTATTGAATGAAAATGGATAAATAATCTGAACTTGTTTCAGGTTTCATTTGCCTGACATTTGGTTTTTAGTCTCTTCCACAAAAGAAGACAAAAGGAGAAAGCCATGAAAATCAGGATGATTCAAGGAATTAGACAGGTCCTGCAATATATAGGTCAGTGAAATAAAGAGTATTAGGACCTCAAATGGAGGGCATGCAATCTCATCAGATTAGAATAGAATTCTTTATTGGTCAAATGTGATTGGACACACAAGGAATTTGTCTTGATGCAAATGCTCTTTGTGTACATAAAAGAAAAGATACATTCATCAAGAGTCAAGAATCATAAGGTATAATGCTTAATAATAGTCATAGGGTACAAATAAGCAATCAAATCATACTAGGAAACAGTCAATATAAATCATAAGGATACAAGCAACAAAGTTACAGTCATACAGTCACAAGGGGGAGGGGATGGGTGATAAGGAGTGATGAGAAGATTAATAGTAATAGTAAATGCAAACTTTGTGAATAGTTGGACAGTGTTGAGGGAATTATTTGTTTAGAATTTGGGAAAAAACTGTCCTTGTGTCTAGTTTTTCTGGTGTGCAGTGCTCTATAGCGTCACTTTGAGCAAAGGAATTGAAACAGTTTATGTCTGGGATGTGAGGGGTCTGCAAATATTTTCAAATCCCACTTTTTGAGTCGTGCAGTAAGCAGGTCCTCGATTCAATCATACTGAATAACTTACGAGCGAGACTGACTAGAAGGAGCCATGTCGAAAGGCAGAGTTCTACGTGATGATGTTGTTTCAGTGGTGACTATACCAACAAAATGGTCACCTGCCCTACAAAAGTTCCACGGTTTTTTCTCATCCCAGGTATCAAAATTCAGTGGGCATTTCATTCTAAGCTTCTCAGAGACTACATGAGACACCAGCAGCATTAAAAGCAGAAGATTCATTATGTATAGGACTGAATCAATCCCCTTCTTGTTTCTAAACAAGAACAAAAAGGATTTTATTGAATTCAAACCACCCTCACTTTCTAGATTCAGACAGAGACAATCTTTGTTGGAAAGGCGAAAAAGGTGCATTCAAGAGCTCAAATGCGACCTCTCCCAACTGTGTGCCACATAGTGTATGAGCTGTGGCATTTATTCTTTTCTGATGTTAGGTAGTTTTTTGGTTCCTTCAATCTGATGTTCACATCAAATGCAGTCACTGTTGCAGAATATGTTTCAAAGAGCAGGGCGGTGATAATTACAATGAGAAATAATGTCTCCTCTGGGGATCTTGAAGTTCTTCCAAGATTCCAAGTGCAGAGGTTCAGCTGGAGAATAGCATTTTAGTGGAAAATCACAGATATACCCCTGAAGGTGTTGTAGGCCCTCCTGTCAGGACTTGCCTAAAAAGTGATGCTGGAGGAAATTAGTTCAAAACCCAGGTAATTGACTTCTGCTGCTCTTCATTATGGAGTTTTGTCTCCAGAGGCTTCTGGAGAAGATCACCCAGAGCTATGGAGTTTGATTAAGCTCTAGGTTGATGACACAACTTTAATCCTGTCTGTCTTCTAATGCAAATATCTTCAAATCCTCCCTAATATTAACAGTGGGGCCTTTTTTATTTTTCTTTTCTATTAGATCTCCATTTTTCAATCCTAAATTGGAGCTGATTTTAAAATTTCATTTCCCATCAGTTGCGGAAATGTCAGTTGTTGGATAAGAGCCAAGTAAGAGGCAGGAAAGTGACAGCTTGTGGACCAAATCATTGGGTATATAAAGAAAAAGTTACAGAGTGGAATCGTTTTCCTTTCCCCTGCACTTAACACCTCTGTGTTATCCTTCCATATTCATATTAGCTCCTGGGTATCTTTATGTTTTGAAGTTTCTTATTTATCAAATAAAACATGGTTTTGTGAGATCTGCAGCTGGGACACTGGCAGTGCCCACTGTGTAGTGGATGGTGCAAACTGATTTTTTTTTGTCATGCCCACCAGAAACTGTCTTGGGAGTAATCTGTTGGTTCCCCTTGTTTTTTGTGGAACATGGTAGAGAGGAGCCGCTTTGGCCCTCCAATCTTTGAGATTGTCTGCAAACTCTCCCCAAAATACTGCCAAGAGGTTGATAGGTGTGGCTGGAGTTGCCATTTTCCTGAATAATACCAAAAGTGCTTTTTCAAGAGGCAACTGGATTTGTCCTCTTTCTGGTTTTTCTCTGAAGATTTTTTGCTTCTCATCTTCTTCAGCTCTGAGGGGATATTGGGGAATGGAAGGATTTATACTCCTTGTAGACTCCTTGTTTATACTAACAGATAATCAAATTTGGAATGGACCTTGTAGGTCATCTAGTCCAACTCCCCATCCAAGCGGGAGACCCTACACCATTTATGACACATGGGAGTCCAATATCTTCTTGAAAGTCTCAAGCGATGAAGCTCCCACAACTTCCAAGGGCAACTTCTGTTGCATTGGTTGATTGTTCTCCCTGTCAGAAAGTTTCTCCTTATTTTCAGGTTGAATCTCTCCTTGTTTAGTTTCCATCCATTATTCCATCCATTACAGGCACTTTAGAAAAATAGCTTGACCCATTCCTCTCTGTGGCAGCCCCTCAAATATTGGAAAACTGCTATCATATCTCCCCTGGTCTTTCTCTTTACTAGACTAGCCAGGCCCAGTTCCTGTAACTGTTCTTCTATGTTTTTGTCTCCAGTCCTCTTATCATCCTGGTTGCTCTTCTCTGTACTTTTTTTTTAAGTCTCAACATCTTTTTCTGTAATGTGGTGACCAAAACTGGATGGTGTGGTCTTACTAAGGTTTTATACTGTGGTATTAGCCCCTCACTTAATCTCGATTGTATCTTTCTGTTAATGCAATTTAGGGTTGAATCCTTAATTCCTTCCATTCTCCACTATCCCGTCAGAGCTGAAGAAGCTTCTTGGGTGAGAAGCAAAGCATCTTCTAATCTGAGAACATCTGAGTTGTGATGAGAAGTGTGTTAGAAATAAGTCACCTAACAGTTGGGTTGGAAATATATAAACCAGGATAGATATTTAATACTGTCTCTTTAAGGGAATGCTAAAATTGTAATTGGGTGTGGTTCCTCAAATGGCCATAAGATGAAGCCAGAACATCAATGTTGTTGTTGATGTAAGATGGAGCCAGAACTAACAACCTCGGTTGTTAGTCCTGAGTGTTGCTAGTCCCTAGTTGGTCAATATTCTGATGTTTGCTGTTTTTGGTTCCTGCATTTCCCTGTTGACTGTTGCTGATCATCGTTATTCTTGGATTAATGTTAGTCTATTACTGAACTGTTTTTGATACTGGACTTTGATTTTGGATTATCCCTGGACTGAAAACTGATTGCTATAACCGTGTATGACTTGGACTGTTTTTGGACTTTGCTTAACCATTTGCTTGAAGTAAAACCTACATTTTACTATACAGTGTAGCTGTGTGCTCTTTGTGTGTTAAGGCCCCGTCACATCAGCCGACAGATGCAAAAAGTATGTAAAAAGGACACAGCAGATGAGAAAATGTTCCATCCGTTGTTATCCGCTCTCAAAAGTGCCCCAAATTTGCATAAACAGAGCGGACAACAACGGAAAGGAACAGACGGGGAGAGGACGTAGCGAGGATATTAAGCAGATGCTCCACGGAAGCCTAGCGGATGGAAGCGGATGGAAGCAGATGACACATCCGCAGGGCTTCTGGGGGAGCACAGCGAAGCAGAAGTGCAGCGGAAGGAGCGGATGCAGAGTGGATGCCGAGCAGATAAAGTGGATGCATCACGGACCCCTAATGGATGCCGAGCGGATGCCGAGCGGATGCAAAGCGTTCACTACGCATGCAGGGAGGATACATTGCATCAGCCCCGCAGATATAAAAGAGTGCAGGTCGCCATTCAGAGAAAAGTCCTGCTGCCAGACACATTTCCAGCAAACAACCATGGAGAAGAAGAGGAAGCCTGTGCTTACTCCTGCCAGCCCTGGCAAGAAGGACAGGGCCACCATGCCACTCCCTGGGGCTGACTCTGCTTCTGCTGGGGCTTCTGCTGCTCGGGTTGACTCTGCCGGTGCTGGGGCTTCTGCTGGTGTTGCTCCTGGTGCTGGTGCTTACTCTGCTGGTGCTGCTCCTGGTGCTGGTGCTTACTCTGCTGGTGCTGCTCCTGGTCCTCCTGGTGCTTACTCTGCTGGTGCTGCTCCTGGTCCTGCTGGTGCTGTTGGTGCTCCTAGTGCTGCTGGTGCTGCTGGCGCTGCTGGCGCTGCTGGCGCTGCTGGCGCTGCTGGCGCTGCTGGTGCTGCTGGTGCTGCTGGTGCTGCTGGTGCTGCTGGTGCTGCTGGTGCTGCTAGAGCTGCTTTTGGTGCTGTTGTTGTTGCTGGTGTTGCTGGAGGTGGTGTGGTGGACCACCCCTAGAACCTCAAAGCCCTTCTTATGAGGGCCCAGAAGGCCCTGCCAGAGGGAGGAAGAGGCAATCGCGCAATAGGGAGAGGAGGCAGTACTCCATCGAAGAGCAAAATGAGGATGAGGTGCTCGAATGGCTGAGGGAGAACGAGTACCTCTGGTGGAAGGGACACAGGCTCTATCGAGACACCAAGCGGAAGCAGGCGGCTTGGAAAGAGAAGGCGGTGAGCCTGAGCTACACTTTGGAGGTGCTCCTCGGCTGGTGGAAACACATGCACAGCTCGTACAGGAAGCTGCACCTCAAGAAGTCTGGCCAGGCCGCGGTCAAGCTCACCAACCAGGTGATTTCCGTGATGGCCAAGTGCAGCTTCTTGGAGGGTGAGGTCCACCACTGAGGAGCAGCCCCTCTGTCAACCCTGTCTCTCAGGCAGCCCGCTGAGAGCCAGTCCTCTTCTGGCCAAGAGTCAGCTCCTGTGTCCAGGCAGGTATCTGTGGAGCACCCCACGATGGAAACCCCCCCGACAGCTGCACTCCCTGTGGCGGAGTGCATTTAGGACCCCCTGACGCAGTTGGAGCAAGGAGAGGCCGCTGCCACCAGAGACCAACCCACCCCCACCCCCAGCTCCACCTCCACAGAAAGCAGGCAGAGAGGCAGACCGGAGGGACAGAGCCACACTGTCCTGCTGGAGATCAGGGACACCATCAAAAGCAGCGTAGATCTCCTCTCTCAGCTGGTACACACCGACATACCATCCTCCAACAGAAAGCCCTTCCTCACCTACATCAAAGAGACCCTCACGGACATGTCCGAATCCCAGTACCAGGTAATCAAGGAGAGGATCACAGGTCTTCTGCACAACCCTCCAGGCCCAGCTGAACCTGTTCAGGCCCAGTCCAGGTCTGCTCCTCCACCTCAGGTGATGTCACAGCCCTTCCAAGGCTTTCCACAGGCCCTCACCTACCAAGGCTACGGCTACCAGGAGTTCCAGCAGCATAGGCAGCCCTTCCCAGTCCAGGCACAGGTACATCGTATACCACCAATGCCACCAATGCCACTGATGCCACCGATGCCACTGACACCACAAATGCCACCAACACCACACCTTGCTCACCTGCAGAGCAGACAGCCCCACTACACTCCTCCTTCCTCCACCTCACAGCCAAGCCCAGCCTCAGAACATCTGTCATCGGTCTTGGGACTGACATCCCATGTCATGGAGGAAGGGGCTGTCAACATCACAGGACTGAGCCAGCTGTCTGAGAGCTTCCTCAACACACCATCCCCTGTTATCCTCTCAGGGCCAGGCACCCCAATGGTGCCTCAGACCAGTACTCCAGAAGCAGCCACCTCCACAGCACCTGGACCCTTCACCCCTGAGACTATGGGCACCCCTCAGAGTGACTGAGAAGAGTGCCAGAGACTGGGTTGCTACCTGTTGACTTTATCTTTGCTTGGGACACTTTACTTGGGTCATATTGCTTTTACAGTTTGTTATTAATAAAGTTTATCTTTGCTTTACACACTTGGTTCAGTTTTTTTTAGTAAATAAAATCTTGGTGGAAACTTTTAGAAATGGTTTAAACCTTTACATGCTTGTGGGATGGGTAAGGATAGCAGTGGGATTGGCAGGGATACCTGTGGGATGGGTAATAGCTGTGGGATGGGTTAGGATAGCAGTGGGATGGGCAGGCATACTTTGGGATGGGTAATAGCTGTGGGATGGGTAAGGATAGCAGTGGGATGGGCAGGGATACCTGTGGCATGGGTCATAGCTGTGGGATGGGTAAGGATAACAGTGGAATAGATAAACCTCAAGCGCAAGCATAGTGGGACTGTATGGCCCACCCTCCCAGCTGCCACACCTATGGCCCTTTATTATTAATAACAATGTAATCATTCATCAACACATTTCAACATAAACACAACTCTTTATTAAATGCCCTGTTCATTGTGGGGCCACTCAACATACATGGCACAATCTCATCAGTGTGATGAGATAGGCTGAAGGAAGCATCCATTAAGCATCTACCATCCTGTCTTGCCACTCCACTGCTCTAGCTGGGGAGTTGCACCAGTGTTTGAGGAGGTTGTGCTGCTTCTTCACATCACGTGAAGCTCTGTTGGGGCCTTGCACATCCACAGTATCTATCAGGTTTCGCCCTTGCCTCCATTCACCATGCTCCATGTCCCCATTGCCTTGTTGGTGGTCCATGAACCTGTTCTGCAACACTGGGTAGTGGGTGCGCATGAGATTGTGCAGGATGCAGCAAGCTTCCATGATGTTCCTCACGGTCTCTGGGCAATGCTGCATGGTGGTGAGAAGTACCTGGAACATGTTGGCCAGGATGCCAAAGGTGTTCTCCACCACCCGCCTTGCCCTGGACAGCCTGTAGTTGAAGATCCAATCTTCATGGGTGAGGCATCTGGAAGCGTAGGGCTTCATGAGGTAGGTTCTGAGGGAGAAGCCGTCATCCCCCACAATGAAGTAGGGCACATCTTGTGTGTCGTTGGGCAGGGGGTCTGGATCTGGGAAGCCCATGATGAGGTTGCGTTCCAGCCCCTCCTTGAGGTCACTGGCGTTGTATCTGAAGATGACCCATTGCCTGAAGCATCGATGTACATGAACTTGTAGTCAGCATCAACCATGGCGAAGAGGATGATGCTGAAGAAGCCCTTGTAGTTGTGATAAGTGGACCCTGATTTGGCTGGAGCTTTGCAGGCCACGTGCTTCCCATCTATGGCTCCAACAGTGTGTGGGAAGTTCCACTTCTGATACCACTGCTCTGCAACTTTCTTCCAGCCTTCTTCAGTGGAGGGGCACTGGAGGAGCTCCTCCAGGTATTCTTCGATGATGGCCTGCACCACTTTTCTGACCACAATGCTGATGGTGTTGTGTGGCACCCTCCAGGCATACTACATGCTCCTGTATGTGCTTCCTGAGGCCAGGTGGCACATATTCAGTGCCACCTTCAGCCCTGGGTCCAGGCTGGGCCAGAAGTTGGTGTTTGCCTTGGTCAACCTGGGTCTCAGCCACTCCACAACTTCGTGAAACATGACTGGCGGCATCCTCATGAAGTTCTGGAATGCCCGAGTGTCTTCGTTCCTCAGCTCCACCATCAGCTTGTTATACAGTCCGTACTCGGCTCTTCTCATGATCCATCTTCAGACTCAGACACTTCTTGGACACCTCCTTTTCTTCCCATAGAACAGGTGAAAGAGCCTGTAGATGGCTTCGCACTGTTGTAGAATGATGGTGGCTACCAAAAGAAGTGTGTGATGTTCCTTGGTGGAGATGACTGGATGCTTTGGAAGAGCAAGAGCAAGAGCAAGATGAAGGCTGAAGAGGTCTGCACAGCAGGGCTGCTGGACTGAAAGTGAGATCCAGGTGAGTTCTCCCCCTTTTTATAGGAAATATAGGTTTTCCACTAGGTGTCCTTTTGCATCCTCCAGGCATCCTCCAGACATCCTAAATATCTGAAATACGTCCCCTATACGAACGTTTTTTCTGTTTTAATGTTTTATATGCGAACTGCATCTGCTTTCATCCTTTCTACTACCGTGCTAATAACACTGCATGTCCGTTCCGCATCCATTTTGCTTCCTCCCTGTTTCTGTTTTCTGCTGGAGTGGATTTGAGTTGTTTGGATGCACAGCGGATGCCTAGAGGATATAGCGGACACGTAACGGATGATGACGGACGTATAACGGATGTTCCCCGTATGTGTAGTGGATGTAGAATGGACATGTTGGATACTGTATCCGCTCAAAAAGTTTTGTGCAGCTCAAAATTTTCTGAGCGGATGAAATCACAGTAGACGGATGCTGGACGGATAGAGAGTATGAAAAACAGACTCAGTGAGTACAGAGCGGATACATCGCATTAACCAATGGATGGCAAGTGTTTCTCTCTGTTTTACATCCTCTTTCCATCTGTTGATGCTGTGTGACATGGGCTTTATTCAACATTAGTCTCACTACATCTCCCTGTGTGCACTCATTCTCCAAACAGGGAATTACCTGAACACAATGGTAAGAATGCAGTACTGCAGATTACTTCTGCTGCCTGCCAGCTGCCTGCAATTTGGCAGTTCGAATCTCACTAATCTCAAGGTTGACTCAGTCTTCCATCCTTCCAAAGTCGGTAAAATGAGGACACAGCTTGTCAGGAGCATAATGCTGTAAGCTGCCTTCAAGAGGGCTGTGAAGCACTATGAAGTGGTATATGTCTAAGTGCTATTGCTACTGCTATCTTCAAAGAAAAACCATGAAATACAGTTGCCTCTTGAAAAATCACCATTAGGGTAAGCATTACCTGGATGACTGAGAATCTTTATAGACAATAATCCTGATACTTCTGTCTTGCCCTTAAGTGTTTTGGAGAATTGGTGATCTCTATCTTCTTTGTGGCAGCCCCTCAAATTTTGGAAGACCCTAAACCTTCTCTCTATTAGCCAAGTCCCTGCCATTCCTCATAAGTTTGAACCAGTGGTTTCATTCAAAATATTTTACTACTAGTTCCGTGGGCATGGCATGGTAGGCATGACAGAGGAAGGGTACTGCAAAATCTCCATTCCCACCCCACTCCTGGGGGAAAGTTACTGCAAAATCCCATTACCTCTCCATCCCACTAACTGCTTTGCAGCTCCTCTCTCCTGTGCAGGGCAACAAAAAATACCCAACCAATCAGTTGGGACTCAGGAGGCAGAGAATAGATGGGGGCAGTGCCATCAGAGGTGGTATTTGCCAATTCTCTGAACTACTCAAAATATCCACTATCAGTTCTCAAGAACTGGTTAGAATCTGCTGAATAACATCTCTGCTCCACACACCACTAATTTGCTTTCCAGCTCTGTTCTCCTGTGCAGAGCAACAAAAAAAGATCCATCCAATTAGCTGGGAATCAGGAAGCAGAGAATAGATGGGGGTGGGGCCAGTCAGAGGTGGTATTTGCCAGTTCTCTGAACTACTCAAAATTTCTGCTACCAGTTCTCCATAACTGGTCAGAAGATGCTGAATTCCACCTCTGGTTGGACCCTCCAGCCATCCAATTACCTTTGTTGCAATTCTCTAGACTCTTTTTAGAGTCTTAACATCCTTTTTGTATCCCAAAAGTATATATCAATTTTATATGATATCAATTTTATATGATACCAATTTTGTACATCAATTTTATTTGATAAAAACTGGATTCAGTATTCCAAGTGTGGTCTTAGCAGTGCAATGTAAAGAGGATGTAAGGCATCCAGAAAGTATCCATGAAATCAATCACAATGGGACATTTTGATTTATTTAGAAACAGAACTGGCATGTCAATGGCAATTTCCCGAAGTGAAATTATTTTTGTGCATTACCCAGAATCCACAATCTCTCCTCCCACTTCTACACTTCATCAATCACAAGAACCAATTCACTGCAACAGGAATTTCTTAATGCGACATACAGAATAACCTTGAACTTTTCAAGTCCTCCATCCCCCCTTCCATGAAATGTGACAGCTAAATTTCAAAGCTGACAGGCATCCCCCTTTGAAAACTCCTCCTAAAAGAAAAAGAAAAAAAACAGATACATGGGTTAACACATTGTCCTTAACACCCTCTCTTCGCCCCCCCCCCAAGAGGACCTTTCAGTTTCTGGGGAAAATATTCATGGAATTGGTTAACCAATTGATCAGCATGAACATTCCACCTCTTTACCCAAGTAGAATCTGAGAGAGGGTATCCTCTCCACAAGACCAAATATTGCAATCAGCCATGGTATAATCTAGAATTGAGAATTTTTTGAAATTTCATAATGTGTTTCCCCATGTACCATTAACGGATGAGTGATTGGCGGTGGTCTTATCATTGATATAGTAACTATGGTCTTTACTAAACTACAATGGAATACTGGATGAATTTTCCCCAATATTTGATGAAGACTTCATTGGACAGTGACTGGATTGATTATCTTTGAAAGTGGAAATGGACCCAAGAATTTTGGACCCAGCTTCTTTCTGGTCAGTTTCAACCTAAGATACTTGGTTGACAAATATACTTTGTCCCCTACTTTAAAAGGCAGTTGAAGGGATCTATGTTTATCCACCTGTTTTTTATAATTTTTTGCAGCTTCGGTCAAAGCTTTTTTTGTATCTTCCTACCCTTTCTTTTATGAGTTCATCCATTCTGTTAGGGACATGGATGAGGGAGGTTGTCTAGATAAATCTGGCATCAGGACAAAATCCATTCCAGTGTTGATTTGGAATGGAGTCAATCCCGTGCTGCTATGTACTGTGTTAGGGATAACATTGTTTACCCTAACTGGTTTAGGTGAAATAATAACTATGAATCATAGTTAGTGTATGCAGCTTTAACTGTGAAATAGCAATTGTGGGAGTGGTTATGAAAACCATTTAAAAGTAGCAAGGCTACAGCTTGCGCTCTCTCTCTGGCTTTGATGATCCCTGATTACTGCTTGGAATCAAGACTGCATTGCTCGAATGGGAGAGACAACAAAGGATTGATTTTTATGTGAACTGACATAGGATATTCTACATGGACTTTGCTA
>BLBF01000092.1:3131695-3148972 GCA_015471245.1 Laticauda colubrina | reverse complement strand
TTGGCTGCAAGCAGGCAAGCCAGCCTGTATAAAAGGGCTGGCCCCGGGTTCAGCCGGCGTTCCGTTACTAACTGTTAACAATAAAAGTATTTGTTGTTGGAACCCGGTCTACCTCGTGTGTTTTCCAAACAAAACAGTAATAATAATATCAATAACAATAATAACAAAAATAAATTGTGAATGAGGAGTGTTAATAGTAGTAATTAGATATTTGCACTAAAGATTAATTGCAAATATGGCACCAAATAATGAGATAAATAAGGAACCACAAACTGTTGATGATATGATTATTTTTAATTGTTTATTCTTTTCCTTTTTTGTTCTTTCCTTCCCAATTTGTTTGAGTGTTGTTTGTGTATTTTAATTGTAAAACGTAGTAAAGTTTATTAAAAAAAAAAAAAAGACTCATGGACTTCAACTCCCACAAATCCTGAGCTAACATGACTGGAGGAGGAATTCTGAAGTCTACAAGTCTTAAAGCTGTCAAGTTTGAAGACCCCAGGCTTCATGGTCTCAGGGCCTCCTTCAAATTGATAAATGTATGAATGTAAAATGCTAGGTTGCCAATCACAAACCTGTATCTTCGCTGATTTATTTTAATATGCCTTACATCCTTTTTAAAATTAGCAGTACTTATATCCAAAAGATTATCATGTTGCCTGCTCTTTGGGACATTATCCCCTGAGTGGTTAGATGGGTAAAGCCTATTGGCTTTAGCACAAGTATCTTGAAATGGTTTCCCTCCTTCTCTGGATTCCTTCTCAAATGAAACTAAGTTGGATGGATTCTAATTGGGATCCCGTACCTGCCATGGTTGCAGTCTTATCTTTTCGCCTTCTTTCCTTCTTCTCCTGGAACTGGAGGAATAGGCAGTTTTCAAGCATGGGCCAAGGTCTTAACAATACTATAAAAATTGTCATCATTTTGAACCAATTTACCTTTCATTATGTCTTCGGTCTCCGCTGATGCTTTCTGTGTGCATCTTCTCCGATCTTTGACAGAAAAAAACCCCTTTGAAGAAGAACAGTGGAAACAATGCTCTTGAAATTGGGGAACTCCAAAGAAAAAGAATTCCAAGGCATTTTCATTCCCCCCCTTTTTTATTTGATAAACAAAGGTCCAAATACGATGGTTGTATTTATAAAGTCTGCTCCTTTCAACTAGTCTTTCAATTCCCCATTCTAAATAAGTTGAAATGTTCAAGAATTTTCCTTCGATGGAACTAGCACACGCAGAAACGCTAAATAGATAAGACCAGTTGCAACCCTGATGGTACCAATTCTGATAAATAAAACAAAGACATTGTCTTGTCTCCACTTAGAAATAACCGCCCTGAGGGTATTATAGGTGTACTATATGAGAAAAGTTGTGATATAACAACACAAATTCCATTCCTGCCAAGTATAGGAGTCAAAGATCTCATGGATTTTTCTCCCTCTTCTGTGTCTGAAGCAAAGTGACCAATCAAGGTCCATCTGAAATGCAGGAGCACTTGGACAATTGCTCGGTAGTGAACCCCTTCTTTTGGGGTCATCCGGTAGAAAAAGGGGAAGTGACTTTTATCATTAAGAGCCTCTGCAGAAGTTACACAAGTGATCTGAAAAAATAATGAATGTTGCGTTATATCTGGGGACAGATCAAGTCCAAAATTTTAATTTTTAAGAAATCCTAATTGATCTTTATCAACATATTACATAAGTTGATTGTTGATTCGTCATTAGGCCATATCAAGATACAGGACATAAAAGCACAGACTGTTAAGATGAATAAATAAAATAGAAAAATTGTGTGACCCTAATGCTCTCCAATTAGATTTTTGTGCGGCAGAAGCTTCAGTCATCTAATCAGTCTCTGAAGAAAATATGAAGGGAATGTACTTTTAATTCAACACTGCTGTCTACTCTTTAAAACTGCTCCCTTCTTTCTGTTGACAACTATAAAATGTGTATACAAAATGTTTTATGAGTTGACTTTCGGCTCCCCTCATTTCTAGAAGGTGACTTGAACAACACACACACACAAAACAAATTGATTGCAGATATGGCCACCTGCAAGTGGCCCCAATGACTCAAAAAGAATCCAGATGACCAGCTGTCTGCAAAGAATATAAATTCTTCTATCCCGCACCATCCAGTCAGAGCTGAAGAAGCTTCCTGGATGAGAAGCAAAATATCTTCAAAGAAAAACAAGAAAGTCCAGTTGCTCTTGAAAAAAGCTCCTTTGAGATGCCCTTAGTATTTATTTTCATTGGGTCAGTAATTGCTGGGATGCTTTTTTTACCACTTTTAATATAAAGGAAATAATATTCCAACCTAACTGGATTATTTATATGTGTAAATAAGCCTGTCAACAGAGGATCCCACCAGTAAGGGTACTTTTTGAACAATTGACACAAAGTCCTCTCCAGGAGAACTATTGCTTTTCAAGCCTTTTATGGTGAATTTGATCATCAATGTATTAGTATAAAAATGGTTGATATGTTGGCTAATATGCTTGTATATTTTTAGTTAATTAAAATCTTTTAATAATTTAATTTTTAATATCTTAATTCTTTGGTTAATTAGTGCTTGTGGTTACGATGAGTCTACATATACATTTTTCCAACAGTAGATAGGATAATTCAATGAGAATCTTTTCACAAATCTGAGATTTATTCACCATTAAAAATATAATTATTTTGGCTCAGATCATGTGAAAAATGTGAGCTTCCCATTAGTGCTGAACCTTCCTGTTGTACAGAAGACCCTTTGATTGGATACAGAACCTCTCCCCACCGAAACCTCCAAAGCAATGAGGATGTGATGACCCAGGGCATGACACAAAAATAAAACTGTCACAAAAATAGAATAAATTCCCTTTAATGCTTCCAACTTGGGCCCCAACATCCAATTATCCTCGGCTTGATATCAAACTCTTCCACAAACAGTCTACGAAGAGAGTAAATGCAGTCTGAACCAAAAGTAAAGATAATTAGAAATTTTAAAAACCCAACACAAACCATACTGAAGTCATTAACAGGGCAGGCCAGGATGATAAATTGCAGACTTCCACAAGATAATGCAGCAACCACAGTTGAAAAGACACCAAAACCCAGATAAGCCTCCACCAAGATAAAGCACGCTTTGCTTCCAGCAAAGAGCTATTTAAAATTATATCCTGTTCTCAATTATATCCTGTCCTCCCAGCTGCAACTAATGAAAGGGATCAGGGCCTTTTCCTTTCCTAGAAACGTGTTGCTCCCTTCTCCATTCCTCCATGCATGCCCTAGGATGAACAGTGGATGGCCCTGTATCTTCCTCTGAATGCCCAGCCAGACTGTGCTCTTCCCCTGTTTCTTCCACAGCCACCGGAGCCACGTTCCCTTTCGCTGTCAGCTCCTCAATCTCCCCCTCAGTGTCAGATTCCTACAAGGGCATGACAGAGGATGGCTTCATTAGACAACATGCTTGTTTTGGTTCTTGCCCTGTGGATCCCAATGCCAACAATGGCTATGGTGAAAAGCAGCTCATACATTCCATAGAGAAGGTATGGTTAGGTTTACTCATCACTCCTTTCACTTTACCAGGTAGAGAAACACACACACACAAACCTGTGGGATTTTGTAGGTTCCTACTAAAGTTTATATTTGCATGGAGATGTCACTGTCAGCTGTATCCAGAAGAGCCAAAAGGTTGTCCTGCCTTCCACAGCTGTAGTTGGGAACATTGACTTCTCCTGTAGAGACCATGTCCAGCAAGGCTTCTGAAGTGCCTAGTGTGTTGTCATAGTTGTCATGGATGTTGAAGCCAAATGTGAGATTATGCAGGAGTTGATTGTTCCTGTTGATCACTTCAATAGCAAAAAATAGCAAAGAGAAAAATAGCAAAAATGAAGCGTTGGGTACATCCAGGGCCAAAAGATGCGACACTGTAAAAAAAAAGTTAATATTATCATCATTATCATCATCACCATCCTTTTTTCTCATATATTCCCTTTTGTCTCAACAAGCCAGTTGAGACTTTAGTCTTTTAGCTGATCCAAAATCACTTACTGTCACCATTTGATTTTTATGAGGGTAAAGAGATTGGGATGGTCCTTCACCAGGGCTAAGAACCACAAAGAGTTTGTAGTACTATTCATAGCATGATTTGTAGTAGTCCTGACTTTAATTTTCTAAGATTCAATGACTCGTGATTAAAGTAGAGGCATCAGAAAAGCAAGAACATGGCTTAATAACGGGGCCAGCAAAGCAATTCTAGAAACAAGCTGTGATATGTAAAATTATACCTTTGGAAATATAAAGTAATTGCCATTTTTAACCTCTGTGTTAATCTAAGATAATTTACTAGAATATTATGTAAGAATTCTCTGTTGTTTTGAATGAAGGTTATATAGTTTGTGGGTCATGCTGTCCAGTGTCATGTTAATGATGGAGATTATTGGAAATGGAAATGAGTAAACAGATTAAAGAAACAGATGGCATGCAACAATAAAAGGAATGTTGCTTAGGGAGACATGTAGCTGGATAGATTGTGAACCCAGAAAGAGGCAGAGATTGTATATTTGAAACTGTATATGAATTCCGCCTTTCCCAGGAAACATGTCTTCTGCGGCCATGAACGCAGAATTCCCTTTTGCAAAAGCTCCATAATAAAGCTCCTATTTATTGTTCACATGTCTCCAGTTGTCTGAATACCTGAATGGTTGATTTTTATCATACAAGTCATCCTTATTTCCCCAAGGAGCAGGCGTTTAATTTGGGCTGGCAGAGGCAACACTGTCAGTCACTATATGAAATTAAAATCAGGATTGAACTCATAATAGCAGGAAGAGGAAAAGATCCTCTGGATTTCTGGGTCTTTCTTTCTCAGGTTCTTTTATGATTTCTTCTGCCCCATTCTTGTATTTGATTCTCTCCCACAAGGTAAAAGAGAAGAGCTCCATAAATCAAAATGATCCAGGAATTTGCACGTGTACTGCAAGCAATCTCAAAATAAGTGCAATAAGGAAGCAGGAAGAAGAATGATAGAAAAGCAAATAGAGAGAATGCAATTCTATGACACTGAATGACTTACTATGGAGAACAAATATAACAAACCCAATTGAACTGTAATAGCTGAAGTGAAAATTTTCTCACCATGAGAAAGATGCGAATGAGATGGTCACCTGGCCTGTCAAAGTTCCATGGGTCTCCTGGGTCCTGCTGATTCAGAGTTGAGGGACATTTGGTTCTGAGCCTCACAGAGTTTCTCTGGCTCAACACAAGTAGCAGAAGCAGAAGCAGAAGGAGATCCATTTCTCCTTGGATGGAATCTAGCACTTCTCTGTTTCTAAAACAAGAAGAGTTCGAAGAAGAGTTCCAAAAATGGAAACGCTAGTGGCTTCCTGAGTCTGAAGCAGAGACAAACAGAGTTTCACCTGGGCAGGAGAGAAAAATATATTCAACAGCTCAGTCCCAGCCTGTCCTAAATATTGTACGAACTCCCAGCCTAACTAGTATAATTTATCCTTTCTGTTGCAGGATTCCTCCCATTTTCCTTTCAGCCTGATATTACCTCAAAGGCAAACTCTGGAAAAGGAGCAAGAGTCCTCAAAGGCTGAGATGGTGATAATTACAGTGAGAAGCAACTTTTCTTCTGGGGATCCTGAACTTATGATAGGTAGCTAGATAAATGCATGTTAGTGAAAAATTACAGCTATACCCCAGGGAGCCTGTTCTGTGGTGGTTTTGGTCTTTCCTGTCAACACACATCCAGAAAGTGTTGCTTGAGGAAGCTAATTCAATACCTGAGACATTGATTTCTACTGTCCTTCAACATGGTCTCTTGTCGTCAGAGACTGCTGGGAAGTTCACCCAAAGTTCTGGCCTGTGGTGCTAAATGAGGGTGATGGCATTTAAATCAAGTGCTACCTGTGTTCTAATGTCAAAGGAGCAATCTCTACCCTTAAACCTGCTAATTTTAAGAGTGGCCCGTGTTTTATGTTTTTACAAATTTACCACAAAAGTTGTCCTCAATTTACAATCTCAATTGAGCCCAAAATTTATTTTGCTAAGTGAGAAATTTGTTAGGTGAGTTTTGCCCCATTTTACAACTTTTCTTGCCACTGTTGTTTTGTTAAATTAGTAACATGATTGTTGATTGCAGTTGTTAAATTAGTAACATGATTGTTGAGTGAATCTGTTTTCCCCATTGACTTTTGCAAGGGGCAACATTCAAATTCTTTATTGGCCAAGTATGACTGGACACACAAGGAATTTGTCTTGTTGCAAATGCTCTTAGTGTACATAAAAGAAAAGATACATTTGTCAAGAGTCAAGAATCATCAGGTACAACACTTAATGATAATCATAGGGTACAATAAGCAATCAAATCATACGAGGAAACAGTCAATATGAATCATAAGGATACAAGCGACAAAGTTACAGTCATACAGTCACAAGTGGGAGGGAATGGGTGATAAGGAAAGATGAGATTAACAGTAATAGGAAGACAGACTTTGTAAATAGTTGAACAGTGTTGAGGGAATTATTTCTTTAGCAGAGTAAAGGCGTTCGGGGAAAAACTGTTCTTGTGTCTAGTTGTTCTGGTGTGCAGTGCCCTTTAAGGGTAGGAGTTGAAACTATTTATGTCCAGGTTGTGAGGGGTCTGTAAATATTTTTACAGTCCTCTTTTTGACTCATGCAGTATACAAGTATTCAATCCTCGATTGAAGGCAGCTTGGTAGTAATTATTTTTTCTGCAGTCCTAATTATCCTCTGAAGTCTGTGTCTGTCCTGTTGGGTTGCAGAACCAAACCAGACAGTTATATATGCCTAGGACACTGCCTCCGTCATAAATATGAGTCAGTTATTAAGCATCCAAATGTAAATCACGGGGATGCTGTAAATGTAAATCATGGGGATGCTGCAACAATCATAAATATGAAAAACAGCCATAAGTCACTTTTTTCAGTGCTATTGAAATTTTGAACAGTTACTAAGTGAACTGCTGAAGCAGTGGAGGATTAAGGCTCACTGGTGCTCTAAGCATTGACAAATCTTGGTGCTCCCTCTCCTTTGTACATACTGTACAAACAAAGCCAAATTATAGTGGTTCACCAGCAGCAGGTGCGAACGGCTGAAGGCTTGGAAAGCGAGGACTCAGGTGAGGGCCCTGCATATGATGCAGGATTATCAGGGATTGGAATGCTGCCTTTGGAAATTGTGGAGGCTGGCAGAACTGATGAAGAGGTTCCTGAGGAGCCCATACCCAGTGTGCATGTGCGCAGGGCTACTTGAAGGAAAGAGCAGCTGTAGCAGCACGAGAGACTCGGAAGTAAGGCTGCAAGGTAACGGCCCCTCCCTGAGGAGATAAAAGCAAGCTGAGAAACTGCAGTTCTTTGCAGGTAGCAAAAAAGTTTTACACTCGAGTTTTAGCAGTTTTATACTGGTGAATGTTAGGAACATCTGAGTTGGTGTTGGAGACTCTTTGTGTTGCAGTTATTGCTTGGTAACTTTATCTGTTGTTCTTGGCAGCCTTGTAACATCTCGGCAAGGCTCTTTCTTATCAGAGCTAATTAGTTTGAAGCAGCCTTTTACCTGTGAAGGAGCAGGATTCTGAAAGAAATATTAAAAAGTTGTGATGTTACCTTTGTCTTGTGTTTGCTTCCTTGGAACCAGATTTGAGTCAGAACGCATATTCTCAATGTTGTGGTGCACCTTTTGGGCCTAGTGCCCCAAGTACGTCCTTCGTCTGCTTAATGGTTAATACACCACTGGCTATAAGTCAAGGACTACCTGTATAAATTTAGAAACGTCCTTTTGCCAGTGTTCAAAAGGAATTTCAGTTGTCAATATCAATAAAATCTTAATAAGAATAATGCCCTTTGTAAAGTATTCATCTTAATGACAGAGATTCTAACCAATGAATAATTGCTAATTATTCCACTTTGATAGTTTTTTTAAATATCAGTCCATATATGTATGTACACAATTATTTTGAAACAATTTAAAGTTTGCATGTGTCAATGTGTAGAGATTTTGTCTTTACCTCAAAACCTTACTTTCTTGTCAATACTTCACAGACTTGGAAAGCTGTATTCTCAACAATCATCAGTTGTGTTTCATTCCTCTCAATGTTTTCATCATCCTTGCCATCTTTCTTGCCATCATCATCATCTTTCATTGTTTTGTTTCTTATTTTTAATGTTTCAATTTTTGTGAAGCCTGCAGAGACATTAGAGAATGAGCAGTATCTGCATTTAAACAAATAAGCAAATCAGAATGTAAGAATAAGGGCTGCGGTGGTGCAGTGGTTAGAATGTAGTATTGCAAGCTAATTCTGCCAACTGCCAACAGTTAGATTCTCACCACCCTCAAGGTTGATTCAGCCTTTCATTCTTCCGAGATTGGTAAAATGAGGTCCGAGATTACTGGTGACAATAGGCTGACTTTGTAAACCACTTAGAATGAGCTGTGAGGCACTGTATAAGTCTTATTGCAATTACTAAATAGCCCACCAGACTCCATTATGATAGTGCCCAGCATATTGTGAAAAGAGGACAACTAGGCCCTAAAGCTGGTGTAGGCCTCTGCCAAATTGAAGGCCTCAAATTAACAATATATAATTATGCCGGCTGAACTGATTTCGCAAGCATGGCGAAATATTTGCAATCTGCTGAGCTGAATTTGCAGGAACGGCAAAATGTTTGCTTTCTGCTACTTCTGCAAAAAGCATATATTTGCTGGACAATCAAAAATTGAGCGATTTTGGATCATGAATGTGTGAGACATTGAGAAAAAGGGGAACTGAAAGTAGCAGGTGGTAAGCGAATTGGCATATTCCTACAAGTGGGTATTAAGTGATGGGCAGTATGAAGGAATGGGGAAGTACATTCAGTAAGATTACATACTACGAGGTGGGCTTCAGAAGAAGTATAAAAGAAGGAGATAAATCTCAAATCAGGACCACCGATAGTAGCTGTCCTTTCTGGAGTTAGCTGCTGTCTCTGGACCTCGTTGCAATGGGTTATTGATAAAAGTTGTGTTATGATGGCTTTTCATGTTCCAGATTGCGCATTAAATAAACTTCTGATCTCAAAGTAAGATTTATTGCCTGTGGTCTGTCTGTGTATTTCCTTTATGGAATTCCTTTTATAACATCTCTGAATACAATTCTGACAATGAGCTATGAATTCCGCCTCAGCTATGGAACTGGCAACTGAAGTCTGTTTTCTAGATTTCTAACAGACTAGTGTGTCTGCAAACATTACAATAAATCCTGACATTGACCTTCTGTCTTGTATATCATCAGCCCAATCCCTTGTCTACAAAACATTTCAATTCAAATTCATTTGATGATTACAAATGCAGTCCAAAATTCACAATTTTCGCGCAACTGACCTTGCCTTGATGATTGTATTACATCATCAAAAGTTTCTTTTTGTATACACCCAACAGCTTTTTTTTCCCTCTGGAAACCTCACTGGAGTAAAAAAACTTATGTGTCTGCATAAGCAACATTTCTTCATTCATTGCCTCTTTCCAGTTCTTTTGTTCTGCTAGAGCAGGGGTAGTCAACCTTTTTATACCTACTGCCCACTTTTGTATCTCTGTTAGTAGTAAAATTTTCTACCCGCCCACTGGTTCCACAGTAATGATGATTTATAAGGTAGCAGACAAACCCCCTATCGCCCACCATGAAAGCTGGAATACCCACTAGTAATTTTGGGGCTCATAAACAAAATATTACATACGTTCCCCTCATCTGCTGTGAATCTGGAGAAACACCTTTGTTTGTTCTTTCAGATCTCCTTGGAGTAAAATGTTCCTGCTTCACAGGAGTCTCGCTCTCTAACCATTCCTCTGTGCTATTCTCAGATTTCTGTTTAATGTGCCTGCGTGAATGTTTATTGCAGACCTCTGACAAACAGGCATTAAAATTTTAATATTGGGCTGTATCTTTTCCCAATTCTCATGTTCAGAGAAATTTGCAGACTGTGAAATAATAACATTTTTGTCTATCTGTAAAGCTATAAGCCTTTGATCCCGACTCTGCAGGCAATGTCAGAGCCGGATCTGCTCGCTTTCTCCTTGGGGGAGGGGGGAATCTCCTGGCAGGAGAGGGCTGCCTGCTCGTCCCTCTGGCCCCGCCTTTAATTGCAGCCTCAGCTCCTCCCTCTCCACAGCTGGGGCTCTCAGTTCCTCCATAAGGCATACAGGGTGCCTCTGCCCATACAAAGAGCGCCCTGCTGGCCCAGGGTGGGGCTGCCTCCTGCTCCAGCATCCTGGAGGCTTACTGAAGCTCCGCGATGGCTGCCCTATTGTCGTGGATGGAGTGTCAAGGATGGTGGCATCTGCCCAGGCTGGAGAAGAGGGTGGCCAGGAAGGGATGCGGAGGAGCCCCGGGGGAGTGGGGAGTGGGGAGGTGGGCGCTGGCTGAGACAGGATGGGGAAAGAGAAGTGGGGATGAGTTGTCCATGCAGCTGTGGTTGGGGGATCACCAGGGGGAGGATCGGGAGAAGTCCCCAGCGGATCCCTTCTTGTGGATCTAAAATCCTCAAAGTGGATCTAGGTAGCTACTCTCACCCCGGTCTATCCCTTTATGGCTTTCCCAGCCTATGGATCCCTGTGGGTATTTTTTGGGGAGGTCTCTACTGTTGTGTATGGAACTTGGTAGGCTCCGAGTTCCCCATTCTGATTGGCCGAAAAGGCTGCCCTCTGATTGTCCACTAGAGAACCAATCCAATTGGCCCACTTGACGGCAGGAACACTTAAAGTGGTGTCCTTGGCTACAAGCCATGGGCAAGCCGCTATAAAAAGGGCTGCCGCGGCTTGGGTTGTTGTTCCATTACCATTGCTTTACTGTTCTAAATAAAAGAGTTGTTGTTGGAACCCAGTCTCGCACAACTTATTTCCGGACGGAACACTGATGACGAGGGTGGGATTGTCGTAGAAGAGCGAGACCTAAGTACGCAGCAATCTGAACCGAGCAAGAGAGATGGCCAGTAACAACGCGCCACCCGCACCATTCAATTCTGATCAGGTAGATTGGGAGTCGTATATCGATCGTTTTCTTATGTTTTTAGAAAGCAACGAGCTGCAGGAGAAATCTGATCAAAGGAAGAGGGCTGTCTTCCTTACACACTGCGGTCTGGCTTTTTTTAAAATGGTGAAGGCACTAGCAAAACCAAGAGACGTCAAACAGATGACTTGGCCCGAGCTGAACAGAATGGTCCAAGCACATTACGTACTTGTGGTCTCCAACTTGATAAAAAGACATGAGTTCTACAAGAGAGACCAAAGAGACAATGAAACCGTTGCAGATTTTGTAGCCACCCTGAGACACATTGGAGGAGCTTGCAAGTTCCAGAACATGGGTGAGGCCATGAGGGACCTCATGGTCCTCATGTTGAAGGATGCTACACTTCAGGGTAAGCTGCTGAATAGACCAAGCATAACTGCAGCCAAGGCTATTGCAGAAGCCACTGCAGCCGAAGCAGCAAAGAAATCCGCAGCCACCATGCACCAGATGAATTTGATTTCAGACCCGCCAAACCAAGCCAGAGAGAAGAAGACAGAGGGAAGCAAGAAACAGCCCACAGCGACCATCCACTACAAATATCTTGAGTCCCAGAATGATACCGAGGATGAAAATGAAGATGTCCATAGACTTCAATCAGTTAAGAAATGGCAGAAAAGAGAAGAAACAGGCGGGAGTTTCAGTGTGCTGGATGCGGAAGCAACCACCCGCGATCTGAATGCAGGTTCCTAGACGCAATCTGTAAGGCTTGTAACAAACGGGGGCACATCGAAAGTGTCTGCTGAAACAAAAAGAACTGCAGTCCTAAAAGACGTGGCAGCACCCCCTCCCCCAGAAATGAAGAGAGACAAGCTGGAAGCAGATGGAAAGCAAAAGAACCAGTGAAAGAGGGGAAACGTATCAGAAGGTAACCTTTGGAAATGCCAGGGCAGAAAATGGGGGAAAGGTCCGGGTAGAGGTGAACATCGAGGGGAACCCCTGTGAGATGGAGGTCGACTCCAGGTCCTTTTTATCTATGGTATCCTGGAACACCATCCGGCGCCTGATTCCGGACATCAAACAAAGAGAACTACAAAAACAAAGACTAATTTTAAAAGACTACCAGGGAAATCGAATTCCGGTTGTGGGCCTTGGACATTTCCTCATCGAATTTAAAAATCATGCCGAAATTTTGCCTCTGACCATCATCGACCGTGATCGCCCTAGTCTGCTAGGGATTGAATGGTTGACGCCCCTGGGAATTGGGATGACTGGGATACACCGCATTGCTGTAGCAAACTGGGAAGAGAGCCTGTTACAAGAATTCCAAGATGTTTTCGACGGGACCCTAGGCAAGTACAAGGGGACCCCAATTTCATTTAGCCTAGATCCAAAAATAGCCCCCATCCGGTTAAAAGTCAGATGCATCCCTTTTGCCTTAAAATCAAAAATTGACCAACAATTAAACAAATTAAAAGCACAAGGGGTGTTAGAGCCAATCAACCATGCCAGGTGGAAAACACCCATCGTGACTCCCATAAAACCAGATGGGTCAGTGTGCATCTGTGGAGACTATAAGGCTACCCTAAACCATGCGCTCCAACAAAGCGCATACCCAGTACCGGTAGTGCAACACTTATTGTACTCCCTAGGGGGAGGAAAATTGCGAAGGTTCATCTCACACAAGCGTACCAACAGCTACCCATTGACCCCACTACCACAGAGGCACAGACTATTGTGACACATGAAGGGGCACTCAAGTTTAACCGTCTCCAGTTCGGCTTTAGCGTTGCCCCAGGCATGTTCCAAAGCCACATGGAATGCCTGTTAAACAGAATCAAGGGAGTCATCCCCTATTTTGATGAAGTTCTGGTGTCAGCAAAAAAAGCTAACCAACTAGAGAGCAATTAAGAGAAGTCTTAAGAAGATTTAGAGATGCAGGCCTTAAGGTAAAGCAAGAAAATGTGATTTAGCAACCAACCAAGTCGAGTTTCTGGGCTCCCTAATAGATGAACAAGGGATACACCCCACTGAAAAAAAGATAAAGGCAATCAAAGACGCACCTAGACCTAGAAACAAAACTGACCTTCAAGCATTCCTAGGTCTCATAAAGTTTTACAATGTGTTCCTGCCCCATAAGGCAACCATAGCAGAACCTTTACATCGGTTGTTAGACAAAAAAACTATCTGGAAATGGTGCCACCGGGAACAAGAAGCATTTCAAGGTATCAAAGACCTATTAACATCTAACAACGTTTTAATCCAGTATAGCAATACCCTGCCTTTGACGGTCACCTGTGATGCATCGCCTTTTGGAATTGGCGCCATCCTGAGCCACAAGCTACCAGACGGCAGAGAAGCACTGGTTGCTTTCTATTTGAAAACACTTTCCAAATCAGAATGCAATTACAGCCAACTCAACCGAGAAGCCCTCGCAATCATCACTGGAGTCAAAAGATTCCATGAGTACCTTTAAGGCAGAACTTTTTTGATCATCACTGATCACAAACACTGGTAGGGATCCTAGCAGGAAACAAGCCAACCCCAAACATTCAATCACCAAGAATGACGAGGTGGTCTGAATTCCTCACCGCCTACACCTACATGCTGATCCACCGCCCGCCCTGGAAAGACCATCACCCATGCTGATGCCCTGAGCCATGCCCCGCTGCCCATCACAGAAGACGATCCAGCTCCCACCATCTCCACACTCCAACTCAAGGCCTGGCTGAACCTACCGCTAACCGCAGCAGACGTCGCGAGAGCCACTGCGAAAGACCCCTTGACAGCTCGCTTCCTGCATTGGGTAGGTAAGGGCTAGCCGGAAGAGAACAAAACTGAGACTTTTAAACCATTTCGCACCCGACAGACTGAACTGTTGATCGAGAAGGGCTGTATATTGTGGGGTGACAGGGTGGCAATACCACACAGACTCCAGGAGGATGTTTTGTGCATGTTGCACGAGGGGCACCCGGGCATAGTTAAGATGAAAGCCCTGGCCAGAGGTTATGTCTGGTGGCCAGGGCTGGTCAAGAACATTGAACATTGGGTGGCAACATGCCATGACTGTCAAAAATCAAGGCCAACACCCCCACAGGCATCAGTTAGGGAATGGGAAACTCCCAGGGGCCCATGGTCTAGACTACATATTGACTTTGCTGGGCCAATGAAAGGCAACACCTTTTTAATACTTGTGGATGCCTACTCAAACTGGCTAGAAGTCATACCCATGATTTCTACAACCACCGAGGCAGTGATGAAATAATTAGACAAACTTTTCACCATGAATGGACTCCCCGATGTATTGGTATTGGACAATGGGCCCCAGTTTAACGTGTTGCATTTGAGCAGTACTTAGCTGCCCAGGGCATCTGACATGGTTTAACCGCGCCGGCCCATCCAGCTGCAAATGGCAGGGCTGAACACATGATGTGGTACAGAAAGGAAGGCCTGGATAAAATGGACAAGGGGGACGTGCAAGAAAAGCTAAACCGATTATTAACCCTACAGCACATTACCCCTAGCAGCACTACTAACAAAAGCCCAGCAGAACTCCTAATGGGTAGGAAATTGCGCTCCTACCTCGACAGACTGCACCCCACTTATATCTGGGATAAAACCCCTGACTCCTCCAGCAAATACCGCACATTTGAAATAGGCCAAAAACTGTACTGGGGACCCGTTATGGCTTCCAGCCATGATCCCCCAGATCACAGGCCCCCGATCTTACCGACTACTCCTAGACGATGGAAGAGAATGGAAGTGGCACATCGACCAGCTTCCTTCTCACACCCTCGTACGCAGTAACACACCAGCACCTAAAATAAATACTGACCAAAAAACAACTGAGGACGGGGGGAAAATACAAAATAATAAAAAAGGGAGAGACGAACCTCCCATAACAAGGCAACAAACACAACACAAAGACTCTGAAATAAATCAAAAAGAGCACTCATGGTTCGATGAACCCCCAAAGAGAAGTCCGGGAGCAGGAGAATGAAGTGAGGCCTTCCTGGAAGGAGACAGCCAGGCCAGCTCGACCGACCCGGAGAAACCAGGAGGGAGCGGCAGAGCCATCTCAACCGGCCCGAGAGACTCAGGTGGGAGCGGCAAGGCTGAATCACCCTTCCAGGAGGTTCCATGGAGAAAGCACAGAGAAACAGTGATCCCGTCTGAACCGCTTGAAGACCATGCCGAGATTGAGCTGCGCAGGTCAACCAGGACTCAAAAAGGCCCCACCTACCTGCGTGACTACGTGATGCACGTTGGACTGAACCAAAGGGGAAGGGGTGTTGTGTATGGAACTTGATCGGCTCCAAATTCCCCATTCTGATTGGCTGAAAAGGCTGCCCTCGGATTGGCCACAAGAGAACCAATCTGATTGGCCTGCTTGATGGCGGGAACACTTAAAGTGGTATCATTGGCCACAAGCTGCGGGCAAGCCGCAATAAAAAGGGCTGCCGCGGCTTGGGTCATTGTTGCATTACCATTGCTTTACTGTTCTAAATAAAAGAGTTGTTGTTGGAACCCAGTCTCGCGCAACTTATTTCCGGATGGAACATCCACTGGCTTCCCCTCCTCCACACCCAAAGCCGGATGGGCACACAAGTGCAGTTTCACTGCTTCTTCCCTCGCTTCCCCCCAAACCATCATCCCCCACCTCTGGGGGATTACAAGACATGTTACAAGACACGTAGCCAATTCTGGCAATCTACCCAGCTGGGATTCTGAAGCTTAATAATGGGGGAGAAGAAATCGTGGATCCCTTTGGGATCTTCCTTGGTCTGGGGAAATATCCTTCTAGTTAAGTGAATCTGAAGCTGGAAAAAGGCACCTGGATAAGTCTCGTGAAAGGAATGTGGTTATTCTGATTTTATACTTATTTTTGTTGTGATTTTTCAGTTAGAATGTATCTTTTGGAAGTCTTGTTGAGATTTTGCTGTAAATTCTTTTTTAATTCCAGGCAGTTCTCCTCCCTTCCAGCACCTACCCTTTTATTCTTTTCTCTCCTTTCCTATTTTCAAAAGCTTTTAATTATCCAGAAATCTTTATTATCCCTTTGACTTTTTATTTTCAGCATTAAATGCCTATTGATGTCAAAGTGGATTTTTTTTCCAATTTCTTGCTTCAGTCTCTTATCTGACAGTATAGGAAAAGGAGAAAACCAAATATTTCCCCTTTTCTCTCTCCTTCGCAGCTTAAAAATCTTCATAGGGAACATTGTTATTGTTTTTAACAGTTAAAATTGTTAAAATTGTTTTTAACAGTTTCAATTCCAGGATACCTTATTTGTTTCTTTTGCTGTTTGACCTGGTTAACCAAAACTTTCTCTTCTTATCTTCCTCCTGCACATTCTTTTCCAGTTGAGTTCTTCTTTGTGGTGGCCATTTCTGACCACTGCTGCAACCGCCTTCGGGAAAGGGAGTAATGGCCAGCTGGGGAGGAGAGATGCAGCTCTCCTCAACCCTGCTGGCAGTCTCCCCCCACTTCACCACCTCTACAGGGTGGCTTAGCCACGAAACCAGCTGGCTCGGGGTGCTCCAGCGGCAAGCACGGATCGAAGCTGCGCAGAGACGAGGTTTTGGTCTGTTGCTGAAGAAGCTCAAACTGGAAGTCCAGAACTTGGTTATTCTTATGTTGGCTCTATCCAGTCCCTTCAGCTTCCCTCCAGGGTCTTGCCTCCTCCCCCCCACTTCCTCAGCAGTGATCAGGAGGGATGGAGAGACTGAACAGGTTACTCTGCAATGACAAGGGATTTATAGAGGAGTGGGATTCAAATTTCTTAACAACCTGTTCTGTGGGTGTGGCCTAATTTGTGGGTGTGGCTTGCTGGTCACGTGACTGGCTAGTCGTGGCTTGCTGGCTGGTTTCATGTGACTGGCTAAACATGGCTTTGTGGTCACATGACTGGAAGGGTAAAAAGATAGAAATTCGCTTTAACAATGCTCTTGGTGTGGGGTTGGACTAGATAACCTCTGAGGTCCCTTCCAGCCCTGGATTGCTATGCTGTTTCAAAGCATCCATTGAAACTGTGTCTGGTGCCATGGTTTGGGATCCTTCCTTCCTCTCCTTTTTCTTTCCATCCCTCCCTCCCTCCCTTTATCCATCCATCCATCGATCCATCCATCCATATCTCTTTCACACTTCTTTCCCTTCTCTCTTTCTCCCTTCCCTCCCTTCCTTTCTTTCTCCCATCCCTCCCTGTTTCTCTTTCTTCTTCCTTTTAAGAGAAAGAAAGAAAGAAAGAAAGAAAGAAAGAAAGAAAGAAAGAAAGAAAGAAAGAAAGAAAGAAAGAAAG
>BLBF01000092.1:3090763-3123963 GCA_015471245.1 Laticauda colubrina | reverse complement strand
TAGAGGATGCAGAGCGGATGCGTAGAGGATGCAGAGCGGATGCGTAGAGGACGCATAGAGGATGCAGAGCGGATGCAGAGCGGATGCAGAGCGGATGAGCTGCATCCGCTTTCATCCTTTCTCCATCCGTGCTACTAATGCTGCGCGTCCGTTCTGCTTCCTCCCTGCGTCCATTTACCGCTGGAACGGATTTTAGTTGTGCGGATGCACAGCGGATGCCTAGCGGATATAGCAGATGTGTAATGGATGCAGAACGAATGTCCCCCGTATGCCTAGAGGATGCAGAACGGATGCATTGGATACATTTTCCGCTCAAAAGTTTTAGGCAGCCCAAAACTTTCTGAGCGGATGAAACATCAATAAACGGATGCTGGATGGATAGAGAGGAAGCAAAACGGAGGCAGTGAGTACATCACGTTAACCAACGGATGGCAAACTTTTTTGTCCGTTTTACATCCTCTTTGCATCCGTTGGTGCAGTGTGACATGGGCTTTAATATGTGCCATAGTGTACACAAGAAAATGATAATTAATAATACTGAATTCAAGTCAGTTTTATTCAGACTTCCAGAAATTACATCATGGACATTTTATTGAAAAGCCTTGTAGAGTTGGAAAGATGAACAAGATAAAGAGACATTTATCATCCTTCATGGATATGTAAAAAGCTTTAAAAATGGTTTCAAAGTCATATATAGATACAGAGGATTTTAAAGAGAAATATTCCATTTAGGCTCAAATGTTTCATTTGAAGATTGGTGAATAAACAATTCAAAAAATGCCATCTAAGATTGTTTCAATATATGATTATTGTGGCAAGATCATTAAAGGTAGAAAGTTCAGCACCACCCATTATAAAGGAATGGTTGTTGAAATTGACAGAACTTGCGGAGATGGACAAAGTAACCTTTTTGGCATATCAACAAGATTCCTGTTGCAGAAGTGACATGTTCCAAAAACCTGGGTATGGCATCTCAGTCTTTAGGTAGGCTAGGGACAGTGGACAGATATAGTGCCTTGAGGGTTAAAAAATATCACTATCTTTCAAATATCCTTTAATTATTTCAAACAAAATCATTGGCGTATTATGTATGGAAAAAATGCTTGGGTCATTTTCTAGGTGTGGACTGTTGGAAAATGTTCAGACTTAAAATTCCTCTGTCTCACATTTCTACATTTCTTTTGGTCATAAGCTGCCCCTTCATATTCAGGTCTGGTCTCAGAATGATAATGTAGCATTTGAGGATGAAGATGAAGACCAGCAGACCAGCACTGGAGGCCAGGATGGAAAAGACCTGGACAGCCACCATGTATTTCCCTTTGGTGCTCAGGTAGGTGGACACAAAACTCACCCAGACACTGCAGAAGACCAACATGCTAAAGGTAATCAGCTTGGCTTCATTGAAAGTCCCAGGCAGACTCCTGGCCAGGAAAGCCACCGTGAAGCAGATGGCAGCCAAGATACCCATGTAACTAAGGCTGATATAGAAAATGATGACAGACCCTTCGTTGCACTGCAGGATGATTCCTCCAGGTTGGGAGTGCATGTCAGAATCAGGGAATGGGGGAGAAACTCCCAGCCAGATGAAGCAGATGATAATTTGAACAGAAGAACAAGAAAGGATGGTGGAGTTGGCCAAGCTCTTCCCTAACCATCTCTTCATTTGGTTTCCTGGTTTTGTGGCCAGAAAAGCCAACACCACTGTGATTGTTTTAGCCAGGAGAGAATAAATTGCAACTGAGAAGACGATGCTGAACACCATTTGTCGTAGAAGGCAGGTGACTTTCCTTGACTGACGAATGAAGAAAAAAGAAGAGAAGAAGCAAAACAGGAGGAAGATCAGGAGGATGTAAGAGAGGTCCCGGTTATTGGCTCTGACAATGGGAGTTTCTCGGTATTGAATGAATACGATTAAAATAAGGCCTGTGCTTAGGAACAAAATTAAGACAAAAGAGACCAGAATATTACCCAGATGTTCTTCATAAGAAAGGAAGGTTAGAATTTTGGGGATACATTGGACTCGATCCTCATTTGGATATTGATCATCCAGGCACTTGGTGCATTTTTCTGTATCTGAAAATACCAAAAGGATTATCTGTTTTAACAATCTCCCAATTTACATTTTAAAAAGTCGCTTTTTAGGACAACAGATGACATTCCCAAATGCAGTTTTAACACTTTCCCAAAACAAAGATAAAAGAATATATCTCCCCCCCTCCCCATCTTCCCTGTCTCTCCCTCCCTCTGTCTCTCACACATAAACTATGTGTATGTGTGTGAATACATGTGTATGTATATATGTGGGGGGAGCATTGCTCAACGAAGGTGTACACACTGCTTACATAAACTTACTACAATTAATATATGAAAAAAACAATGGCAACAATTTGTCTTAATGATATTAAAGTAGAAATCAATATAGAAGGGGGTGTACAACAAGGTGATACAATATCACCTATACTGTTCTCAGCCTGCCTATATTGTTCTCAGCCTGAAGAAGTATTCTGCAAATTAGACTGGGCAAAAGATGGAATAACAATCAATGTACCCATCTAATAATTTAAATTAAGGTTTGCAAATGATGTTGTTTTTTCTCACAAGACCCTGAAGAGTTACAAAGACACATACAAGAGCTGCACAAAGCTGGAGAACCATTGGCTTAAAAATAAACCTGAAAAAGAGCCAGGTTATGTTTAATAAATTCACCAAAGAAAGAAAAAAAATATATCTGGAGAAGAAATAGATGTAATACACCACAAAATATACCTTGGCCAACAGATCTCAATGGAAGGTGATCCAATAAAAGAAATTGAATGGTGTGTTAAATGTGGTTGGCAGGCATTCAGCAAGCTAAACATTTTCTGATTAGATAAGATTAAATTAACAGAGTTGGAAGGGACCTTGTAGGTCATGTAGTCTAACCCCCTGCCCAAGCAGGAGACCCTACACCATTTCTGACAAATGGCAGTCCAATCTCTTCTTGAAAGTCTCAAGTGATGCAGCTCTCACAGAGTCTGAAGGCAAAGCTGTTGCATTGGTTGATTGTTCTCACAGTCAGAAAATTTCTCCTTATTGCCAGGTTCAATCTCTCCTTGTTCAGTTTCCATCCATTATTCCTTGTCTGGCCTACAGGTGCTTTTGAAAATAGATTGACTCCTTTTCAGGAACAAGAGGAAAGTTTTCAATCAGTGGGTGCTATCTGCTCTAACATATGTCAGTGGACACTAACTTCACAATTGATACAAAGTCTTAGAGTGATGCAAAGAGCCATGGAAAGATACATGCTTGGCATTACAAGACAAGATTGAAAGACATGCACATGGATTAGAGAACAAACAAAAGTCAACAATATCATCAAGAGAGTAAAAGAATTGAAATGGAAATGGGATGGTCACATCGCAAGAAGAACTGATGGCAGGAGGACCAAGGTAGATATAGAATGGATCCCACTTGATAAAAAGCATCCATGAAAGAGATGGATCAACATCTATTGCAAGTATCGTGGGCCCAACTGGCAAAAGAAAGTTCAGGACCATATTGCTTGGAAACATGTAGAAGAGACCTTCATTCTTACAGTCCTCTCTACATAGTTTACAGAGTCAGCGTATTGCCCCAAACAATCTGGCTCCTCAATTTATCTACCTCAGAAGGATGGAAGGTTGAGTCACCCTTGAATCTGGTGAGGGGTTAGTGCCATAACAATTTAACTATAGAAATAAAAAATATATATAGTTGAAACCTATAGAATTTGGAAAGTTTTAGGACTGGAAGAATTTCATGTTAATGTTCAGAACCTCTATTTGAGCCCACAGTACTAGAGGATAATAATCAATTAATCTTTTTAGGTACACTTTCTGAGTCCTGCAGTACCTCACTTTTTTATATACTGGACTCTGTGGATGTCCATCTAATGAAATTTAGAAACTTGGCAGAAAAAACTCATCATGAAAATAGTCTGGAATTATCTATCACTGTTGCAGTGGTAAGAGGAATCTGAAGAATCACTGGTTAATAATCAGCTAAACACAAGGAAACCAAAAAAAGTAAAGTCCAGATTTGGACTTTAACAGGTCTGATTTCAACCAATTTAGAGAGTGCTTGTTGAGGGAAACCACAGCTTTGATTTTCATGAAAATACTGTGGATGAATCTACTCCCACAAAACCTACTCTTTTCTTTGATGTCATCCACCTTCCTGAGTGGAGATGGTCCCTTGCGGACAAGGAATGCAGTCATAGCAGCAAACTGGTTCTTCTTCTCGAGACAGTTTGACAAATCCAGGATGACAATTTCCCACACATTGAGCCTGAGGCAGAGACTAAGCAGACAAACAATGAGTGCCAAAGAAAATATGTTAGAATTCATCATCCTGGAAAATGGAGGTGAACTTGAATATTAATCAGAATAGAGGTGGAAAGGACCTTGAAGATCTTCTAGTCTAACCCCTCGCTTAAGCAGGAGATCCTATACCATTTCAGACAAGTGACAGACCAGTCACTTTTTAAAAACCTCCAGTGATGGAGCAGCCTACAACATCTGAAATGAAGCTATTCCATGGTTAATTGTCCTCACTGTTTGGAAGTTTCTCCTTTGTTCCATGTTGCTAAATAGTAGCTTTACCTCCTTAATATAATGTAACTAATTACAAATATTTGCAGGAGATGCAACTATTGACATATTCTGCATTTAGTTAATCCCTTTTGCTTTTGGAATAAAGGACTTTTCCACTTAATTAAGTCTGGTGGATGGAATTAAAATCTTAAGCATTAATTGAAAACCAGTGGGGTTTTTTTCATGATTGTATCAACATGAATTCTTCCATTCTTCAAAGTAAAGTATGATATTCATATTAAATTTTATAATATTTTATCCTGAAAGATGTATTAAAGTTTTATTCTGTTAGATTGAGAAAAGTAGAATAAGACTGTGGTGAAGAAAGAAACATGACTTTTAGGATCTGCAAAGGATTCTTAAAGGCTGTAAAACTTTGCAAAGCTTCTTCCCTTTGAAAGTGGTCTATAGTCGTCTCCCAGTTAAGACATAATTTCTCCCACCTTGTTGTGCAATTTCAGCCATGACAGAATATCTCTACTGATAATAAATCTCCATCTTTCAAAACTTCACAATTGCTTGTCAGTTGGATCCAACTGGGGGAGAAGCACCCAACTTATGATGTTCAGATCTGCACCTACCTCTCCATTTTGGTTCAAGTGCAATTTCCAATGGGAAATATTGCAAAATTCATTCTTCTCCAGAAAAGGATGTAACTAGAATAGAAAAAAACAGGAATTTTAAAAGCAGAAATTTGGTTTCTTACCACGGGTAATCTTTTCACATTTGAATCTTTCTACAGTTGTCTAATTTGCAAATATGGTGAGTTGGGGGAGCAGGTGCTACCACCATATTCAGAAGTGAAAAGGACTCAGATAAATTGGTCAGTGATATATTGAAAAAAGTATGTATTGACAAAATATATAATTGACCAAATTTGTCTTTTAAAGAGAACATTTAGAACATATCACAAATAAAGAAAGCTAAGAAACAAATGAAAATATTCAGAAATTCCTTGGAAAAAACAGTGATTTTCAGAAACTACAGCATTCTCAAGAAGAAAGTTGCCAGGCTAAAGTTGTCAGGAAATATGACTATCTGAGCTTATTCTACATTATTTTAAGGGTACATTCAGAAATGCTTGCAAATCCTATTGTACAAATCTCCCAACAACGATTTTTACAACCTGGGAAATTAGAGGGATCCTTAAACATTTTTATTTTTAAGTGCATGCCATTTTTATTATTTATACATAAAGCTCAACACTGCTATTTTTTTCTTTCTATTTTCCCTGCAAAATCTACCCTGTATAATAAGTTGGGCTGAAAATCCAAAGTCCAAAGATTGTGCTTCATGAGGAAGAAGAAGGGAAGGTCTGCATCAGGTGTTGCAAACCAGCCATGAAGGATGAGTAGAGTATCTGGAAAAAGAGAAGACACCTTCTGGTTGATGACTCAACTGTAAGAGGTGTCTGTTTAGGAAAGGATGTGGACAGGGTTTCTCAGAGGTAATGCAACCCCATCCAGAACTAAAGATGTTAAATTACTGGATCTTGAAGATCCAAGCAGCAGAAACCATTTGGTCTTGCTTGGCTCTTGACCCCCATGCCCTCCACACAACATTATTCTCTGAGTGATTAGACTGGCAAAGCTGTTATCCTTTGGAAGCATAAGGAGAAGGTTCCTCTCCTTCTCCCTTGGAGTTTCATGCCCTTGTTGGAGTCTGATTCTGAGGGGGAGATTGAGCAGTTGACAGGGAGTGGGAGTGTGGCTCTGGTGGCTGTGGAAGAAATGGGGGAGGAGCACAGTCCGACTGGGCATTCAGAGGAAGACCCAGGGTCATCCCCTCTTCATCCTAGGGCACGCAATGAGAAATGGAGAAGGGAGCAGCATGGCTTAGGAAAGAGAAAAAGGCCCTGATCCCTTTCATTAGTTGCAGCTGGGAGAACAGGATATAAGAAGCGCATTTGCACACAGTTCTTTGCTAGAAGCAAAGCATGCATTTTCTTCATGGAAGCTTATCTAGGTTTTGGCGTCCTCCCAACTGTGGGTGCTGTGTTCTCCTTTGAAAGTCTGCAATTTATCATCCTGACCTGCCATGTTAATTACTTCAGTGTGCTTTGTGTTGGTTTTTTTAAATTTCTAATTATCTTTATTTTGGGTTCCGACTGCATTTCTGCCCTTCGTAGACTGTTTTTTGAAGAATTTGATATCCAGCTGAGGATAATTGGACATTCGGGCCCAGTTGGAGGCCTCAAAGGGAATTTATTCTACTTTGGTGACTTTGTTATTTTTGTGACACACTCTGGGTTATCACATGGAGTTTCATGGATCTTGGTTGGGATTCCATACCTGCCACGGCTGCAGCCTCGGAGCCTCCAATGTCTTTTCATGCCTTTTGCTTCTCCTCCTGGATCTGGACGAATATGCAGCTTTCAAGGCATAGGCCAGAGTCCTAATAACACTGTGCAGATGGAGGTGAAAAGAGATCCATATCCTTCTCCTTTCCTCTACGGCCCTCAGTAGTGCTCTCTGGTTGCATTTTTTCCGACCTTTTACAGAAAAAACATGCTTTGAAAAAGAACATTGAAAACATCTATTTTCCAACTGCACCAAGAGTTTGGTTCAAAAGGGATCATCTTCTGGCCTTTTCTTTTCCTGAAAAGCAAAGCTCCAAATACTATGGACATATTTGTAAAGGTCCTCCCGTCTCAATACCAAATAATCAATGCTTTCACTTTCCAGATTTTTCCGTCGATAGGTCCTGGAACACCTTCAAGCATCAACTGCAAAGTATGAATTCTGTCCCAAACATTAACATGCTCTATGTAGTTCACAAAAACATTGACTTGTCTCCATTTAGAGACAGCATCCCTGAGCGGTGTTGGATATCCAGTCGCTGTGAATCGTTGTGATATAACAACACAAATTTCATTGTGTACAAGCATAGGAATAAAAGTCCTCATGAAATTCTCTCCCTCCTCTGTGTCTGAAGCAAAGACACCAATCAAGGTCCATCTGAAATTAAGGAGCAGTTGGACAATTTCTGGATATGTGATAGCTTTTTTGGGGAGAATCCAGGAGAAAAAAGGAAATTGACTTTTATCACTCAGAGACTCTGAAACAATTGCATCACTGATCTGCAAAAGCAATGAAGAATGCTATGCTATATTTGGGGTCAGATCAAGTCCAAACTGCTAGTTTTTAATAAATCCAACTTGCTTCTCATGAACATGTCAGAATAGGATGTTGTTAATTACTCAAACAAAATCAAGATACAGGGTATGGAATACAGAATGCAAAATACAGAATACAGAACATTGGCAAGACTGTGCAAAATAATTAAAAAGAAATTGAAAAGAAAAATAAACAAAGGAAATCTTATTTCTGTACCATGTTAGAAGTAAAAGGAAACCAGGCCACTAAAGAACACAGTGGCTGGACAGTGGACATCATCAAAGATGACACCAGCTAGACAATAGAACAAGTTAAAGAAGTACTACAAGATCAGATGATGCAGAGAGATCTGGGCCCGAATCATACTCTCACTCATGTGCTTCTATAAAGAGCTTGGATCAGGGAAAGCCATTGTAATTCCATTTTAAGAAAATGGAAAAAATTCTCCATAATAGTTCTCTGTTTAGTTTGTCGGATGCTGCAGTGACATCTATAAAGGCAGCAAATCAGTGTTTCCCCTGACTGACATATTTTGCAATTGTGTGGTTCAAGACAAAGCTGTTGTGAGCAGTGGATTGACTCCAAAGTTTACTTGTTCTTCTGCAAAAGAATGAGCTTTCTAAAAAAATCTAGTCTCAGTTCTATTCAGGAGGACTTTAGCCACAGTATCCGTTAGATGAAATGGCCAGTAGCTTCTATTTTCTTTTTTATTCCTCACTGTCACATGTAGCAGAAGCCCCGGAAGTAATGGGGAAGGCATCATAAGAGGATATTTATGATTTCCACCCCTCCCCACATTGTATTTCAATCTATGCCCATGACACCTATAAAGGCCATGGTGGAAAACAGTTCTTCAATTCTGTGGACAAAATATGTTTGGATCTATCGCTTACTCACAACCTCCATACTCACTTTACCAGATAGAGAAGCACACACACACACAAACTGGTGGGACTTTGTAGGTACCTACTAATGTTGACATCTGAATGGAGATTTCCCTCTTAGCTCAATCAAGAAGAGCCAAAAGGTTCTCCTTCCTTCCACAGCTGTAGTTCGGGACATTGGCTTGTCCAGTGGAGAGCATGTCCAGCAACACTTCTAAAGTAGCTAGGGTGCTGGCACAGTTCTCATGGATGTTGTAGCCAAGTGTGAGATTGTGCAGGAGCTGGGGATTCTTATTGACCATTTGAATGGCAAACATCAAGATTAATTGTTTAAAATATCTTATCCAACTGTAAAAAAAAATGCTCATATTATTAATATCATCAGCAAGAAGAACCACAAAATTATTTTTTTCAGTTTATTCTTCTTTGTCTCCACAAGTCTATTGTGTCTTAAGCCAATATAGATCAAAACCTACGGGCAAATGATAGCCGCACATCAGCAGATAATTTTTATCAGCATTGAGATGATGGGATAGAGAGTCAGTGGTGGGATTCAAATAATTTAACAACCGGTAGTCTGCCCTAACGATTTTTTCCAGCAACCACCAAACTGTTCAGAAAGTTAACAACCGTTTCTCGTGAACTGATGTGACCTGGCTGAATCCAATCACTGGAGAGAGTCCTCCACCACAATTAAGAATACACAATTATTTGCAGCAGTCCTACTTATTAATTTTCCCAGAAACCTGTATTCAAAGCCATTCAATTATTAGAGTAGAAGTCCCATAAAATGACAAGGAAGTTCCATAATTGACCCATAAAGTAAAGATCAAGTCTTGAATATGGCATCAATCAATGGTTACATAAATATGGAAATGAAGTGGGCAGAGGACCCTACAATCCTTCCAATCATTCTTTTTAACCAAACTCAGTGTTCAAGTGATGAAGTCAGTATTGAATGAGAATGGACAAATAATCTGGACTTGTTTCAGGTTTTATTTGCCTCACATTTGGTTTCTGAGTCTCTTTCACAAAAGAAGACAAAAGCAGAAAGCTATGAAAATCAGGATGATTCAAGGAATTAGACAGGTCCTGCAATGTATAGGTCAGTGAAATAAAGAGTATTAGGACCTCAAATGGCGGGCATGCAATCTCATCAGAATAGAATAGAATAGAATTCTTTATTGGCCAAGTGTGATTGGACACACAAGGAATTTGTCTTGGTGCAAATGCTCTCAGTGTATATAAAAGAAAAGATACATTCATCAAGAGTCAAGAATCATAAGGTATAATGCTTAATAATAGTCATAGGGTACAAATAAGCAATCAAATCATACTAAGAAACAGTCAATATAAATCATAAGGATACAAGCAACAAAGTTACAGTCATACAGTCACAAGTGGGAGGGGATGGGTGATAAGGAGTGATGAGACGATTAATAGTAATAGTAAATGCAGACTTTGTGAATAGTTGGACAGTGTTGAGGGAATTATTTGTTTAGCGTTCGGGGAAAAACTGTCCTTGTGTCCAGTTATTCTGGTGTGCAGTGCTCTACAGCGTCATTTTGAGGGAAGGGGTTGAAACAGTTTATGTCTGGGATGTGAGAGGTCTGTAAATATTTTCACATCCCATTTTTTGAGTCGTGCAGTATACAGGTCCTCAACTGTATCAGACTGAATAACTTACGAGCGAGACTGACTAGAAAGAGTCATGTCGAAAGGCAGTGTTCTAGGTGATGATGTTTCAATGGTGACTATACCAACAAAATGGTCACCTGCCCTATAAAAGTTCCATGGTTTTTTCCCATGCCAGGTATCAAAATCCAGCGGGCATTTCATTTTAAGCTTCTCAGAGACGACATGAGACACCAGCAGCATTAAAAGCAGAGGATTCATAATGACTGACTCAATCCCCTTCCTGTTTCTAAACAAGAATAAAAAAAACACTATTGAATTCAAACCACCCTCACTTTCCTGATTCAGACAGAGACAAATCAATCTTTGTTGGAAAGGAGAAAAAGGTGCATTCAAGAGCACAAATGCCACCTCTCCCAACTGTGTGCCACATAGAGTATGAGCTGTGGCATTTATCCTTTTCTAATGTTCGATAGCTTTTTTGTTCCTTCAATTTGATGTTCACATCAAATGCAGTCACTGTAGCAAAATACAGTGAGAAATAATTTCTCCTTTGGGGATCCTGAAGTTCTTCCAAGATTCCAAGTGCAGAGGGTCAGCTGAAGAACAGCATTTAAGTGAAAAGTCACAAATACACCCCTGAAGTTGTTATGGGCTCTCTTGTCAGGATGTGCCCAGAAAGTGATGCTGGAGAAAATCAATTCAAAACCCAGGTAATTGACTTCTACTTCTCTTCATTATGGAGTCTTGTCTCCAGAGGCTTCTGGAGAAGGTCACCCAGAGCTATGGAGTTTGATTAAGCTCTAGGTTGATGACACAACTTTAATCCTGCCTGTCTTTTAATGCAAATATCCGTGAACCCTCCCTAATATTAACAGTAGAATCTTTTTGTGATTTTTCTTTTCTATTAGATCTCCATTTCTCAATCCTAAATTGGAGCTGATTTTAAAATTTCATTTCCCATCAGTTGCAGAAATGTCAGTTGTTGGAGAGGAGCCAACTAAGATGAAGGAAAGTGACAGCTTGTGGACCAAATCATTGGGTATATAAAGAAAAAGTTGTCGAGTGGAATCATTTTCCTTTCCCCCGCCCTTAACATCTCTGTGTTGTCCTTCCACATTCATATTAGCTACTGGGTATCTTTATACTTTGAAGTTTCTCATTTATCAAATAAAACATGGTTTTGTGAGATCTGCAGCTGGGACACTGGCAGTGCCCAATGTGTTGCGGATGGCGCAACCTGATATTTTGTCATGCCTCCCAGAAACTGGCTTGGGCGTAAACTGTTGGTCCCCCTTTTTTTGTGTGTGGATGGAGAGGAGTTCCTTTCTCCTTCCAATCTCTGAGATTGTCTGTAAACTCTCCCCAAAATACTGCCAAGAGGTTGGTAGGTGTGGTTTGAGTTGCCATATTCCTGAATAATACCAAAAGTGCTTTTTCAAGGGGCAACTGGATTTGTCCTCTTTCTGGTTTTTCTCTGAAGATGTTTCGCTTCTCATCTTCTTCAGCTCTAAGGGGATTGTGGGGAATGGAAGGATTTATACTACTTGCAGCCTTCTTGTTTATACTAATAGATAATCAAAGTTGGAAGGGACCTTGTAGGTCATCTAGTCCAACCCCCAACCCAAGCGGGAGACCCCACACCATTTCTGACACATGGCAGTCCAATGTCTTCTTGAAAGTCTCAAGTGATGAAGCTCCCACAACTTCCAAGGGCAACTTCTGTTCCATTGGTTGATTGTTCTCACTGTCAGAAAGTTTCTCCTTATTTCCAGGTTGAATCTCGCCTTGTTTAGTTTCCATCCATTATTCCATCCATTTCAAGCACTTTAGAAAATAGCTTGACCCCTTCCTCTCTGTGGCAACCCCGCAAATATTGGAAGACTGCTATCATGTCTCCCCTGGTCTTTCTCTTTACTAGACTAGCCAGGCCCAGTTCCTGTAACCGTTCTTCATATGTTTTAGTCTCCGGTCCTCTTATCATCCTGGTTGCTCTTCTCTGTTCTTTTTCTAGAGTCTCAACATCTTTTTCTGTAATGTGGTGACCAAAACTGCTCGCAGTTCTCTAGGTGTGGTCTTACTAAGGCTTTATAGAGTGGCATTAGTCCCTCACTTAATCTTGATTGCATCTTTATGTTCATGCAACTTCGGGTCAAATCTTTAAATCCTTCCATTCCCCACTATCCCATCAGAGCTGAAGAAGCTTCTTGGGTGAGAAGCAAAGCATCTTCTCATCTGAGAACATCTGAGCTGTGATGGTGCATTGTGTTAGGAATGTAAGTCACCTAACAGTTGGGTTGGAAATATATAAACCAGGATAGACATTTAATACTGTCTGTCAGTCTTCAAGATCTTCTGCTATTGCTTTGCATCTTTTCGACTGCCATAAGTAACGGGGGGTGGAAAAGGGAGATAGGAATAGTTGGGGAAGTGAGCTGGAGGAGTTAAGTTCGTCTGATGTATAAATGGAAGGGGGGGAGCATAAAATAGAGTTAGGTTTCTATTTCTCGCTTATCTTTCTTCTCTCTGCGCAATTGCAACCCGTAATCAAACTATGCCAAGGTCAATGGACAGAGGCCTCATCATCACCTGAAGATGCCCACATGATCCTTTCCCCCGCCCTTAACATCTCTGTGTTGTCCTTCCACATTCATATTAGCTATCCACAACTTCTAATTGGAAGTGTCATTTGAACTATTGGGGGTGGGAACATTTCCATCACTTTCTTTATGTGAATTGCACGCCTAAATTCTCAGATTCAGAATTCTTTGGTTGCTACCACTTCACTTTCAGTAAAAGATATCTTTTCTCTAAACTAAAGAGTCTAAGTATTTCTTTCCTGGATTTTGAATGGAGCTCTGCCTGACATTATTCTGAATCTCTTCTCCACCTGCCCACCCAGAGAGAATACCCAATTTTCTTCTGAGGGGGCCTGGACATCATGTCATCTTCAAATAGTGACCAGGAGGATCTGGGAGCCATTGGAGGCCAAGATTCTTTGCTGGTGCAGGAAGCCCAATCGCTAGCAGAGCTCAGTCTGGAAGAGGATCCAGCTGTGAAGCCCAGATGTTCGGTGGGATTTGGTTGGAAAGATCCGGAGGAGGACCCCCCCCCTGGGGTCACAACTACCTGCCGGCGTGGAAAAGAGGAGCCTTGGCAAGAGAAGGAAAAGAGGAAACTCTTGCTGGATCAAGCCAGGAAACTCCTGAATGAGGCCTTTGAACAACCTCAAGCTCCACAAAGGTATGAAGGGGGAGGGGAAGTAGCCCCAGCCAGAAGAAGCAGAGCAACTCCCTCTCCCATAAATCAACCCGATCCAGCAGCAGCCCCGGGACCTTCGGCGGGAGGTGTGATTCCTAGAAGGTGTAGAGCTCCTAGGCTGCCTCCGTTAGAAGTAAAATACAGAGGCAATCCCAAAGCCTTGGGATTTTTCCTAGCTCAAGTATGGAGCCATATGGAGGAGTATGGGGAGGATTTTCCCTCAGAAGCAGCCAAAGTGAGGTGTGTTACCAGGGCTCTGGAGGGAATAGTGGCAGAGTGGATGGTGACTTTGCATAATGATAATGCTCCTCAGTTACTGAATTATAACCTATTTATGGCTGCACTGCGGGCTAGGTTTGAGGACCCACTGGCGGAGCGCAAAGCCCGAATTAGGATGAAAACCATAAAACAGGGGCGGAGGTCTGTGGCTGATTACACTCAAGAATTTAGGCAGTTAGCAGGCCATTTCTGAGTCTGGCCCCAAGAAGCCCTGATAGAACTGTTTAAAGATGGTTTAAATGAAGATGTGTACCAGAGATGCACTGCTAGAAGAGACCCCAATAACTTGCAGATGTGGTACCTGTTGGCAGAAGAAGTGGAAATTGATTAAATCCGAAGTAAATGGCGGGGAGGTTATGGGTGGAGCAAGTTTTCCCCCTCGCGCTCTCAAGAGGCTCCTAAACCTCAGAAGGGAGGAGTGGCGGCAAGACCCAACCCCTCAGCCTGTTTTCGATGCGGGAAAGAAGGTCACCGGGCTGTGAACTGCAGAGTCAAGTTGGAGCAAAAGGGGGCACCAAAGGAAGGAAAGAAACCTGAAAAAACCCCAGCGAAGCCTCGCAAAACAGCACTAAAGTCGAAAGAGACAGCAGAGGTCGCCCGTCCTGCAGGAGAGGAATCAGAAGCCCCAGTGACCCCTGAGGAGGAGGATTCTGACTCGGAAGACGACTTCCTGGTAAGTCCAAGTGTGGGCCCTATGACCATTCCGGTGAAGTTGAGGATACCCAATTCAGGGGTCGAAGGTGAAATGCTAGTCCTATTAGATTCTGGGTGCACCAGGTGTATAATAAACACGGAAGTAGTGAAGAAAATGGGCCTAAAGTTAAAACCTTTGAAGATGCCCATTTCCTTTTGCCAATTAGATGGATCAGTGGCTGGAGGTTGCCCTGCACGTTTTGTCACGGAACCTATAGAAATGGTCATGGGAGAGCAAGATGAAACCCTGCGTTTTATTGTGGTCCCTGGGATGGAGCAACCATTAATATTGGGATTGCCCTGGCTCCGGAAATGGAACCCCCAGGTTAACTGGAGAAAGGGGTTGTTGCGCATAGGCACAAAGCAGCGACCGGGAGGAGGGGCCAGATCTCAGCCGAAGCCTGGGGGCCTAATTGAAATAGCTTCCACAAGCACTGAGCCCGTAAAAGATGAGGAGAAAATTCCTAAAGAGTATTGGGATTTAAAAGAAGTGTTCAGCGAGAAGGCCTCGGATGAGCTTCCGCCTCACCGACCAACAGACTGTGCTATTGAGATTTTGCCTGGGGTGAAGCTCCCAAAACCAAAGTTGTACTCAATGACCCCACGGGAATTGGAAGAGCTAAGATTGTTTATTGATAAAAATTTGGAACGTGGTTTCATTCAACCTGCTAGACCCCGGGTAGCAGCCCCAGTGTTGTTCCGTGAAAAGAAAGATGGTTCCAAACGCTTGGTGGTGGATTACAGAAATTTAAACGCTATTTCTGTGGAAAACGTGTACCCCCTTCCTTTGATGAAGGACATGTTGGCCCATTTAGCGAAGGGAAAGATCTTCACGAAGTTGGATTTGAGAGAAGCATACTACCGGATTCGAATTAAGGAAGGGGATGAGTGGAAGACCGCTTTTAACTGCCCGATGGGATGTTTCCAATTCAACGTTCTTCCTTTTGGTTTACAAGGGGCCCCAGCTGTATTCATGCAAATGATCAATCAAGTGTTACATGAATATTTATACAGGGGGGTTTTGGTTTATCTTGATGATATCCTCATCTACACAGAGACCCTGGATGAACATGTGAAGTTAGTGCGGTCGGTTTTACAGAAACTATGTGCCGCTAAATTGTATGCTAAATTGTCAAAGTGTGAATTCCACCAAGACAAAATTGATTATTTGGGATATCGCATTTCATCCGAAGGCATAGAGATAGATCCAGAGAAGGTGCGTGCCATTCTGGAGTGGGCTCCACCACGTACCAGAAAACAACTTCAAAGCTTTTTGGGATTTGCAAATTTTTATCGGCAATTCATCCCGACGTTTGCTAAGATAGCAATGCCCATCACAAATCTCTTGAAAACAAAAGGGGAGGTGAAGCCGAGGCCAGGAAAGCCGCTGGAGTGGTCCATGGAGTGCCAAGCCGCTTTTGAAAAGCTAAAACGACTGTTTGCTGCAGAACCAGTGCTGAAACACCCGGATATGGACACTCCTTTCGTGATTCAAGCTGATGCGAGTGATGTAGCTATTGGAGCAGTATTACTTCAAATCAATGAGAAAGGGACCTTACAGCCTTGTGCGTATACCTCCCGTAAACTGTCTGAAACAGAGAGAAGATGGGCCGTCTGGGAGAAAGAAGCTTTTGCAGTTCGTTGGGCCTTGCTGACCTGGAGGCATTTCCTGGAAGGAGCAAAACACCCGTTTGAGGTATGGACTGATCATAAGAATCTGGAAGCCTTAAAAACACCCTGGAAGCTGTCCCCTAAACAAGTTCGCTGGGCCCAGTATTTCAAGCGATTCAATTTCTCATTGAAGTACATTCCAGGTGGGAAGAATTTCATGGCGGATGCTCTCTCTAGACTACCTCAATATAATAGTATGCGTCAGGAGGTGATAAGCCCAATTGTCTCAGCCAAACACCTAGCTGCCCCAGTGGTCACCAGAGCCCAAAGGAAGAACCAAGAAGTGGTTTTATCGAATGACCTTACCGAACAATTAAAAGAAGCTTTAAAACTGGACGAATGGTTCCTGGCTCATTCAAGTGACTATACAATTAGAGATGGTTTGGCTTGGGTGGGGGCCAAGTTGTATGTGCCACAGGTACTGAGGAGCCAAATATTACAACAGGCTCATGATTCAAAAGCAGCTGGCCATTTCGGATTTGTGAAGACCTTACATCTGGTTAAGCGGCAATTCTGGTGGCCTACTTTAAAGAAGGACATTGAAGCTTATGTAGCTAGCTGTCCGATTTGTGCTTCAGCAAAGAGACCTCCTGGTAAGCCAGTAGGATTGTTACAAAATGTAGCTAGACCAACGACTCCGTGGAAGGAAATCTCTATGGACTTTATAGTAGAATTACCCGAAAGTGGTGGTAACACGGTCATCTGGGAAGTGACTGATTTGTTTTCCAAACAAGTACATTGCATACCTTGTTCCAAGATTCCCTCTGCTAAGACGCTGGCTAAACTATTTATATCACATATCTATAGGTTACATGGTGTCCCGGAATGCATAATCTCTGACAGAGGGGTCCAATTTACCTCAAATTTTTGGAAAGAGTTCCTGAAGTTAATAGGCTCCTCCCAGGGGCTAAGCTCTGCCCACCACCCCCAAACCAATGGGGCCTGTGAGAGAACTAACTCAGTGTTAGAACAATATCTCAGATGTTACATAAATTATCAACAAGATAACTGGTCCGAATTACTACCATTTGCCGAAGTGGCATACAACAACTCCGTACACAGCAGTACTGGATTTACTCCATTTAAAGTGGCTTCGGGACAAGATTTCGTTCCCATACCTGAACTTCCTCGTGAAAAGCCCAATATCCATTCATTGGATGAATGGATAACTCAACTCCATTGAGTTGGTCCATTCACAATTGAACGGATTATAAATCCTGTAACGGTCCAGCTGAACTTACCCAAAACTCTTCGACGAATTCATCCGGTTTTCCATGTTAGTGTGCTAAAACCTGAGCGTACTTCTGACCTCAGGCCCATCCAGACTGACTCTCCCATACCAATATTGATTGAAGGCGAACAACATTTTGAAGTTAAAGAAATTTTGGATTCTCGCAAATGGAGGGGTCGACTCCAGTATCTTGTAGCCTGCAAACATTTCCCTTCTTCACAAGTTGAATGGGTTAATGAAACTGATGTTAAAGCCCCTAAGTTGATCAAAGCATTTCGTTCCAAGTATCCTGATATGCCTTTGGAGTGTATTGTTTTGAAATTGTTTAATGATTAATAATTGTCTTTATATTCTCTCCTCTCTCTCTCTTCTAGGACTTCTAGGGCTGATGATTTCCCTTTTTCTAGGAGGGCCGAATGTCAGTCTTCAAGATCTTCTGCTATTGCTTTGCATCTTTTCGACTGCCATAAGTAACGGGCGGTGGAAAAGGGAGATAGGAATAGTTGGGGAAGTGAGCTGGAGGAGTTAAGTTCGTCTGATGTATAAATGGAAGGGGGGGAGCATAAAATAGAGTTAGGTTTCTATTTCTCGCTTAACTTTCTTCTCTCTGCGCAATTGCAACCCGTTATCAAACTATACCAAGGTCAACGGACAGAGGCCTCATCATCACCTGAAGATGCCCACATGATCATATCCACAACTTCTAATTGGAAGTGTCATTTGAACTATTGGGGGTGGGAACATTTCCATCACTTTCTATATGTGAATTGTGCGCCTAAATTCTCAGATTCAGAATTCTTTGGTTGCTACCACTTCACTTTCAGTAAAAGATATCTTTTCTCTAAACTAAAGAGTCTAAGTATTTCTTTCCTGGATTTTGAATGGAGCTCCGCCTGACACTGTCTCTTTAAGTGAATGCTAAAATTGTAATTGGGTGTGATTTCTCAAACGGCCATAAGATGGAGCCAGAAACCTGGGTTTTTAGTTCTGAGTGTTGCTAGTTGCTCATTGGTCAATGTTCTGATGTTCGCTATTTTTGGTTCCTGCATTTCCCTATTGTCTGTTGCTAATCATCGTCATTCTTGGATTAATGTGAGTCTATTACTGAACTGTTTTTGATACTGGACTTTGATTTTGCATTATCCCTGGACTGAAAACTGACTGCTATAACTGTGTATGACTTTGACTGTTTGTTGGACTTTTCTTAACCGTTTGCTGGAAGTAAAACCTATATTTTACTGTACAGTGTAGCTGTGTGCTGTGTGTGTGTTATTCAACATTCCTCTTATTACATCTCCCTGTGTGCACTCATTCTCCTAACGGGGAATAACCTCAACACAGTGGTAAGAATGCAGTATTGCAGACTACTTCTGCTGTCTGCGAGCTGCCTGCAATTTGGCAGTTCGAATCTCACCAATCTCAAGGTTGACATCCTTCTGAAGTTGGTAAAATGAGGACACAGCTTGTCGAGGCACAATGCTGTGTTATGTCTCACTGGTACCAACAAAGTAAAAAGTCCAAATTGAAAATTGAAAACACAAATAAGCAAGCAAGTCCAGGGATTACCGGGTTAAATTACTTGAGCTGATAATGTTCTTGGCAGTCTCATGTAAGCTGTCTGCCAAGTTTGATAAGAAAGCAGGAACATAAATCAAAAGCTTTCAACACACACAGAGTCCAGCAAAGCCTCTCTCACTGGTTAACATGTTGTCCCGAACAAGAACCCAGAGCTAACACACCCACATTTATTGCCTGTGGGATGTGTCAGTCTCTCATCTCAGTCTCTGATTTGTCCCTTCTTTTTGTGTTGCATCTCACACTTTTGTCTGCATCTTTGCCTCACATCAATCCAACATTCCTCAGCTTTATCCTCAGTTAGAGGCTCTGATACGCTCTCCTGATTATCTGCCGACACCTGAGGTACAATCAGGGAGGAAGATCCTGCCAAGGAGGAAAGTCCTGGGAGAAAGTCAATTCCAAATCCTCTAACAAAGCAGGCTCAAACCTCAGAGCCAAATCCTCCCCTTCCTCATTGTCCAAGTCTGTGTCTTTCAGCAAAGCAGGCTCAAACCTCAGAGCCAAATCCTCCTCTTCCTCACTGACCAAGTCCTCGACCTCTGACAAAGCAGGCTCAAACCTCTGAGTCACAACACTATCCCTCACCGCAGGGCCCTTCGCCTGAGTCTGAAGATCAGGATGAGGTTTCAATGGGAACTGTGCATGGAATCTCCAGATAAGGTCTGGGGCATGGACTGTGGAAGCCTCCACCCAGGAAAGAGCCATCGGTCCATCCCCCAGCCTCTCGATGAAGTATTGAAAACGTCCTTTCAACCAGCAAGAATCCCAAATGCTGACCACCGTGTCATCAGCAGCGGGATCATCGTCGGGTACAGATGGAGGAACCATAGCATCGGGAGAATGGAGATCACATGAAGAGGCGTCAGGAACCAGAAGGGAACAGTGGAAGACAGGATGTATTCGCATGGAGCACAATAGGGTGAGCCGATAAGCAATGGGATTGATGACTGCCTCGATAGGGAAGGGACCGATGAAGTGATGGTCCAACTTTTTGATTGGACGATCGACCCATAGATGCTTCGTGGATAACCACACCCTGTCCCCCACGGCTAGCGGAGGTGTCACCCAGTGTGAATGATCCACAAACCTTTTATAGTCCTCCTTAGCCCTTTCTAATTGTTGTGAAATCAATTGGTGAACCGAATGTAGTTCTGAGAAGAAGTCCCTCATCCCGGGAACTGGGGAATCCAAGAGCAACAATGGGAAAAACCTTGGATTGAAACCCACATTTGCCTAAAAAGGTTTCATGTGAGTGGAGGTGTGCTGGGAGTTGTTGAAAGCGAACTCCGCTAAAGGGAGATAAGTCACCCAATCGTTCTGTCGGTGGTTGACAAAACACTTTAAATATTGGGCAAGGATGCCAATCACCTTTTCCGTCCCACCATCAGTCTCCGGATGGTGCGCCGACGCACCAACTGTACCCGCACACCTGTACCTGCAGTGCGGTCATGAGGCTCTTCCAAAGTTGAGCGGTAAACTGGACACCATGATCCGAAACCACCCTGTACATCATGCAGATGGAATACATGTTGCAAAAATAACTGGGCAGTAGTACGAGCCGACGGTAATCTCCGACAAGGGATAAAGTGAGCCATTTAGTCAGCATATCAACCACCATGAGCACCGTCATATATCCCAACGAAGAGGGCAAATGTATTAAAAAGTCCATGGAAATTGCCCCCCATGGTCTGTCCGGAGTTGGCAGTGGTTGAAGGAGACCAAGAAGAGCACCCGTCGCAGCTTTTGCTTGTCGACACGGTACACAGGATGCAACATAGGCGTAGACATCATGCCGGACTCGAGGCCACCAAAAAGTCCGTGTGACAAGATGAAGGGTATTAAAAAATCCAAAATGGCCGGCAGCAGGGTTGTCATGACATTGAGTCATAATAAGGGCTCTAAGTGTTCTCATTGACCGTAAAAACGGCCTCGATGTCGTAGTAAGCCCTCCTCCAAAGTCCATGGGAGTCAGGTCCTATTTCCCCCATTCTCTGCTGTGACCAAGCGTCTAAGTGCTGCGCCTCTAGTACCTGAGCCCGCAAATCCACTGGTTCCTGGATAACAGCCAAAGATTCCGGTGGCAGCACCATATGTGGAGAAAGGGTGTCCTCAGGACAAAGTTACTCTGGTTTATGGGACAAGGCATCTGCTCTCCGATTTTGACCACTGAGGATATAAGTCACAGAAAAGTTGAACCTGGCAAAGAATAATGACCGTCGGATCTGTCGCTGGTTCAACTTCCTCAGAGTGGACAAATGTTCCAAATTACAATGATCTGTCCGAACCTCCACCTTGTGCCAGGCCCCCTCAAGATGATGTCGCCAGGTCTCAAACGTAGCCTTGATAGCCAGCAACTCTTTTTCCCAGATAGTATAATTGCGCTCAGAAGTAGTGAGTTTCCAAGAATAGTACGTGCAGGGAAAAAGAGGTGTGCCATCTGTTGGGGCTTGCAACAACACAGCCCCAATAGCCACATTTGATGCATCCATCTCCACCACAAATGGACGATGTGGATCAGGATGCCTCAGGATAGGTTCTTCAATGAAGGCCTTCTTGAGGGCCGCAAAGGCCTTTTGCTGCGGGGGGGGCCCACTGGAATGGGACCTTCTTTCTAAGGAGCTGGGTGATGGGATCCGTCAGCTTGGCAAAACCCGGGATGAAGGTCCGGTAATAATTAGTGAACCCCAAGAGACATTGAACGTCTTTAACTCAACGAGGGGGTTCCCAAGTACAAAAAGCCTCCACTTTATGTGGGTCCAGGGCAATGCCTTCGGGAGAGATGATGTGCCCCAAGAACTCTACGAAAGTCTGGAAGAAAAGGCATTTCTCCAGCTTCACATAGAGTTGATGCTCCTGAAGACGCTGCAATACCTGATGAACTTGTTGAATGTGGTTGTCCCTGGATCTGGAATAAATCAAAATGTTGTCCAGTTACACCACCACAAACCAATCAAGCATGTCCCGGAACACGTTGTTCATCAGGTGCTGGAAGACTGCGGGGGCATTGGTCAACCCATACAGCATCACGGTATATTCAAAATGGCCATATCGGGTGCCAAACGCCATCTTCCATTCATCCCCCTCTCGCATCCACACCAGGTTGTAGGCCCCTCAAAGATCGAGCTTGGTGAAGACAGTAGCCTCCCGTAACCGCTCCATCAACTCTGGAATGAGCGGCAAGGGATAACTATTCCTCACCGTAATGGCATTCAACCGGCGGTAATCGCAACACAAGCGCAAATCTCCCGTCTTCTTTTTAATGAAAAGAACGGGAGCAGAAAGAGGGGACGATGACAGCCGGATAAACCTCTGGGCCAAATTCTTTTCCAAGAAATCATGAAGGGAGGCCAATTCGGGCTCAGGCATAGAATACAGGTGTCCCTTGAGTAGTGGGGCATCAGTCAGAAGGTCCACGGGACAGTCATAGGGTCGATGCGCTGGTAACCGATCTGCCTCCTTCTCGCTTAATACATCGGAGAAATCAGATAGTTCAGGAGGTATGGAGACAGCGGGGGCGGTGATGTTCTGGCCAGCACAGGTGTGTCTTAAATGGTCCATGCACTGGAGACTCGGGAACGAAATGGTGTTCTGCGCCCATGCCACCCGAGGATTGTGTAACCATAGCCAGGCCATTCCTAGGACCAAGGAGAGATGGAGATCTGCTGTGATGTAAAAACTAATTGCCTCCTCATGGTCCCCAATGGCTAGGTGCAACGGCTGGGTAGCGAAATGAATGGGCCTAGCCCAAAGTTCCCGCCCATCAATCGTTTCCACCTTTATTGGAGGCTCCACCACAACCAATGGAATGTCAAAATATGTTGCAAAGGCCTGGTCCATAAAATTAGTTGTGGCCCCCGAGTCCACCAATGCAATTGCAGGAATCCCCTCCGACCGGGATGGCAAGAAAACCCGAGTGTCTTAAACTAAATGTCTAGGGGATCCAGAGTTCACCTCCACTACGTCGGGTGGTTGGTTGATACGTGCCCGACCTAGGGTTTCCCCGAAGCTGGGCCTGCCCCGTTTCCCAACTGAGCAAAGTTAGATTTGGGCATTGGCTTGCGTGTCCCCCTTCATTTAATAGAACAGGAATTAGCAAAGTGACCAGGCCCCCCACAATACAGACATAAGCCTCCCTGAAGTCTTCGGGTGCGTTCTTGGGCCGTCAAAAGAGGTCGAACTGCACCCAACTCCATCGGCTCCTCAGCCATGGCCACTGCACTTTGGGAGACCTGGGGCGCTGATTTTACAGAATGTTGTGGTGTTGATTTGGATAGCTGCTCTGGAACTGGGCGTCTAGTCTTGCGCCATTGAAGATGGGCATCAATGTGCAAGCATTGCACCACCAGAGCATCGAGGGTCGAGGCCGGCTCCATGTGCACCAATTCATCCTGTAATTCCTCCGATAGGCCATCCTGGAAAGCATCCATCAAAGCCGCATCGTTCCAGGAAGAGTCCAAACAGAGCAGCCGAAATTCTGAAATGAATTCATGCAAGGGGTGTTTCCCCTGGCAAAGTTCCTTCAGGCATCTGGCTGCTGTCTGAGCCCGTATGGGGTCCTCATACATCAGTCTCAGGTGATGCCAAAACCCCTGATAGTCATTTAGTAATGGACTGACTTGCACTAATAAAGGAGTGGCCCACCTAGCAGCCGAGCCTGAAAGAAGGCTTATAACAAACCCCACCCGAGCCCAGTCATCAGGAAAATCCTCTGGCTGCAGATCCATAAATAATTTACACTGTCCCATAAAAGCTGGGAAGATTTCAGGCTGCCCAGAGAACTTATCCGGCACAGCTACCGGGCATTTCCTACGGGGAGGGCAGGAAGAGCAGTACGAGCCTGCAACAGAATGAGTTCATTAAGTAGCTGTGTAAAGCCCATGTCATACTGCACCAACGGATGCAAAGAGGATGTAAAATGGAGAGAAACACTTGCCATCCGTTGGTTAACGCAATTCATCCGTTCTGTACTCACTGCCTCCGTTTTGCTTCCTCCCTATCCGTCCAGCATCCGTCTATTGACATTTCATCCGCTCCAAAAGTTTTGAGCTTCTCAAAACTTTTGCGTGGAAAATGTATCCAATTCGTCCGTTCTGCATCCGCTACGCATCCGCTAGGCATCCGTTCAGTATCCGTTACGCATCCACTATATCCGCTAGGCATCCGTTGCACATCCGCGCAACTCGCATCCGCTCGGATGCAGGGAGGAAGCGGAATGGACGCAGAACGGATGCAGAATGGATGCCTAGTAGAAACAAAGCATTTAAAATGGAAAAAACATTGACAGAGGGGACCTATCTTGGATATTAAGGATGTCTAGAGGATGCCTAGAGGATGCCTAGAGGATGCAAAGGGACACCTATACTGCCTATAAAAAGGGGGAGGAATTCACCTGGATCTCACATTCAGACCAGCAGCCAAGCTGTGCAGACCTCTGCAGCCTTCATCTGACTCTTGCTCTTCCACAGCATCCAGTCATGTCCAACGTGGATCGTAACACAATCCTTTTGGCAGCCATCATCCTTCTGCAACAGTGCAAAGCCATCTACAGGCTCTGTAAACTCTACTATGGGAAGAAAAAGAGGCGGCCAAGAAGAGTCTGGGAATGAAGATGGATAGGGAGAAAAGCAGAGTACGGACTGTACAACAAGCTCATAGTGGAGCTCAGAAACGAAGACACTCGGGCATTCCAGAACTTCATGAGGATGCCTCCAGCCATGTTTGACGAAGTTGTGCAGTGGCTGACACCCAGGTTGACCAAGCAGAGCACCAACTTCCAGCCCAGCCTGTAACCTGGGCTCAAGGTGGCACTCACTCTGCGCCACCTGGCCTCAGGGACCAGCTACAGGAGCATGCAGTACAGCTGGAGGGTGCCACAAAACACCATCAGCATTGTGGTCAGAGAAGTGGTGCAGGCCATCATCGAAGAATACCTGGAGGAGCTCCTCCAGTGTCCCTCCACTGAAGAAGGATGGAAGAAAGTTGCAGAGCAGTGGTATCAGAGGTGGAACTTCCCCCACACCGTTGGAGCCATAGATGGCAAGCACGTGGCCTGCAAAGCTCCAGCCAAGTCTGGGTCCACTTATTTCAACTACAAGGGCTTCTTCAGCATCGTCCTCTTCGCCATGGTCGATGCTGACTACAAGTTCATGTACATCGATGCTTCAGGCAACGGCTCATGTTCAGATGCCCAGGTATACAACGCCAGTGACCTCAAGGAGGGGCTGGAATGCAACCTCATCGTGGGCTTCCCAGAACCAGACCCCCTGCCTAATGACATGCAAGATGTGCCCTACTTCATCATGGGGGATGACGCCTTCTCCCTCAGAACCTACCTCATGAAGCCCTACACCTCCAGATGCCTCACCCGTGAAGAGAGAATCTTCAACTACAGGCTGTCCAGGGCAAGGCAGGTGGTGGAGAACGCCTTTGGCATCCTGGCCAACAGGTTCCAGGTACTTCTCACCCCCATGCAGCATCGCCCAGAGACCGTGAGGAGGATCGTGGAAGCTTGCTGCATCCTGCACAATCTCATGCGCACCCGCTACCCATTCTTGCAGAACAGGCTCGTGGACATCCAACAAGGCAATGGGGACATGGAGCCTGGGGAATGGAGGCAAGGGCGAAACCTGATAGACACTGAGGATGTGCAAGGCCCCAACAGAGCCTCACGTGAAGGGAAGAAGCAGCACAACCTCCTGAAACACTGGTGCAACTCCCCAGCTGGAGCAGTGGAGTGGCAAGTCAGGATGATAGATGCTTAATGGATGCTTCCTTCAGCCTGTCTCATCGCACTGATGAGATTGGGCCATGTATGTTGGGTGGGCCTACAATGAAGAGGGAATTTAATAAAGAGTTGTGTTTATGTTGAAATGTGTGGATGATTGATTACATTATTATAGTTAATAAAGGGCCATAGGTGTGGCACCTGGGAGGGTGGACCATACAGTCCCACTATGCTTGCACTGGAGGTTTATCTATCCCCACAGCTATTACCCATCCCAAAAGTATCCCTGCTCATTCCACAGGTATCCCTGCCCCCCACTGCTATCTTAACCCATCCCACAAGCATGCAAAGGCTTAAACCATTTCTAAAAGATTCCAGCAAGACTTTATTTAAAAAAAGAAATGAAGCAAGTGTGTGAATCAAAAATAAACTTTACTGAACAACAAACTGTAAAAGAAAAATGACCCAAGTCAACTGTCCAAATAAAGTCCACAAATAGCCAGGCAGCCAGGCTCTGGCACTCCTCTTGGTCACCTGGAGGTGTGCCCAGTCTCAGGGATGAAGCGGCCAGGTCCTGTGGAGGTGGCTGCTGCTGGAGTGCTGGTCTGAGGTGTCATTGGGGTGCCTGGCCCCGAGAGGACCACAGGTGATGGTGTGTTGAGGAAGCTCTCGGACAGCTGCCTCAGACCCATGATGCTGAGAGGTCCTTCCTCCATGCCATGGGGTGTCAGCCCCAGTACCGAGGACAGATGTACTGAGGCCGGGCTTGGCTGTGGGGTGGAGGAAGGAGTAGTGTAGTGGGGCTGCCTGGTCTGCAGCTGGGTGAGGACTGGCATGGGTGGCATCGGTGGTGTGGGTGGCATCGCTGTTGTCGGTGGCATCATTTGCATGGCTGGCATCGGTGGCATCAATGGAACCGGTGGCAACGGTGTCGCCCGATGTCTGTGTGCCTGGACTGGGAAGGGCTGCTGCCTGTGCTGCTGGACCTCCTGGTAGCCGTAGCCCTGGTAGGTGAGGGCCTGTGGGAAGCCTTGGAATGGGAGGGACATCACCTGGGGTGGAGGAGCAGACCTGGACTGGGTGGGAGCAGGTTCCTCTGGGTCTGGAGGGTTGTGAAGCAGCTCCGTGATCTGGTCCTTCACCGCCAGGTACTGGGGATCCGCCATGTCCCTGAGGGTCTGGTTGACATAGGTGAGGAAGGGCTTGCGGTTGGCGGAGGAGGAGTCGGTGTGGACCAGCTGAGAGAGGAGATCTATGCTGGTGCGGATGGTGTCCCTGATCTCCAGCAGGACAGTGTGGCTCTGTCCCTCCTGCGGTCTGGTTCTCTACCTTTCTGTGGTGGTGGAGCTGGGGGGGGGTGGATGCGGGTACGGCTGTGGTGGACGCAACATCTCCTTTCTCCCACCACACCAGGGATTCCTCCACGCGCTCCACCACAGTTACAACCCCTGTCCGCGGGTTCTCCGCCATGGTACGCTCCACAGAAACCTGCCTGGAGACAGGGACTGACTCTCGGCTGGAAGAGGACTTTCTCTCAGCAGGCTGCCGGAGAGAGAGGGTGGACAGAGGGGCTCCTGGTGCTCCTCGGTGGCAGATCTCATCCTCCAGGAAGCTGCACCTGGCCATGACGTAGGTCTCTCTGTCTGTCAGCTTGACCGTGGCCTGGCCAGATTTCTTCAGGTGCAGCTTCCCATACCAGGTGTGCATGTGTTTCCACCAGCCGAGGAGCACATCCGATGTGTAGCCCAGACTCTCTGCCCTCTCTCTCCATGCATCCTGCTTCCGCTTGGTGTCCTTTTACATCCGGTGTCCATTCCGCCACAGATAGTCATTCTCTCTCAGCCCCTCCAGCACCTCATCCTCGTGTTCCTCCTCGATATAGTACTGCCTCCTCTCCCGTTGCTGCATATGCCTCTTCCTGCCTTTGGCAGGACCAGATGAGCCCTCATCAGAAGGGCTCCCAGGTAGTAGGGGCTGCTCCTCCATACCACCACCACCAGCAGCAGCAGCAGGATCATCATCATCATCATCATCATCACCAGCAGGATCATAATCAGCATCACCATCATCATCATCAGCAGCAGCAGGATCATCATCATCATCATCTTTATGGGCATGATCAGCAGCAGCAGCAGCACCAGCAAGAGCAGCAGCAGCACCAGCAAGACCAGAAACACGAGCAGGACCAAGAGCACAAGCAGGACGAGCAAGACCAGGAGCATGAGCAGTACGAGCAAATCCAGGAGCACGAGCAGGACCAGCAGGACCAGCAGGACCAGGAGCAGCTTGAGCAGAGTATGTAGCAGCAGAAGCACCACCGCCAAGAGCAGCTTGAGCAGAGTACGCAGCATCATCAACTCCTCCAGAAGCAGAAGCAGCAGCAGTACCAGCCCCAGAAGAGCGAGCCCGAGCAGCAGAAGCCCCAGCAGAAGCAGAGTCAGGGGCAGGGGGCGGGAGGGTGGCCCTGTCCCTCTTGCCAGGGATGGCGGCAGGTTTCTGAGGCTTTCACTTCCTCCCCATGGTTGTGGGGTTGCTGTCTGGCAGGGAGGATGGCAGGAAGCCTTGCAGGAAGCCTTGCAGGAAGCCTTGCAGGAAGGCTGGCAGGAAGGCTGGCAGGAAGGCTGGCAGGAAGCCTGGCAGGAAGGCTGGCAGGAAGGCTGGTAGGAAGCCTGGCAGGAAGCCTGGCAGGCAGACTGGCTGGCAGGGAGGCTGGAAGGCAGGCTGGCAGCAAGGCTGGCAGGCAGGCAGAGAGCAAGGCTGGCAGGAAGGCTGGCAGCAAGGCTTGCAGGCAGGCATGCAGGCAAGGACTCGATGTTTCCAGCAGCAGGTCTTTCTTCCAAATGCTGGCCACATGCAAGCTGCTTCCCTTTATATCCACGTGGTTTGCGCAATGCTTCCCCCCCGCATGCGCAATTAACACTCGGCATCCGTTCTGCTTCTGCTGTGCATCCGCTGTGCATCTGCTGTGCATCCGCTGTGCATCCGCTGTGCATCCGCTTCATCCGTTCGGCATCCATTCTGCATCCGTTCTTTCCATTCCACGTCTGCTTTGCTGAGACCCCCTGGAAGCCTTGCGGATGTGCCATCTGCTCCCATCCGCTTCCATCCGCTGGGCTTCCGTTCCGCATCCTCTTTCCACTCACCCTGCATCCTCCCCACGTCCGTGTTATTCGCTCCGGTTATGCAAATTTTTGCCCCTTTTGAGAGCGGATAACAACGGATGCAACATTTTGCTCGTCCGTTGTGTCCTTTTTACAAACGTTTTGCATCCGTTGGGCAGTGTGACATGGCCTTAACTTGCTGCTGCAAAACTTGATTATCTTCTTGCAGCTTGTTAAGCTGTTGCTGTTGCTGCTGCTGTTGATCCACCTTGGTAAAAAGATGGCTTTTGTTTAGGTTCGGGACAAAAATGTTATGTCTCACCAGTACCAACAAAGTAAAAAGTCCAAATTGAAAATTGAAAACACAAATAAGCAAGCAAGTCAAGAGATTACCAGGTTAAATTACTTCAGCTGATAATGTTCTTGGCAGTCTCACGCAAGCTGTCTGCCAAGTTTGATAAGAAAGCAGGAACATAAATCAAAAGCTGTCGACACACACAGAATCCAGCGAAGCCTCTCTCACTAGTTAACACGTTGTCCCAAACAAGAACCCAGAGCTAACACACCCATGTTTATTCCCTGTGGGACGTGTCAGTCTCTCATCTCAGTCTCTGATTTGTCCTTTCTTTTTGCGTTGCATCTCACGCTTTTGCCTGCGTCTTTGCCTCGCATCAAACCAACATTCCTCAGCTTTATCCTCAGTTAGAGGCTCTGATATGTTCTCCTGGTTATCTGCCGACACCTGAGGTACAATCAGGGAGGAAGATCCTGCCAAGGAGGAAAGTCCTGGGAGTAAGTCAATTCCAAATCCTCTAACAAAGCAGGCTCAAACCTCAGAGCCAAATCCTCCTCTTCCTCACTGACCAAGTCCTCGACCTCTCACAAAGCACGCTCAAACCTCTGAGTCACAACAATGCTGTAATCTGCTTAGAGAGGGCTGTGAAGCACTATGTAGTTGTATATGTCTAAGTGCTATTGCTACTGCTATCTTCCAAGAAAAACCATGAAGTCCAATTGCCTCTTGAAAAAATCACCATTTAGGTAAACATGACCTGGATGACTGAGAATCTTTAAAGACAATAATACTGATACTTCTGTCTTGCCCTTAAGTCCTTTGGAGAATTGGTTATCTCTACTTTGTGGCAGCCCCTCAAATATTGGAAGACTCTAAACCTTCTCTCTGTTGGCCAAGTCCCTGCCATTCCTCATATATTTCAACCAGTGGTGGCATTCAAAATATTTTACACCTAGTTCTGTGGGCATGGCATTGTGGACATGACAAAGGAAGGGTACTGCAAAATCTCCATTCCCTCTCCATCCCACTAATCTGGTTTGCAGCTCCTTTCTCCTGTGCAGGGCAACAAAAGAAGACCCAGCCAATCAGTTGGGACTCAGGAGGCAGAGAATAGATGGGGGCAGGGCCATCAGAGGTGGTATTTGTCGGTTCTCCGAATGACTCAAAATGTCTGTTACCAGTTCTCAAGAACTGGTTAGAACCTGCTGAATAACATCTCTGCTCCAAAACCCACTAACCTGCTTTCCAGCTCTGTTATCCTGTGAAGGGCAACAAAAGAAGACCAAGCCAATTAGCTGCAAATCGGGAAGAAGAGAATAGATGGGGGTGGGGCCAGTCAGTGGTGGTATTTGCCAGTTCTCTGAACTACTCAAAAGTTCCGCTCCTGGTTCTCCAGAACTCGTCAAAACCTGGTGAATACTACCTCTGGTTTGACCCTCCAGCCATCTAATTACCTTTGTTGCAATTCTCTAGACTCTTTTTAAAGACTTAACATCCTTTCTGTATCCCAGTGACAAAAACTGGATTCAGTATTCCAAGTGTGGTCTTAGCAGTGCAATGTAAAGAGGATGTAAGGCATTCAGAAAGTATCCATGATATCAATCACACTGAGACATTTTCTCTCCAATTGATTTATTTAGAAACTGATCTGGCATGTCAATGGCAATTTCCCAAAATGAAATTATTCTCGTGCATTACCCAGAATTCACAGTCTCTCCTCCCACTTCTGCACTTCATAAATCACGAGAATCAATTAACTGCATCGGGAATTTCTTAATATGACATACAGAATATCCTTGAACTTTTCAAGTCCTCCACTCCCCCCTTCCATGAAATGTGACAGCTGTATTTTAAAGCTGACAGGCGTCCCCCCTTGAAATCTCCTCCTAAAAGGAAAAAAAAAACAGATACAGAGGTTAACACATTGTCCTTCACCCCCACTTCCTCCTCCACAAGGACCCTTCAGTTTATGGGGAAAATCCTCATGGAATTGGTTAACCAATTGATCAGCATGAACATCCTAACTCTTTACCCAACTAGAATCTGAGAGAGGGTATCCTTTCCATCAGACCAAATATTGCAATCGGCCATGGTGTAATCTAGAATTGAGAATTTTTTAAAATTTCATAATATGTTTCCTCCTGTACCATTAATGGTTTAGGGTGAGTGATTGGTGATGGTCTTATCATTGATGTAGTAGCTGGTTTTACTAAAGTACAATGAAATACTGGATGAATTTTCCCCAATATTTGTGGAAGACTTAATTGGACAGTGACTGGATCGATTATCTTTGAAATTGGGAATGGACCCAAGAATTTTGGACTCAGCTTCTTACTGGTCAGTTTCAACCTAAGATACTTGGTCGACAAATATACTTTGTCCCCTGCTTTAAAAGGCGGTGTTAACTTTGGAAGTACTAAACAGAAATATTAGAGATGAAAAGAGTATAAAAGGAATGAAAGTTAAAAAGGAAGAATTTAAGTTGCAAGCTTTTGTGGATGACTTGGTTTTTATATAAGAAGACCCTTTAAAGACAGCACCAAAATTGTTGGAAAAGATAGAAACATATGGCAAGGTGGCTGGTTTGAAAATAAATAAAGACAAAACAAAGATTTCGACAAAAAAAATGTTATTAAGACAAAAGGAAGAATGGGCAAATCAATTGAAAATTCAAGTTACGAATAAGATTAAATATTTGGGGATACATTTGACAGCAAGATGTAGTACATTAAAAGACAACAATTACATCAAACTTAAACAGCAGATAGCATCAGATTTGGCAAAATGGGAAAATTTGCAACTATCACTTATAGGGAGAATCTCAACAATCAAGATGAATATACTACCCAGAATCTTATATTTGTTCCAAACAATTCCAATTAGGCTTGGAAAAAACTATTTTGAAAAATTAAATAAAATTGTGACGAAATATATATGGCAAGGTAAGAAAACGAGAATAAAGTTAAAACTGTTGCAAGATGCTAGAATTAGAGGAGGATTTGGCTTGCCTAATTGGGAGTTGTACTTTCAAGCTATGAAATTGAGCTACGAAATTATCAAAGAATGGATAACACTAAGAAATTCTAGATTGTTTACACTAGAAGGATATGATCTGTTGTTGGGGTGGCATGCTTTTTTATGGTATAAAGGAACTAAAACACAGGGACATTTTCGAAGACATTATATACAGGAATCTCTGTGGTTAAATTGGGAGAAGACTAAAAAACAATGTTATTTGAAAATTCCAGTCTGGTTATCGACTATTGAAGTATTTTCTTATCCTATAATATATAAGAAGGAACAAACAATTAGATATGGTGAAATAATGAATGAAAAGGGTGAACTTAAATCTGTTCAAAAACTAGAGGAACAAGGTATAAAGATGAATTGGTTTTTATATGAACAAATACACTCAAGGTATGTTGAAGATTCTAAAACAGAAGGTTTCTATGATAAATTGACTGACTTAGATAAGATTTTGACAGGTATTGATGAAAAGGTGATTAAGAAATTATGTGGATATTTACTAGAAATTAAACTAGAAGAAGAAGAAGTTAAAGAAACTATGATTGCTTGGGGGAAGAATTTTGGTTATGGGATTGATTTAGAGAAGTGGCAAAAATTGTGGTCTCAAAATTATAAAATGACAATGTCAACAGCTTATAAAGAAAATTTGTATAAGATGTTTTACAGGTGGCATTTGCCCCTGACAAAGACAGCAAGAATGTTCAAGAATAAATCTGAAAAATGTTGGAAATGTCATCAGACACCTGGCTCATATTACCATATGTGGTAGACATATGTTTTTTCACAGATGGAAGTCCTTTACAGGCTATAAAATGGGCCTGTTTAGAAAATAAGTCAATTTTTTTTAACAAATTTTATTCAGTTTATTCAGTTTACCTTTTCCATTCCAAATTTTCAGTAAGGAGAGAAACAAACACATTAATTCTAGCCTCTTTCATAAATCTCAATCGAAACATCTTTTTGTTTCATTTCAATTATTTCAAATATAATTCTTTAATATTTATTTTAAAAATAAAGATAAACAATATGTAATAATAATAATAATAATAATAATAATAATAATAATAATAATAATAATAATAATAATAATAATAA
>BLBF01000092.1:3080650-3090753 GCA_015471245.1 Laticauda colubrina | reverse complement strand
AATAATAATAATAATAATAATAATAATAATAATAATAATAATAATAAAGTTACCAATGTCTCTCCTTGCTTTTAATAGTCTGTGTTAATTTATTAATTTAGTTGGTTCCTTAGTCTGTCATATTCCCTTTCTATTGCATATTCTTTTTGTAAATTCCAGATTTATACAAATTTTGACACTAAAAAAACAACAACCAAGTATAGGTTTCCCCTCTTTTAGTGTTTTGAGTGTGACCCCTCAATGATTAAAATATACCTTTATTACCTCATCTTGATTCCCAATGAACCATTATTTTTAAGAAGTTACAATAATAATCATTACATCTTTTCATTTGGATTCCGCAACATATTTTCCCCCCTTGATTTTTGATAAGAGTTATCAGTATCTATATTACCCTATTTTCTAAATATTTTTAATTGCAGAAATATTCTTATTACCCCTTGTCATCCTGCAGAATCCCTTTTAATTCATCAACCATTATCTCTGAAAAAACAATTTCTTTTCAACATTTTACTTTTTCCTGTATTTCTTTATTTCATGTACCTGTTTCTTACTGCTTCTCCTCCTCCTCTTTTCACCATCTTTTCTCATTCCACTTTATATCCCTCTCTTTCTTAATATCTTCCTTTCCTGTTTTCTGCTGGGTCTTTCTGCCTTTCCCGACTTCACAGGTATTCCCCCTTTTGATTGCCTTCTTAAATCTCAACTTTTTAACCTTCCTTCTTTCCCCACTTCTTTGTAGCGTTCTTTGTGTTAATTTTCTATTTAAAATGTCTTCTCCTTGAATTGATTCCTCCTCCTCTGAAGCTCTTTCTCTTTGTTCTTCAATAGCCATTTGCATTTTTTCTAACTTAGAGCAAAGTGATTCGCTTCTTTCCTGTAGTAATTCTCTCATATTTTTCAGTTCCATTTTTAATTCCTGAAGAAATATAATCATTACACACTCTTGTATTTATGATTGTGAAAGTCCACAAAAAATAAAAACACTTTTCCTTTCCTTCTTTCAATCTTCTCAAGTTCTCAGTTTTTCCACCCAGGGTCTATTCCAAAAACATCAATCAATCCCACAGTCAGTCTTTCCTTGCTTTTTTCTTTATTCTGGTTCTGCTTTCCCTTTCTAAGATTCTTACTTTGTTTCAATATTTCTTCAATGTTTTATTCACACAAGTTCATTCAGAAACAGGATGCTTTCCCTTTTGTTTGAGCTCAAGTTTTTGTCAAAAGGTTGCACTCTCCATGATACAAAGTCTTCACCTCTTTCCCTTATTTTTTTATTTAGGGTTTTTCGAACCTCAATATTCCAGCACAGTCCACTCTCCAATTTGTAAACTTTATGATCATTATTATTTTTGACAATCTTAAGTCCAGCTTTATTTTCTGCCTGTTTATTCCCAAAATATTTTAGTCCAATTTAGTTAAATCTTTAGTTCCAGCTTCTTCCTTTCCCGGTTTGAAGCCCTGCTTAGCTGTCAAAAATATTTCTTTTTTTTTTCCTGTCCCTTTGTAATTTCGCTGCTCACTTTTCTTTTCTTAAAAATTCCATGTTACCTTAATCCCAGGGTACTTTTGTTTAGTTGTGTTGCCCAGTTGTCCCGGTTCAGATGTTATCCACCTCTTTCTTCCCTCCTGCACAAATCTTAATCCAGCTGAGTCCTCCTCTTCGGGGTGGCCATTTTAAACCAACGCTACAGTCATCTTCGGGAGAAAAGCACAAAGCCTGGGGGGGGAGATGTGGCTCCCCTCAACCTGGTTTGCAGCTTCACCTTACTCCGCCACCCCTCCAAGGCAGCTTCAGCCCTAATCGTAATGATCGGGGCTCTCCAATGAAAGAGCACAGACCATAGCCATAGACAGTCATGATCTATGGTCCCTCAGCGAGGACGCTCCAAAGAAAACATAAAAACATTAAGCCATCTTCCATATATATACATACAGTGTGCGGGTTGGTTTACAAATTGTTTTGTGCTACCATTTTGTAGTCTTCAATTACAATTACATTATATATCCTCTCATACTTTCAATCAAATATCAAGTACATTAATATCTTTATTAATCAGTCGTTGACTATACTTTTATTCATTCATGTTTTATAAAATAATCATATTTTACTCAGTTTATTTTATAACAATTCATATTATCCTCCCAGATCTATCCTCGAATTATTTTGTCGATATAATTAAAAAAAAGAAAAAAAAAGAAAATACATCTTTATATATTTATTATTTTCTAAAAATCTACATATTTCATTCCTATGTTTTGTTATCTAACCATTGATAGAATAGATCCCAAATTTTATAAAATTGTTTCTCATCTTGTTTTCTAATTTCAAATGTCAATCTACTCATTTCAGTGCATTCCAATATTTTCTTAATGATCTCTTCCTATGATGGTGTCTTCTCATTTTTCCAGTTTTTAGCAAATACAATCCTAGCAGCTGTTAATACATTTACAATCAGATATTTCAAATCTTTGCCGTATATTTCAGGCAAAATTCCAAAAAAAAATATCTCTGGTTTCAAGTCTATATGCTTATTTGTCATTTTTTCCAGCCACCTGTGGATTTTAGTCCAATATTTTTAGCGTCCGAACATGTCCACCAAATATGGTAATATGAGCCCGGTGTCTGATGACATTTCCAACACTTTTCGGATTTATTTTTAAACATTCTTGCAATTCTTGTCGGAGAAAAGTGCCACCTGTAAAACCATCTTATACAAATTTTCTTTATATGATGTTGACATTGTCATTTTATAATTTTGAGACCACAATTTTTGCCATTTCTCTAAATCAATCCCATAACCAAAATTCTTCCCCCAAGCAATCATAGCTTCTTTAACTTGTTCTTTTTCTAGTTTAATTTCTAATAAATATCTATATAATTTTTTAATCACCTTTTCATCAGCACCTGTTAAAATCTTATCTAAATCAGTCAATTTATCATAGAAACCTTCTGTTTTAAAGTCTTTATCATACTTTGATTGTATTTGCGCATATGAAAACCAATTCATCTTTATACCTTGTTCCTCTAATTTTTGCATAGATTCAAGTTCACCCTTTTCATTCAGTATTTCACCATATCTAACTGTTTGTTCCTTTTTGTATATTATAGGGTAAGAAAATGCTTCAATAGTCGATAAGCAGACTGAAATTTTCAAATAACATTGTCTTTTAGTCTTCTCCCAATTTAACCACAGAGACTCCTGTATATAATGTCTTCTAAAGTATCTCTGTGTTTTCGTTCCTTTGTACCATAAAAAAGCATGCCACCCCAACAACAGATCATGTTTGTTAACAATTCTGTTGACATCCATATCGTATCTATTCTGGACCATGATAAATGTCTTTTTGAATAGAAAGTGTATTGTTTGGTTTTAGCGTTTCTTTCTCTCCATGTATCTTGTAAGTTCATTTCATCCACCATTTTAAAAAAGGATTTAGGGAGGATCTTTCTGCTTTGCTTTGTTGTTTTCTGTGCTGTATAATCCAGTTTATTGTCTACAATTCCATTAAAATCTCCCATCAAAACTATATTAGCATAGTCCAGTTCAATTATTTTCATGTGTAATTTTTTATAAAATTCTTCTGGATTGTCATTCAGGGCATAAATTGCAATCTGGAGTGTTTTTATATTATTATTTATTATTTCCACCATCAGTATTCTTCCATCATCATCAGTATATATCAATTTTGTTGGGATAATATCTTTAATATATAGGACCACTCCTCTTTTCTTGCATTGTGTCAAAGAAGTAAATATTTTCCCGAATTTTGGCTGTCTCAGCAATTGTTCAGAGCCCTGTCACACTGCCCAATGGATGCAAAACGTTTGTAAAAAGGACACAGCGGATGAGAAAAATGTTCCATCCATTGTTATCCACTCTCAAAAGGGGCAAAAATTTGCATAACCAGAGCGGACAACACGGAAAGGAATGGACGGGGGGAGGACGCAGAGCGGATGGAAAGCGGATGCGGAACGGAAACCTAGCAGATGGAAGCGGATGAGAGCGGATGGTACATCCGCTAGGCTTCCAGGGGACCTCAGCAAAATGGACACGGAACGGATGAAGCGGATGCAGAGCAGAAGCCGAGCGCATGAAGTGGATGCAAAGCAGAAGCCTAACGGATGCATAGCGGAAGCCTAGCAGATGCCTAGCGTTAATTGCGCATGCGGAGGGGATTTATTGCTTCAGCCCTGCGGATATAAAGGGAAGCAGCTCGGAAGCAGGTCACCATTCAGAGGAAAGACCTGCTGCCGGACTCATTGAGTGCCTTGCCTGCCTGCCTGCCTGCCAGCCTTGCTGCCTGCCATCCTGCCAGCCTTGGTGCCTGCCTTGCTGCCTGCCATCCTGCCAGCCTTGGTTCCTGCCTCCCTGGCAACCTTGCTGCCTGCCAGCCTTGGTGCCTGCCTGCCTGCCAGCCTTCCTGCCAGCCTTGGTGCCTGCCTGCCTGCCAGCCTTCCTGCCAGCCTTCCTGCCAGCCTCCCTGCCAGCCTCCCTGCCAGCCAGCAACCCCACAACCATGGGGAAAAAGAGAAAGCTTCAGCCATCTGCTGCCAGCCCTGACAAGAGTGACAGAGTCACCCTCACGCCCCCTGGCCCTCACTCTGCTTCTGCTGGGGCTACTGTAGCACGGGCTCACTCTTCTGTGGCTGGGGCTTCTGCTGCTTCTGCTTCTGGAGGAGCTGATGCTGCTGCTTATGGCAGTGGTGCTTCTGCTCATGCTTACTCTGCTGATGCTGCTCCTGGCGGTGGTGCTTCTGCTGGTGCTTACTCTGCTGAAACTGCTCCTCGTCCTGCTGGTCCTGCTGGTCCTGCTCGTACTCCTGCACTTGCTCGTCCTGCTCGTCCTGCTCATGCTCCTGGACTTGCTCGTACTGCTTGTACTGCTCATGCTCCTGGTCCTGCTCATGCTGCTGCTGCTGCTGCTGATGATGATGATGATGATGATGATCCTGCTCGTACTGCTGCTGCTGCTGCTGCTGCTGCTGATTATGATCCTACTGGTGCTGCTGCTGCTGCTCCTGCTGGTGGTGTGGAGGAGCAGCCCCTACAAACTGGAAGCCCCTCTGATGAGGGCCCATCTGGTCCTGCCAAAGGGAGGAAGAGGCATACGCGGGAACGGGAGAGGAGGCAATACTCCATTGAGGAGGAACACGAGGATGAGGTGCTAGAGTGGCTGAAAGAGAATGACTATCTGTGGCGGAAGGGACACCGGCTCTACAGGGACACCAAAAGGAAGCAGGCTGCTTGGAGAGAGAAGGTGGAGAGCCTGGGTTACACATCGGATGTGCTCCTCGGCTGGTGGAAACATATGCACACCTGGTACGGGAAGCTGCACCTCAAGAAATCTGGCCAGGCCACGGTTAAGCTGACAGACAGAGAGACCTACGTCATGGCCAGCTGCAGCTTCCTGGAGGGTGAGATCCACCAATGAGGAGCAGCAGCAGCCCCTCTCATGACCCTCTCTCTCCGGCAGCCTGCTGAGAGCCAGTCCTCTTCCGGCCGAAAGTCAGCTCCTGTCTCCAGGCAGGTTTCTCATGTGTGGCCCTTCATTATCAATAAACAATGTAAGCATTGATCCACACATGTCAACATAAACACAACTCTTTATTAAATGCCCTGTTCATCGTATGGCCACCCAACATACATGGCCCAATCTCATCAGTGTAATGAGACAGGCTGAAGGAAGCATCCATTAAGCATCTACCATCCTGTCTTGCCACTCCACTGCTCCAGTTGGGGAGTTGCACCAGTGTTTCAGGAGGTTGTGCTGCTCCTTCCCTTCATGTGAGGCTCTGTTGGGGCCTTGCACATCCTCAGTGTCTATCAGGTTTTGCCCTTGCCTCCATTCCCCAGGCTCCATGCCCCCATTGCCTTGTTGGATGTCCACGAGCCTGTTTTGCAAGACTAGGTAGCGGGTGCGCATGAGATTGTGGAGGATGCAGCAAGCTTCCACGATCCTCCTCACGGTCTCTGGGTCATGCTGCATGGTGGTGAGAAGTATCTGGAATCTGTTGGCCAGGATGACAAAGGCGTTCTCCACCACCCGCCTTGCCCTGGACAGCCTGTAGTTGAAGATCCTCTCTTTATGGGAGAGGCACCTGGAAGTGTAGGGCTTCATGAGGTAGGTTGTGAGGGAGAAGGTGTCATCCCCCACGATGAAGTAGGGCACATCTTGCATGTCGTTGGGTAGAGGGTCTGGATCTGGGAAGCCCATGATGAGGTTGCGCTCCATCCCCTCCTTGAGGTCACTGGCATTGTGTACCTGGGTATCTGAACATGAGCTGTTGCCTGAAGCATCGATGTACATGAACTTGTAGTCAGCATCGACCATGGCGAAGTGGACAACGCTGAAGAAGCCCTTGTAGTTGAAATAAATGGACCCCAACTTGGCTGGAGCTTTGCAGGCCACATGCTTGCCATCTATGGCTCCAACGGTGTGTGGGAAGTTTCACCTCTGATACCACTGCTCTGCAACTTTCTTCCATCCTTCTTCAGTGGTGGGGCACTGTAGGGGCTCCTCCATGTATTCTTCGATGATGGCCTGTACCACTTCTCTGACCACAATGCTGATGGTGTTGTATGGCACCCTCCAGATGTACTGCATGCTCCTGTAGGTGGTCCCTGAGGCCAGGTGGCGCAGAGTCAGTGCCACTTTGAGCCCAGGGTCCAGGCTGGGCCAGAATTTGGTGTTTGCCTTGGTCAACCTGGGTGTCAGCCGCTGCACAACTTCGTCAAACATGGCTGGAGGCATCCTCATGAAGTTCTGGAATGCACGAGTGTCTTCGTTCCTGAGCTCCACCATCAGCTTCTTGTACAGTCAGTACTCTGCTCTTCTCCCGATCCATCTTCAGACCCAGACACTTCTTGGCCGCCTCTTTTTCTTTCCGTAGTAGAGTTCACAGAGCCTGTAGATGGCTTTGCACTGTTGCAGATTGATGGTGGCTACCAAAAGGAGTTTTTTACAATCCAGGGTGGACATGACTGGATGCTTTGGAAGAGGAAGAGGCAGATGAAGGCTGCAGAGGTCTGCACAGCTGGTCTGCTGGTCTGAAAGTGAGATCCAGTTGAGTTGCTCCCCCTTTTTATAGGCAGTATAGGTTTTCCACTATGTGTCCCTTTGCATCCTCTAGGCATCCTCTAGACATCCTTAATATCCGAGATAGGTCCCCTCTGTGAATGTTTTTTCTGTTTTAAATGCTTTCTTTGCGTGCTGCATCCACTTTCATCCTTTCTCTGTGCGTGCTACTAACACTGCGCTTCCGTTCCGCGTCCGTTCTGCTTCCTCCCTGCGTCCATTTTCCGCTGGAGCGGATTGAGTTGCGCAGATGCGTAACAGATGCCTAGCGGATATAGCGGATGCGTAACGGATGCAGAACGGATACCCCCCGTATGCCTAGTGGATGCAGAATGGACGCATTGGATACATTTTCCGCTCAAAAGTTTTGAGCAGCTCAAAACCTTCTGAGCAGATGAAACATCAATAGACGGATGCTGGACGGATAGAGAGGAAGCAAAACGGAGGCAGTGAGTACAGAACGGATGCATCGCGTTAACCAATGGATGGCAAGTGTTTTTCTCCGTTTTACATCCTCTTTCCATCCATTGGTGCAGTGTGACAGGGGCTTTATGTTGCTTATTAATATGTACTTCTTGTAGACAAATTATATCAAATTTTAATTTCTCTCATTTATGAAAAAATTTTTCCTTCTTTTAACAGATGAATTAAGTCAATTTATGTTGATTGTAATTAATTTTTTTTCTTCCATAGTTAAATTTTGTAGTTTGGTTTAACAGCTCTCGCAGGTCTTGGTTCGTGTTGTTCTTTAGCCTCCTCCTTTCCGCCTACTGCATCTTCTTTTTTTCCAGTTGTCATTAGGTAGTCCTCTTGGAATTCAATTAGTGACATTTCTTTTTCTGCCTCTTTCTCCTGTTTAAAAAAATTCTGCGTAAAATGATTCAGCTTTCTCAATTTATTCAATTCTATATCTCTTTTCTTGCCATGTGAACATTAACCCTTCTGGAATCAGCCATCTATAATTCACCTCTTTTTTAAGTAACAATTTGGTTTTGAATCGGTATTCCCTTCTCATCTCTTTCACTCTTCTGGGTATTTGTTTCAAGACCACAATCTCCTTATCTTTGTATTTCAATGTTTTCTCTCTTGCCACTTACAATATTTCCGTTTTTATGGCTTTCTTTGTAAATCTGATGTGAACTTCTCTTGGTAAACTATTTCTCATTGCATATCTTGTAAAGACTCGATAAACCTCATCTATTCCATCCATCATCTTCTCTTGAGTTGTTTCCAAAGCTTCAGCCAGTATTTCTATCATTATCTCAGCTAGGTTTTGTCCTTTTTCTTCCTCTATGTTTTGAAATCTGTGATAACATTCTGATCTGTCCATCTCCCATCTCAGCATACCACTTTTATCTTGTTCAACCACAGTTAATCTGTTATCAATGTCTCCAATCTTCTTATCTCTTTGTTTACCTTCTTCTTCAATTTCTTGGAGCCTCTTATCATATTTCATCATCATTTGTTGGATGCTCTCCACTTTTTCATTGGTTTTCCATGTTCTTTGTTCAATGTTCTCTGTTCTTTGTTCAATATTCTCTGTTCTTTGTTCAAAGTTTTCTATTCTCTTTTCAATATTCTCTGATCTTGTTTGAATATTTTGAATTCCTTGCATAATCATCTGCAGGGTCACTTTTTCTTGTTCTTTTTCTTGCTTTAACATTGTCTGTATTGAGCGTTATCCTCAAGATGGTGGAGAGGAGGAAGCAGAAGTTGAAGAACCAGGAGTTGTTAACTTCCTACTCATTTTGAGAAATTCAAGTTCTTTCAAATTCTTCTAGACCTTAATCCAGTTGTGAAATAACCAATTACAATTCCAAGTAAAAACAGTGGAAAAAAAGAAAAAACCAATTGGTAATAATAATTAATAAGAAAAAAGGAAAAAAATTTCTTCAGGCTCTGTTATATTTTAATCCAATCGATTCATTTAATAACAATAAAAATTCAAAAATAAAGAAAAGGGCATAAGCACACCATAAACAGACACATAAAAAAAGAAAAATTGTAAAGTCCCAAGAAAGGCAAAGAGGTGAGAAAAAAGGCTAAAAAAAAAGGAAAAGAAAAAGATTATTCAGGTTCTTCAACACCTTAATCCAATTAAGAGATCTCAAATATAAAAAGATACATAAAAAGAAACCATAAAGAAACCAATATGAAAGGTAAACAAGTTCCAGAAAGCCAAAAATCCGAATAGCTATCACACACAAAAAAAGGAAAATAAATAAACTGATGAGGGGGGTAGCACAGCTTAGAAAAAAATAGAAAAAAAAGCACACTGCACTTTGTTTAATAATCCAAGGCTCTTATTATTGCTCTCTTCTCCAAGGATTTATCACTTTTTCTTTTCCTAAGTTTCAACACCAGATTCCAGCTGCTAATAGAAACTCAGAAGAGCACCTGCAATAATACTCTCCAATGCTCTTCCCTCTATCTCAGGGGTCCCCAACCACCAATCCCTGGACCAGTACTGGTCTGTGAATCATTTTGTACTGGGCCGCAAAGCTTGGTCGCCGCCAACTTGTTTCGACAGTGCTTCCGGGTTTTCAGTTGCTTCCGGGTTTTCGGTTGGAAAGTGCTTCTGGGTTTTCAGTTGGAAAGCGGCGTTTGGGTCCTGAAGGAATCCTCGTGTCTTAGTTTCGTCAAAGGGGGTGGTGGCTTTGAATGAAGAGCTGTCCCGATGGCGGTGGAGTCTCGCATTACTCAGGTACCAGTCCGTGGAAGAAAGAAAAATCATGAAACCGGTCCCTGGTACAAAAAAGGTTGGGGACCACTGCTCTATCTTAACTGTGAAGCCTGGGTTCCCCAACCAGGGTTAGGTAGACAAGCTAAACAGAATGTGCAGCGTTAGTCAGATAGGCACACAGATAAATGAGTGAGCTAAGTTTGTATGTTTATTAAAATACAGTAAAAATAACAGATACGCTTGTGCTATCAAGAATATATTTTATTTTGAAGATGCAAATAAACCAGGTAGATGGTTAGCATATAAACTGAGAAAGGAGAAGGAATCAAGAAAAATATTGAAA